>CM040404.1:68245001-68645001 GCA_022702515.1 Ilyophis sp. 1 JC-2022
AACATTTTTAGGATTTTTTACTGTCATTTTAATGTTATTTCATGTTATTGTGGGATTATTTCAATACAGGAATACAATATTATTGCTTTCATGTCAGTGGGCAAAATGCAGTTTTAGCCACAGGGTGGCCATCTAAGACCACAAATGGTAAATGAGGTTCAAAAAAATGTTTTGTTAGCCCATGGTTTCACACGCATCCTAGGAGCAGGAAAACATAGGCTACTTGATTGCAATAGAGTGCAATATTGATTTCTGCACATTTCATAGGCTATAATGGTCACAAACTGCAGCTCAATATAGGCTACCAATTAATTCAAAGTGTAATTAGCTCACTAGCTACCAGCCGATCTTGACCGAAACAATAGTGAACTTAGAAAAATATTGTCAAATGTCAAACGATGACTTCTAACTCAACCATAAAAGTAAAAAGTGATCTAAACAACATACACAGGTGACCAACACAGCTGACGAATGGACGCAATTTTGCTCAGTGGGACTGGACAGTCTCTACTGGGTTAGTTTGCCCGTTATCACGTTAGATAGCTTACGCAAGCATTGGAAAGCGGATTTCCCAGCTCGTCTCAACGATGCCGACATTACGATGCATTTTGCTGCTAATGTTGCTTAATTTCCCATTCACTGTAACTTCCGCTCTGTTCTCACTACCTGATGTGACGTCACCGTTCGATTTTCCAGATTTGAGGCGCGCGTGGCCAATTTCATTACAAAAATAAGCATAGATGTAATTAAAGTGTATTTACATTTTTATTTAAAATCCCATTGCTAAATAATTTTCCCACATATTAATTCACTGTTGATGTTAAGAGTTGCCCTTTAACACGACCAATGTTATATGGGCTAGTATTGTTGGGTCATAACAGTGTGGTTGAGGAAGGCATTGTGATGTCATAAGCAGTGTATATGTTACAGCATCCACATTCTTTTGGTTTTCAAAATGTGCCCATTGACTCCCACTTACAGGTGAATTCTATAAATAAATTCAGAGATCAGCTCACCCTAGTCTTGACAAAGACATTTAATTGGGCACTGGAGTAAGGCATCTGGGCAGAAACATGGATCTGCATAATCTCAGTTATACACAAAGAAGGAAAGAACCCAACAGACTGTGCCTCATATAGGCCCAGTGTTTCCCATTAATGTATTCAAATGTGGCGGCCCGGCAGTTTAATTTCAACTGCCACAGTTTCAAATTGATCAAAAAAATCTAAATTTGAAATTGAAGGCTCATGTGCCCCGTTCAAAATTCAAAAAGACCCTCTCGTCACCCTGGTCGATGCCCCTCCCCCCTGCTAACACACAATATAAAACCCTTCACACACAGAGGCTGCATCTCCTCATGAGTCTGAGGAGATTGACGTGGTTAGTATGTGGTATGTGGTTACTAACCACGTGGTTAGTATGTTTGTGAAAGTTAAACCCTCTGTAGTACCTATAATGGATACATATTGTTTCAGCATTAAGCTAGCTAAGCTCTCGACTGTGTTACGATATTAATTTATCAGCTAACGTAACAAGGTTATAATATACAGTGCTGCTCAAAAGATTGTGAACCCTACAGATAGTCAGTATTTTTGTATAAAATACTAAAATAACCTTATGAAATGTTAATCTATATCCCAGTTCATGATACTGACATTCCAAATAATGGACTCAAACAAAAACAAAAAAATTATTTATTTAACAAAAGTGGTTGATTTAACAAAAACTTAATAGGGTATCGCACCTCGCAGCAATAACATCAACCAAACTGTTTCTGTAGCGACTAATCAGTCTCTCACATCTGATTTGGGGGAATTTTGCCCACTTCTCCTTGCAGAACGCAGCCAGTCGAGTGAGGTTGGATGGGCGTCTGGCATGAACTGCCCGCTTCAGGTCCCGCCAAAGCATTTCAATTGGATTCAGGTCTGGACTTTGACTGGGCCAATCCAGAACACCAATCTTCTACTTTCTCAGCCATTCCTTGGTTGTTTTGCTGGAATGCTTCGGATGATTATCATGTTGCATGATCCATTTTCAGTCAAGCTTTACCTTCACAACTGACGACTTGAGGTTATGTTCCATGATTTTACATTATTCTTAAGAATTCATGATTCTCTGGACTATGTGGAGTTGTCCAGGTCCCGAGGACAAAATGCAGGTCCAGATCTTAACGTTCCCACCACCATGCTTCACGGTTGGGAGAAGGTTCTTTTGGTGGTATGCAGTGTTGACTTTTCGGCGGTTTTGGTTGTGACCAAACAGTTAAATTTTGGACTCATCTGTCCACAGAATGGACTTCCAGAAAGCTTCAGGTTTCTCCAGGTGCTCTCTGGCAAAGTTGAGACAAGCTTTGTTCGTTGACCGATGGAGCTAAACAAATTTTGAGATTAATTTATAGCTTTCCCCAGACACTGTGCTGTCACTACCCTCTTCCTGAGGTCCTCTGAGATGTATTATCCCATGATTGACCTGTATGGGTTCACTTTGTTAAGACTAAACCTGGTTTGATCTCTGTTTCAATCAGTACTGCCCAATTTCTTCCCTAACGATCTCTCATTTCATTGGTCCATTTCATTGTTTAATTTAGCCACCAATTTTTTCCCCCCTTATTATATTTACCTGCTCGTTTTAAGCAATGCAGCTCAGGCGTCACTAACTTTGTAATATAGTCTTTTGACTACACAATTGATTTCATTGAAAGTACATAAAATTGATAAACATACACCTGTTATTTCATATAAAAAATACTGGTTCTGATTAAATAAAGAAATAATGGTAAAACAATATAAAACTAAAAAATGCTCAAGAGGTTCACATACTTTTAAGCAGCACTGTATATATATAAACTCCTCAAAAAAAGTTTGAACATTTGTGTTTGGTCGATCATATCTCTGTCACTGTATTATTACCATTGTATCTTATATCATTGGAAAGCCAGCCAAATTTCCCTTTACAATGATGTCCCATTTGTAAGGATCATGCATCTGTGGGATGAGCAGCACAGCTGATTATGTGGGTGGGATCCCAAGTGAAATGTACCAAATTTCCCTGCTAATGTCAAACAGTGTATTCTCCTGTTGGTAGGGGCAGAGCTAGGGGGTGGCCAGGGGTAGCCACGGCCCTCCCGCACTGAAGCCTTTTTTTCAGCTCAAGGTTTGTCATATTTGCCAGTTTGCAAGAAAGAAGACGTAGTCTGCACCGGGCCGGACTCTGCTTCTTCAAAGATGGTTGTGTTGTGGATGTTTTTGAGATCATCATTGTCGAGGTCGATCCATGGTAGGACAATTTAATATCACAAATATTGCACTGTATTTGATTGTCCCTGATTGTTTTAAAATGGTCCCAGGCTGAGCTTTTTCTAGCTTTTTTTGACAGACATTATTGCTGGCTTAGTGGCTAGCTAGGAAAGGCTAATGCGTCACTGGCAAGAAGTAGTCTCTAGGTGTTTCTCACTAATAGTTCGATGGAACCACGAACTGAAGTGCATAATGGTTCTGTTCAATGATTTGTAATTATTTATGAAACAATAAACCCTGTGGGTGCATCCGAATACTCAAAAAATGCACCCTCCTTTCCTCCACAAACCACCTCCTCTCCTCCGTGCTCCGGAAACGGATCTTTGTGTTTTAATTTGATGTTGCTGATTACATATTAATTACGTATTAATGGTTACATATTAATGAATGTCTCAACGCAAACCGTAATGTTAGGTACAATGTATACTGTGCCAGCAAATACTTGTTCTCGAAACTTTCAGACAATTTTGCATACTTCCGGGTAGGAGAGGAGTGGTAGTGGGGGAGTGGAGGAAGAGAGGTGGGGAGTGAAGAACATTGGAACGCACCCACAGAGTTTTTCACACTTAGCTTTCGCGTATCTCAAGCACCTGTAGTCTACACAGTCTATTGTGCAAACTTTTATTTTAATATTTATTTATGAAATATGACATAAGAAATATTCATTGTATGTATTTATTCATCCCCAAAATACGTTTCACAAGAAACAAAATTTGATTCTTGCCGTCATGAACGAAAAATAGATTAATTGAATATTCGGACTCACCCCAAACTATAACTGCAACAAATGCTGCAACAAGCGCAATGCCCTCTTTCACCACAAACACGCAGGCTATTAGCCCTATCTACGGTGCTAGCCTAGTCGTCAATGTCCCAATTATAGTAGCCTATTCGTATTTCTCTGAAATTGTAAACAACTTTAAACTCCAATTTGGGATTCCTACAGTGGCGACACTTGTGCATACAAAACCCGTTAACAACCATCTTGCCACAGTCAGACAATAACATGCATAAAATGTAGGCGACCACACTACAAAAATGTTTGTTCCAATATAGAAACAATAATAGGCTAGCCTATAGGCTATTATTAAAAAGTTGAAACTATTACAAATAAACATTCGGTGTCTTTTCCTTTGCGTACTGTAGCATATGTAGGCTACGCCTACCCAATGCACTTTCGGTATAACGTAAAAAAAAAAATTCCTTCAAATCTCAGATAAACAGATTAAGAAACCAAATATCCTACCTCGTATCGATTCTACAACTGGTTTCTGTTGAGATTCTTATTCCATTTTGCCACTGCCCAGCAACGTTGATGTTTCCACAGCGCTAATATTACCCATCACACTTGCGGCTGTAATATGTTGCTGTTATGTAAAAAACACATACTTTTTAAGGTATATAAATACATTAGGAAACATATTTTATGTGAATTATGCACAGAACTGTTATGTGGTATTATGAATCTACTGTATGTGATAATTCTGACATCGTAGCTAGCAGCAAGTGTTTTGATGTGGGTCAGAAATGGACAAATCCATAGACTAGCCTATAGAAAAATAAGGAGAAGCACTGAAATAGCTTAAGTTAGGAACAGCGCCTACAGTGGCTGAATGGAAAAACTACTGGATCGGCGGTTCTTTTATTCACTGTGATTTTTATTTTTTAAATTCTATACTTTTTTCAGTTTATGATTGAGGCGAGGCCCCTTTCAGTTGAGAGACAGTCAAAACTGTCAACGTCTTGTCAGTCAACTGAGCTAGCTGCTGCAAACCAATACAGCAGACAGTGGGTGGTGCTTGGTACTACACTTGCATTATTCTGCGGCTTGTCTACTATTCTGCGGCTTGTTTACTATTCCGCGGATGGCCCATAATTCCACAGAAATTTCCACGATCGCGGAATCCGAGGGGGACTAACTGACAAGCCTACTAGCAATGTACCACCAAATTATTACAGGTAAGCTAATAAAACCAGGATGATTGATTGCTTTTAGTTACTCCATGAATGTATTAATTTAGCGAAGGTAGGGTGTTTGTCCGTAAAAAGTATTATTTTGAGGTTTAACGTTAACTTAAGTCCCTACCGACTGGGTGTTTTAAGTGTTGAATCTAGACGAGCAACGTCCCTGGACTTAGATGATTTTGTGGATCGCTTCGCTAGAGCCCACAACAATTGCCGAATACATCTGTTATAAGGAATTGGAACGTCATTGGTTATTTCCACGGTTTTTCATGCATTGAAATGTCTGATGCGGCCCGCCTAAGTGTTTTGCCGCCTAGAAGAAATCGCGCAAAAAAAACCTGTAAAAACAATTTTTTTAAACGTCCGTGCATTTATTTAGCTGGATGCTGACTCTGGACACGTGAAAATTCCGCTTTATAAAATTAACGTTAATGGTAACGGTTTAAATGTGATTCTGAAGATTGACGTTTCAGACTAGCCTATTCCATGTTCGATGACAAGTGCTGCAAAGTTTAGGTAGCAAATTACAGTGCGCAATTTACATAACAACTATATGCTCAGATCACTGCGCTTCATCAACAGCGGACAAGCAAAATCGATGACGATTCAGAAAATATATATTTTTTAAAAGATGTAATTCCATCTTTTCTGGTAAGCTACAACATACGGCCTTATCGAATTGCAACAAATAAAGGCCAACAACACACTAGTACTTAGGCACTTAGGCAGTGGTTGCACTTTTGGTTTTTCGTCTATTTTGAAATCGTTTGCGTTGCATTTTTGGACGTGCTGTTGGGACAACAGACTACATTTCCAAAGGACATTTAAACAACCCAGCCACAGTGTAACATCCGTTTAAGTGATCCTATCATGTCACTTGGAAATATGAGACACTAAGGGTCATAAAACTAAACCAGATAAAACTGAAGACACCCAATTTTTCCTTCCCAACTTTTCCTTCTTCCTCTATCGTGCAGCAGCAAAACTGCACAAGAGGCAGCACTCCATTTTCGTCTTCCCAGTTTACTAGCTACACAGCGACAAAGGTGGATCTCCATTGCACCAGCAACACCGCTTCACGCAAAGAACGAGTTAGCTTGCCTACGGCATCTAACCCTAGGACTGAATTAACACAACTCTGACTTCTGAGAAATTTTAACCAGGAGAAATCCCAACCGGGATAAGAAAGGCCAAAAAAGACGCCCTGGCCATCCACCTCACGGACAAGCCAGCTGTAATCAGCTCACCACGGACTTCAGTAAGACTGATCAAACATCCCAGGCATAGTTTAGGATTTTAGTCTGAATTGATTATCGGTAATCTGATCTCGATTTTGCGCGATAATACCTGTATAAACCTGTTTCACTGGATAGCAAGCTAGCCAGTTGGCCTATCGTTTATGTGGTAGTACTCCAACTAACCAAAGAAGGCCTCATGGTTTGCTCCTCTTCTTTAACATTTATTAAAATTTGTGTGATATGATCTCATTTTAGCTTACTGTAGATGGTTAACAGTATTTCCTGACCGAAGTGCGTGAACTTATTTATAGTAACGTTAGATTTGAGACCAATAACCACCATCGTGCTGCGACACAGCCAGTTTACTCCACACTCCTTTGTTCTCTGAGCACACGTGGCATGCACACACACCTACGCACGCACACATGTGCGCATACCCACACAAATACTCCAATAAGCACACAACACGATATGTCTATTTAGTAGAACGTGATATTCCTGTTTTTTCTTGTTTAATAAATCTATTTTTGTTAGACCTGGTGTCTGTTTTGCTATCATATGAACACGAGGGCTGAATCAACCTAATCATTAGAACGTAATACCTTCAACCCTTATGAGTTATTAGTTATTAGTGCTTTGATGGTAAATTGTAGTAGTAATTATAATCCATAATAATCAAAATGAGACTGATTTAATTTTAACCTAACTTAAGAATACTTAGGGTAAACCTCATTATTCTATAGTTATTGCCTATATTTCTGGCATCCCATGTAAGAGTTTATATATATACAGAGGCATATCCCTTACATTTATTGGCACCCCGTCCGAGGATATTCCCTACATAATTGGTGCCGCGTGAGGACTCTGATGATTCAGAAATAATATTATATCTAATCATTTTGCTCACTGCAACCAGATTCGTACGTATTCTCGACATTAGTTGGTGCCCGGGTGAAGACTGGTAAGACGGACATGTTTTATTTGTCCATCACCACTATTGCTAAATGTATATTTAAACAGCTTGCATGAGTAATACTCCACATGTAAGAATATAGAAGCATGTTCCTTACAGTGCGTTGCTCTCATAATATTTTAATTCCAACAAGTCCATTCATAAAATTATTAGGTTGAATCATGAGATTCAAAAGCCTACAAAAAGTATTTAGATGACACAAGACATTTTTGACTATTGTAGTCAGTTAGTGTTAAACACATTTGCAGCAATATTTTTATCTAGCAAAATGAAGAATATGCCATTTGGATTTTTCCATCAACGCTTCTACAAATGGGTAAATGACGGGAAATTAACGCAACCCCTGCACTTCTTGTAAGTTTAATCACTACAGCAGTGAAGTTAACAGTCAACAAACTACGTTTTCTGTGAGAAATGTATTGTCGAGCTCCCGTGTACACACGGCTTTCTCCGGTCTAACCCTCCATTTTGCCCTCCCTATAAGAACAAGGCTATACAGCCATATATTAGGTTATATAATTGTAACCCCACCACCCCCGAGTATGTATGTATTAAGCTGTATTTTTTTTAACGAGGATCATAGCCTTTGTGCATTGCCTTTAGTTAGAAAATTCTTATTATGTGAATAAATGCATCAGAAAACAACCAATATCAATTTTATTTCAATGTGCGATAAGGGAATGAACGCACGCAGACATAGAATTTAGAAAATTGAATTGCATCGTTTGTGGAGTTGGACACCTTTTTCAAGTACGTCTCAAATAATAACGGGTTTTTAACCCCTTTAATCTACTTAGGGGGTGCTCTGTTTAAGGCTTTATAACTCCAGGTGTGAGCATCACATGAACTTGGTAAATGGCTTAAATGAAACAAGACCGGTGTACCATTTATAGCATAAACTTAGTTTTGTTTAATTTTATAATTTAAGTCAAAATAAAGTGCCACAAATGCAAGCAAAAAAACGGAATACTGAAAGCTACATAAGTGAAACAGGTAAATATATAAATTTTCCTGGATCATAAACTCCATGTCAACAAGTGTGCAAAATCTGAGGATGATATGCAGAACTACTAAAGGTCTATGATGCAAAATATAGGCAGTGTACCCTGTTTTCCATTAGTGTCTCCAAATCTATCCAAATGGTCAAATTGTGTACTGCTCTACATAAAAAAGAAAGATATATTTAACAACAAATCAACAGTTTTGGCTCATAAAACTCACTTTTACATCATTTTCAAGTGGGAATTACTATATTTTTATCAGTATAGGGGGGTAGATATCTATGGGTCCAAAACCCCTATGCAAAACATGTAATAAAATGAATAAAATTAGTTTTATCCATTATAAAGAATATACATTTGCTTCTTCTGATGGATTAAGATAAAATATTGATATCACAGTGTTACATAAACCTAAACATGTAGCCTAAACATTCACTCTTGTACCTCAATAAAACATCACTTTTTCCTGTACTCTACAGTATGTATACTTTTGCCCGGGATTGCATTTCTCTGTAGTTTGTTTTATATTTCTAGTCATTTTGATTAAGAGAAATATATACCTTAATCTACCACATATCAGCGCACAGAAAATTGGAATGAGCAGTTGCTATTCTACAAGTGACAAGTAGCCTATATACGCCATAGCCTATAT
The DNA here is from genome assembly GCA_022702515.1 of Ilyophis sp. 1 JC-2022. NCBI lineage: Eukaryota > Metazoa > Chordata > Actinopteri > Anguilliformes > Synaphobranchidae > Ilyophis > Ilyophis sp. 1 JC-2022. Next base: position 68,254,127 of record CM040404.1, read on the forward strand.
TATGTACGATAACATGAAAATAAAATAGTATTCCACCATCTGCAAAACGCTGCCAAATGTTCTATTTTCAATGGAAACCGGTAGGCTACGTCAAAAATACAATTAACGATTGCACTACAGTATGTGAAATGCGCTCAAAATGCGAAAATAACAATGGGTCTATCAATCATATTTGAAAGACAGTGTTCGAGTGGAAAAATTAACTTAACTTATTATCTGGAGCCAGCGAATCCAACAGAATTTTAGACGCAAATTTTTTTACATAACGGTAAAGGAAAACTTTCCATCCTGATGCTTTATTTAGAGAGCTTGAGACCTTGAAAACGAAATCTGCTGATACGCAGGACGGTAATAAATAGTTCAAAGCACCCCGGAAGACTTGGGATATGCCTTTGCTAAGGTTATAATGCACTCTGTTGGATAAAAGAGCCAACAATTAAACCAGAACGAACTGTAATGAGCGAGACAGGCTTGCAGAACATGGGGGGTATTACTATGAAGGTAGATTTCTATCAAAAATAAACAAGCACAAAAGTATAATCCACAATTGTATTTACCATCCACACACAAACACCTCTCAACTTGTGTTTCGTAAATCATCATTTGGATGAATGCAAAAATGATATTCACAAATGCAAATAACATTTACAGATATGTTTCCAATGTTCACATGTACAAATCAAAAGCTTGGTTTGCGAACTTTTTTGAGACAAATATTCCTCTGTTTTTCACCGTGTGGATTCACACACGCATAATTTGCGATTCGTAAGCAAAACTTCTTCTTCTTCGGTGCTACATAACACGGCGGTGTGTGTGTTCGGCTTATCTTTAAGAAGTGGATTAATGGTAAATTTAATTAAAACAACCGAGTTTTGAGTTTATTTAGGTTGTAAAGTTAACCCCACGCTAATCTTGCGATGGGAAGTTTTTTAAACAGTCATTGCACAAAACTCCTATCAGATTGCATGTAGCTAGCTAGCTAGATTAAATTACACAGGGGTAGGTCCGTACACAGTAGCTACATAACTCTTTCGCCCCTCATGGGAAAGATTATGTAAAACAAACTCAACCATGTGAAGTATTGTAGCCAATTAAATTAATTTTACAGCTATTCTCACTGATACCGATGTCTCCTATGAAATCTTTTATTTGTTCAGCTAGCTAGCTAGTAGATGACACCTAAATGAAAATGATAATTCAAATTGCATTGAGTGCTCTCCTTATTTTAGCTCATAGTGTTGTACTTCCTAGTTCATTAATCCACTTCTTCAAGATAATGTGCAATTTTGGCCACTTGTTCTAAAAGTGGCCGATAAACCGAACACACACACCGCCGTGTTATGTAGCACCGAAGAAGAAGTTTTGCTTACGAATCGCAAATTAAGCGTGTGTGAAGCGACACGGTGAATAACAGCGGAATATTTGTTTCAAAATTCCGTACGTTAATCCAAGCAGATCAAGCGTGTCCTTCGATCGCCAAATGTACATTCTCCAGTTCGCAAAAACCAAGCTTTTGATTTGTACATGTGAACATTGGAAACATATCTGTAAATGTTATTTGCATTTGTGAATATCATTTTTGCATTTATCCAAATGATGATTTACGAAAACACATACTTGTGGATTATTTTTACGAAACACAAATTGAGAGGTGTGTGTGTGTGGGTGGTAAATACAATTGTGGATTATACTTTTATGCTTGTTTATTTTTGATAGAAATCTACCTCTATATATTACAAGTCGACGTTTCAGATAGTGTAATTGCAGTATAAAGTGCTGTACATTTCTCAAACCGATTGTACCAGACAATAAATGACTACTGAATTTTGAAAGGAACATCTCGATGTGTAAAACCAATGGTTTGATTGTATATTAATTTAATATTTAGTAGCATATATTGGAAGTAGAATACATGGTAGAATGAGAGAATACTTTCACGTTTATTTTGCATTCGAGTTAGGGCTTTTCACGGCTTTTCTGGCATACAATCAGGCGATTGTTTGGTTTATCTTGTTGCTATGACGGAATTCTAATTTTATACGGTGAATACATATATTTATGAACTAAAACATAGACGCTATTGTCCACTATGTCACGCATGGGTAGGTATAGACTGGGTGGGAAGGTGCTTGTTAAATGGACTTGCTACGGAAAAATAGTGACACTTAGAAACTACGCATTGGCCAGAAATCGTCGCGAATCGTCTACCAAGAAAGTTAAAACACAGTGCTTGTGATTTCCACGAATAGTTTGGCTGCAGGAGCAACAAATGTCTCAGTTCAGCAAAAAGGTCTCGCCGGCGAGACCATCTGAACAAAGAGGTTAAGTGCTCTGGTTTCTTGCATACTAAGTAGTACATACTTTTTAGTGCACCTGGAAGTACATACTTACACAAGTACGCGAGTATGCAATTTGAGGCACAGCAAAAGTGACATACATACTCAGAAAAAATCTATTAAAACCTGATAGATGTGGCTGACCCTGTGATAACAAGGTATATTTGGTATAATTAAGGATAAGTAAAATTTAAAGGCCATGATACATTGGCAATATTTCTAGGCAATGTAGATGCACAATATTGCCTGCAAGAGTAAGGATGGAGATAAGCAAATCAGTGAGGAAAACATGGTGGGCTCTAATGTGGTGAAAAACACTATTGGTCACATCTGTGGGCAAAATTGCCCATTTGCACTGCCTCAAGAAGTGCCTGTGTATCATTCATGACCTTAATGATTGTAAAGGCAATGACTGACAAACCCATGTGCCTCCTCCGGTCCTGTTAGCCATGCAAAAAATAATAAAATTGAAAAATCTAAAGAATGCATAAACTAGGACAGTGTTATGTTAATCTATGTAAAAAAACTGGCGTCCATCAAAATTGGAATAGAAGTGGTATAGGTGTTAAGATGACCAAGAAAGGTGTTAGGTGTTAAGAAGCCACGATGACCAAGTAAGACCGGCCGTGCTTAGGCACCACCTAAGCCTCTTTTTGAGCCATTGCTGCATTCAATTAATTTGGTTCATTAACAAAGACGCACAGCGTAACTACAACGTTAATTAAAAATTTATCTAAAACCAAATGCATTTGATACGTAAAATAAAAATCTAAATGAACCAAATCCAATTTGGTTCAATCCAAGCTGGATAACTGCTGAGTAGGGGTGCAACGGATCACAAAACTCACGGTTCGGATCGTATCACGGTTTTGAGTCACGGATCGGATCATTTTTCGGATCAGCAAAAAAAAAAAAGGGAGACAAGTATATCTTTGCTTTCCATTTATTCTGTAAAACACTTAAAGCAAGGAACTTTTGCCCATGGTCTTAAATGAAAACAACATTCAAGATGTCCAATGTTTAAGTAAAATCTTAAAATATATAAAATATTCAATACTCAATTGTTAAATCAAAGTGCAATATGAGGCATGATACCTTATTCCTTTAAACATGGTAGTGAATGAAAAAATAGCCTGTGTCCACAATTATAATAACGCCATGGTGAAACATTGCTGCTGGGGGACCTGCAACAGTGATTCTAGGTACCCAGAACGTTTGGAGGGAGCTTTTTTCATTCCTTTTCCGAAGCCTAAACCTGCACTTGGAAAGTGCAGGCTGTGGATTAAGCTATGCTGCCGACCACACAAACAGCTAAACGTCGAGAAAGTTACAAAGAAAACCTATATTTGCTCCAAGGTAAGTTATTTATTGTTTATTAGACGATTGATTTAACCATTGTTTAGTAAACGTTGACGTTAATATTATACTTTAGGTGAGTCTGGCTTGGTTAATATTAGCCATAGCCTTGGATCAAGACGGTCAGCTTACGCTATGGACCAGAGCTAAGTTGTAATCATAAAACTCCGTTTTTTAAAAAATAGTCATGCACACATTTTTACAGTGCATACGGCAGGCCTTGTTGACGGATTTGGAAGAGATTTCGTAGCTCTGGTTCCAAAAATGAACGAGTATTTAATGTGTTAAATCCGTGAAAATTACATTACAGTGGGTGAGCTGGCTCTCAAACTGTCTCCCCCTGCGAAGAGGGGCGGGGCTTAGCGATAGGTCCATTGCGCTTCAGAGTAAAACACAGCACGCATCTGTCTTTTCACTGCAACTCTGCATCGAGATTTAGGGAATTATTACTTTAAAAAGTACTAGCGGCAGTAAAACTGTAATTCACTATGATGGTTAAATTTTGCAATTAATCCGCGGTTCACATGCGTGCCGAACCGTGGGGGGCGATCCGTACGGATCACGGATCAACTACGATCCGTTACACCACTACTGCTGAGTAAAACCAGGAACAGTGCTTTTTGCATCACTCCATGTTCCAGATATTGGGGGGTTCTTAGTTTTACTCGGTGCAGTTAGCCGGCTTTATGGAACACCACCCCCCTGAACATTTGCTTTCATGACACAAACTCATTATAAGCTCGTCAGATGCACTGAATATTATTTTATCTTGTCCACCACTGCCTGAATTAATTCACTGGGTTTGTAAGGGTGTGTTTATATATGATCTATGTTTGAATAGATGGGTAGTACTGCCTGGTCCTTATTGTACCAAATACTGTAGTTATGTGTTGTAGGCACCTAAAATATCCTTTTCTCTTGTTGGAACACAGTTTATGTTCATATTCTGTGCCACCCCAATGTGACTACTGGTCCCACCCTGGCCACCCCATTGATAATTTCCTGGCTCTGCCACTTCCCATCGGTATTGACTCTATTGTTTTGAGTTGTTTGGGGGATTGGATCCCACCCCACAGCAACGCGTGACCAGGTTGTGACCAGCATGAAGAGGAGGTGCCAGGCTGTTGTGGCTGTGTATGGTTCTTCCACCCACTACTGAGGCTCCTGACTGTTTGTTCAATGAATAAAGCGTAAAATTACCAATATGTCTTGTTTGTTCCTTGTTACTGATTGAACTCTCTTTCATCCAATCCCCCAAACAACTCAAAACAATATAGTCAATACCAACAGGAGAATATACTGTTTGACATTGGCAGGGAAATTTGGCACATTTCACTTGGGACCCCACCCACATAATCAGCTGTGCTGCTCATCCCACACATGGGACATCATTGTAAAGGAGAATGAACAGGCTTTCCAATGATATAAGATACAATGCTAATAATACAGTGACAACAGAGATATGATTGACCAAATACAAATTTCCAAACTTTTTTTGAGAAGTTTATACACTGCTTAACCTCTTGGCGCAAATGGCATATTTGGTCAATCTTGGGGGTACTCTGTTTAAGGCTTTATAACTCCAGGTGTGAGCATCACATAAACTTGGTAAATGGCTTAAATGAAACAAAACCGGTGTACCATTTTTTGTACAAACTTAGATTTGTTTATTTTCATAATTTAAGTCAAAATAAAGTGCCGGAAATGCAAGCAAAACTTTGCTAAAAATGCAACAAATTCTATATTTCTTCAAAATACTGAGAGCTACATAAGTGAAACAGGTAAAACTACACATTTCCTGGATCATAAACTCCTTGTCCACAAGCATTCAATAATCGCAGGGTGATATACAGAACTACTAAAGATCTATGACACAAAATGTAAGCAGTGTAGCCTGATGTACCCAGGGTCTCCAAACCTATCCAAATTGGCTAAAATGTGAATAGCTGTAAATCTTAAACTAATCATACATTTCAGTGCAAATCAACCGTTTTGACTCATTTAACTCACCTTTTTATCATTTTCATGTGGGAATTATTTTGGATCAGTACAGGGGGGTGGATATCTAGGTGTCCAATAACCTACCCAAAACCTCTCCGAGAAATTATTAAAAAGCCTTTTGTCCTTTATAAAGCATATACATTTTACCTTACGATCACTTAATGGATGAAAACATTGATATTGCACAGTTTCAGTTCAGTGTTTTATGCCTAGTGTGCCATTTTTTCACCATTATCCTTCATATACTGCTTCATCCTGTGCGGTGCCTTGGCAATGCTGTAAGGATCTGGTCCTGCAGTGGCTTCACTCTGAACAGTAGAGGGCACTGCTGGAGTGGCAGAGGTGGAGGGTCAAGCATGTTATAGGAACAAATTACATAATGCAGAAGCATTATAACACTGTGGTACACACAGCTAAATATGAAATCATTCACTCTTGTACTTTAGTAAACACTTTCTTCTGTATGCTTCATTATGTTATCTTTTGTTGCGTGCTCTAGGATGGCATTACTCTGTAGTGTGTTTCACAACTGTTGCTTTTTTATTTTTTTTATTTTACATTCATCTTGCACACATCTGGACACAGTAAATTTGAATACATATTTTCCATTCCCTAAGTGAAAAGCATACCCCATAGAGTACATTATGCACAAAAAAATTACAATACAATAAAATAATATCGGGAACACTGGCAATGTTCTAGCTTCACGGCAAATCGAGCCATCAAATATAACGCACGACCGAGCAACCAAACAGAACAGCGCTAAAATACTCAATTTAATTGTGAGTGGTATGAATTCAAACAAAGTAGGCCACCACGAGCCACTACGCTAACAGATATTATCAATACAAATATGTTCAGCATTATTAGCAGGCTAACAGTGCTCTATTACGACCGATGCAAATAAAAAAATAACGATTATATATCTAGGTAATGACGCAGTGGAAAAACGAATGTATATAATCACAATCTTACAAGCTGTAATACTTACATGTCGAGGAGGATATCTTCCCCATATCGATAGGCATCCTCTTCTACAGTCTACGCTACAGGGATTAGATGAATCTCCGTCGCTTTCCTCTTCTGACCCACTTCCAAAAGCGATTTGGTCAAATGCGTGAAGTTTATCTTCAGCCATACTGTTAAACCCGTACAAAAGCGCAGGCAAACAATGTTTACGCGCACTTATATCGCGTAGTGCGTCTTGCGTCACGACATGCGTAAAATTGTAGTGATTGAACAAGATTGCAGTTACGCTCGCCCTTAAAATAGTTAACCCAAGCTTTCAATTACACATGTAAATAACTTTTGGGAAGCTTGTCGTGCCTTCTATTGGATAAAACCATTGTCGATCAAACCAGAATAAAATTGAACGAGTCACAGCACTGCAATCAGAAAGAGAGGGTTACGCAGTTTGTCTAATAGTGTTCCAATGCGCTGTGTATTTTTCAAACGGATTGTCCAAGACAATAAATGACCACGGAATCTTGAAAGGGACATATCTACGCTTAAATCCACGGTAGTATTGCACATGAATTCCATATTTAATAGCAGATATTGATAGTAGAATGGCATTGTATGATTTCACTTGTTTATGTCGGTATTGATAGCAGCGATTTGCACCGCTGTATTTGCATACGCTCGTGCTATTGGTGGGTTTATCTGGTTGCTGGACGGAATTCTGATATTATATGATGAATACATATATTTATGAACTCCCAACATAGACGCTATTGCCCACTATGTCACGCATGGGTAGGTATAGGCTGGTGGGGAGTGCTTGTTAAATGGACTTGCTACGGAAAGATAGTGACACTTAGAAACTACGCATTGGCCAGAAATCGTCGCGAATCGTCTACCAATAAAGTTAAAATACCGCGTTTGGGTTTTCCACTAATAGTTTGGCTGCAGGAGCAACACGTGTCTCAGTTGCGTAAAACGGTCTCGCATGCGCGACTATCTGAACTAAGGGGTTAAAGAAATTAAGGGAACACTTAATCAACACAGTATAACACCAAGTCAATTAAACTTCTGGGATATCGATCTGTCCAGTTAGGAAGCGTAAACAATTGCGAATCAATTTCACCTGCTTTGGTGCAAATGAAAGTGACAACAGATGGACAGGAGAGGCAAAAGCAAGAGAACCCCCAAAAAGTAAATGGTTTTGCAGGTGGTGGCCACAGACAATTTCTCTCTCCTTATCCTTCCTGACTGATTTTTCTCTAGTTTTTCATTTTGCTAGTGCCACACGTGCTGTCGCAAGAAGGTTTGCTGTGTCTCCCAGCACAGTCTCAACAGCGTGGAAGAGATACCGGGAGATGGGCTGTCAGGCTAAAGTGTCCGGCTGCCAAAATTTGTCCGGGCACGTCATCGGAATGCTTGGAATGTAGTTACTATACTAACATGACACGCTAGCATTGTGACAAGCTCGCACTTGCAAGAGGAAGCGTGGGAGACCTGGTCGCAATCGCAACGTCATCGCAATGCCTTCGCGCAATTCAGTCTGATATTCAGGCTAAAAACAAACAATTTTAGGAGAAAGTCAACATAGCAGCTAGCTAGACCAGCTGGCTACCACCTTGTTAGCAACAGCTAACGTTATGGGCTGTTATCTGTGAAATAAACTCCTTGTACCCACAGGAGTCATAAACACTGTCGGTGCCGCTAGCTAGCGTTATCTAGCATACCAACGTTAGATTATGTTAGATTTATTTTGAAGTAACTAGATTAGTCTTTTACTGAAACTAACTAGCTAGCAAACGCACGAAGGAATGCTAGCTCGTCACGTTGGTCTAAATCTAACATAATATAACGTTGGTATGCTAGCTAACCTTGTTGGCTTGCTAGCTAACAATGGGTAACCCTGTTGGCCTGCTAGCTAACGCTGTTAGCATGCTAACGTAAACGTTAGCTAACATTGGCATGCTAGCTAACGGCACCGACAGTGTTTATGACTCCTGTGGGTACAAGGAGTTTATTTCACAGATAACAGCCCATAACGTTAGCTGTTGCTAACAAGGTGGTAGCCAGCTGGTCTAGCTAGCTGCTATGTTGACTTTCTCCTAAAATTGTTTGTTTTTAGCCTGAATATCAGACTGAATTGCGCGAAGGCATTGCGATGACGTTGCGATTGCGACCAGGTCTCCCACGCTTCCTCTCGCAAGTGCGAGCTTGTCACAATGCTAGCGCGTCATGTTGGTATAGCAACTACATTCCAAGCATTCCGATGACGTGCCCGGACACATTTTGGCAGCCGGACACTATTTGGCCTGACAGGGCCATTACACAAGAAGAGCTGGACAGGGCCGTAGAAGAGCAACAACCCAGCAGCAGGACCGGTATCTGCTCCTTTTGCAAGGAGGAACAGGAGGAGCACTGCCAGAGCCCTACAAAATGACCTCCAGCTACTCGTGTGCATGTTATGTAGGAAATTTATTAAGTTTCCTCATATGAACTAAGCACGTGAGAGAAAGCACGTGAGCCCTTAGAGGGAGGCACTGAGATACTGACAAACACTCTAGAGATAGATTCATGAATCATGGTTCTCATATTACACCGAAAGCACCCAAAAGAACAACTTGCAGAGACATGCGCAAAACATGCCCATAAACATGCCCAAACACATGCTCACAACTATATTACATATAACAGACTACATATAATCAAATGTATTAGCAAAACTATATGTTAATCATGTATTAATCAACTGTATTGTATAATCAATGTTAGTTGCAGCTGAAGCTAAAGAAATGCAAGTAACCACAGTTTGACATATGAATGATAAACTGTTGAACATGATAAACTGTTGAACAAAAGCCAGAATGCAAGCCAGACAAATGTATTATATCTGTGTTAAAGCAAAAACCAGTAGAAGAATGAATAATCAATTGTATAATCTGATATTATCCAAGATTTAAAGAATGTACTGTATCATTCTGGTGTGGTGTTCTAACAAATATAAAGTTATATACTTGAATAATCGAACTCAAATGCAATGGTTAACTCATGTTAAATGGATGACTGACTCAACATATTGCAACTGAAGTAGCAATATGGCTATGACTCATCTATGGCAACTGTGTACTAGCAACATATTGTAAATGTATTAGCAACGTATTAAAAACATATTTTTTGTGGGGGAATAGAAGGGAAATTCCACAGTGGGGAGGAGCCAGGAAAGATTAAAACGATTGTGGCGAAGCCAAGTCATTTACATATTAAAAAAAGGAAAGATACCCTATGTCAGCAGAAAAGAGAGTATATAAGGCCTGTAAGGACACAGATCGAGGTACTTCGCCTTGCAAGACGAACCCGGTTTGTTGGATGCATTGTTCCAATAAAAGCTGATTTCTCTGAAGAACTTGCCACTCTGATTTTTGCCTGAAGACTGTTTGCTGATTATTCTGAATTTGGACTTTGATTATTTTAAGAACTTAGAAATTGAACTTTGATATTCTTGTCGAAAAATCCACGACAGTTACTGACCAAACTGTCAAACAGAATCCATGAGGGTGGCATGAGGGCCCGACGTCCTGTCGTGGGACCTGTGCTCACAGCCCAGCAACGTACAGCTCGATTGGCATTTGCCAGAGAACACCAGAATTGGCAGGTTCGCCATTGGCGCCCCGTTCTCTTTGCAGATAAGAGCAGGTTCACACTGAGCACATGTGACACACGTGAAAGAGTCTGGAGACGGCGTGGCAAATGTTATGCTGCCTGCAACATCATCCAGCATGACCGGTTTGGTTTAATTGACTTGGTGTTATACTGTGATGATTAAGTGTTCCCTTCACTTTTTTGAGCAGTGTAAATATATATTTTTTACAACTAATGTCATCTCGCGAGCTAATCTAAAAATAAAAACAAAATAACATACCCTCGTTCATGTATATTGTATCTCGTGGAAGATAATACTGACGTTATACAAGAGAGATATCAGCACGATGTAACAAAACACCTTCTGTGTTCCCCCATTTCCCTCACCGAAATATAGCTTCCTTTCAGTGCAGGCTCTCAGTTTTTTTAACAATCTCTGTCTGGCTTTGCTCGGCTCGTTCGGCTTTATTACAAATACTGTTGGTGCAAGGGTAGCATAGCGAACGTGAGTGGGAAATCAGGAACTACTAAAATCAACAGACGTGCCAATTCAATCACAGTAAGACGGCCTAATTGATAGGTGTCACAAGACGGCCTAATACATTACGGCCTAATTGATAGGTGTCACAAAACACAAAACGACACCCTTCCTAGTATGTGTAATTGTGTATTCAACACTCCAGATCAATGTCGGGAAACCAGATAAGAAGCAGTCATTTGAAACGTTTGTGGTTCAGTCGGAATCCTAAGTGTCATTCGTACGCTTTGTCACTGTCGATATCGGAAATAAACTTTGTATCTTTTCATCACGTTCGAGAGACGTTCCTTTTTCTTTACAGCTTCTACGTCATATAACTTTTTTAAATGACTACGAAAAGACAGAAAGAAGACGAAGAGGAAGAATCAACAGAGGTAGAAAAGATTTAACAGCAAGCCAAGCAGATTCAGAGGCTTGTCACCATCAGTATTCAACTTGTTTGTATTGTAGTTTTCAACCCCACGTAAAACAGGTCTGACCTTTGGAGTAGAACAGGTTAAAATGCATTATGATGGTTTCTGTATTAGTTCTGTTTCTGACAGTTTGGGGTCCCACCCACCAGTTTCAGAAAATCCTGTCGGAAACACTGAGACCAATATCACTCCTTAACTAGTCCCCCCAGGATTGCGGAAATTTCTGTGGACTTCTGGGTCATCCGCGGAATAGCAAACAAGCCGCAGAATAGTAGACAAGCTGCAGAATAATGCAGAAAATGTAGTACCAATCACCACCGCTAGATGCCACTGTCTGCTGTATGGGTTTGCAGCAGCTAGCTCAGTTGACTGACAAGACGTTGACAGTTTTGACAGGTAGACTGTCATAGGCGGCCTTTGCTATGTTTCATTTGTTTCACCTGAAACAGGCCTTGCCTTAATCATAAACTGAAAAAAGTATTTATATAATTTAAAAATAAAAATCACAGTGAATAAAAGAACCGCCGACCCAGTAGCTTTTCCATTCAGCCACTGTAGGTGCTGTTCCTAACTTAAGCTATTTCAGTGATGCCTTGCTACTCCTTATTTTTCTATAGACTAGTCAATGGATCTGACCATTTCTGACCCACATCAAAACACTTGCGGCTAGCTACAATGTCAGAATTATCACATACAGTAGATTCATAATACCACATAACAGTTCTGTGCATAATTTGCATAAAATACGTAGCCTAATGTATTTATATACCTTAAAAAGTAAGTGTTTTTACATGACAGCAATGTATTACAGCCGCGAGTGTGATAGCTCTGTAGAAACATCAATGTTGCTGGGCAGTGGCAAAATGGAATGCCAAATCTCTTCAACATCCAACAGAAACTCATAGAATCGTTACGAGGTAGGATATTTGGTTCCTTAATCTGTTTATCAGAGATTTGTAGAAAAGAAATGTTAATGTTATACCGAAAGTACATTGGGTTTTGCATGTACAAGCGGCGACACAATCCCGCATAGGAACTTTGAGAGTTTAAAGTTGTTTACAATTTCAGAGAAATACGAATAGGCTACTATAATTGGGACATTGACGACTAGGCTAGCACCATAGATACGGCTAATAGCCTGTGTGTTTGTGGCAAAAGAGCGCATTGCGCTTGATGCAGCATTTGTTGTATTAGTTATAATCCAATGATTATTATTTTTGAAAGCTAAAGGTTGTAAATCTAAATCAGAAACTGTGATATTAAAGTGAGTATGATCATTTCAGTTACAACCGTTGTTTGTTGTGATTTAAAACATGGTTTGGTAGGTGGTTGACAGCTAGCATTTTGTCATTATGGAGCGATTTATCCGTCCAATAGCCAATACATCAAAACTGAGAAACATATCCGCTGCTGAAAGGGCAAGATCCTATCCTATGTTACACAAGGATGAAGGAAAGCTGTTTTGTACAGTGTGTGATAAAGTACTTGATTAATAACACTGCCTTTCCACCACATTAACACAATAAATTGTCTGAGTGACTCCTGCTCTTTGTTTTTCCATGGAGTTAACCAAAATCTGCCATTTGAACAATGACATCTGTAACTTAACAATGACAACAGTACAACTTAACAATGACAACTGTAACTTCATTATATGACCATTATTTTGTCAAATACCAGAAAATAAGATATCCAGAGTCCTGTTGTTCGGTCACAGACATCAGGAAGTCATGGCATGCAATGGGATATGCGACCAAATTTTTTTGTTAAAAATAATTATTTTTATGATTTTCATTGTGTGGGGCCTTTAAACCATCAGAAATGGCAAAGATATGCTTTATAATGGACAAAACAAATTTTATAACATGTTTTGGACCCATAGATATCTACCACTTATACTCATGAAAATATAGTAGTTAAGACTTGAAAATGATGCAAAAGTGAGTTTTATGAGCCAAAACTGTCCATTTGTAGTTAAATATATATATATTTTTTATTATTATTATTTAGAGCAGTGCACAATTTAGCCATTTGGATAGATTTGGAGACACAAATGGACAACAGGGTACACTGCCTATATTTTGCATCATATTTAGTAGTTCTGCATATCATCCTCAGATTTTGCACACTTGTGGACATGGAGTTTATGATCCATGAAATGTATAGATTTACCCGTTTCACTTATGTAGCTCTCAGTATTTTGTTGCAAACTAAAAAATTACTTTAAAAAAATAAATAAATAAAAAATCACATTTAAGCCATTTACCAAGTTTCTGTGATGCTCACACCTGGAGTAATACAACCTTAAACATTGTCGTTCTGATTTGGAGAACTTGTCATTCTCAATTAGGGAAGGTTGGTAACGGTAGTTCCAATGCTTCCTAGTACAAAATTGCTGGCCGTTGTGTCTCACCGTCCAAATCTCTTTAGAATCTTGATTTAGAGTTTGTCCTGTTTCTTGTTTGCTTGTGCTTCACCAGTACCTTTCCCTTTGTTTTGTGTCTGTTGGTTGTGATATTTTAATAAACTAATTTTGTAACGGTTCCTGTTGTGTTTTAAATCCTTTGCGTTGCGGCCCATTATTTTACTTATTTGGCATCATCTGACCCACAAACTTACAGTCAGCTACATTAACGGAAAAAACATATGTCTGGATAGGTTTGTAATATGTCTCTATTGTAAATTATGTTTCTTGGTATAAATGTCTGTTAGTACAAGTTACCTGTTTTCCTTCAGGTACAGGCTTCAAAGTTCCATACAGGCCTACTGTGCTTTCCGTAGACAGGACCAGGGCATTGTAGGTCTGACACTGAAATATAAAAAAAGGTGTAAAAAATTGGCATACTCCACACATCCACTATGCACAAACAACTATTAATAAAGTTAGCCAGCGTAACATAATCATGCAAGTAAAATAAATGAACTAAGTAGTACTACAACACTGCTTTTGAACCTGCATACAACATACAGGTGCAGCTCAAAAAATTTGAATATCGTGAAAAAGTTCAATATTTTTTGTCGCTCATTTCAGAAAGTGAAACTCATATATTATATAGATTCATTACACATAGAGTGAAATATTTCAAGCCTTTATTTCTTGTAATTTTGATGATTATGGCTTACAGCTAATGAAACCCAAAATTCAGTGTCTCAGAAAATTAGAATATTTTGCTTTAACATATTTTTAAAGTATCATATTTAATATTGGTCGCATATCCTTTGCATGCTGTTACTTCCTGAAGTCTGTGACCAATCAACATCAAAAGACTCGATATCTTATTTTCAGGTACTGTTACAAGCGATACTATAACCTCTCTGCATTTGAACTGATCTCTATGGGAATTGGGGGGTGAGACTAGATTCAGCTGTAATAGCCGTGTTACCCTGAGATACGGGCAATCCGGTAATAAAATCCAAGGCTATGTAGCTCCAAGGATGACTAGGTACGGGCAAGGGACGTAATAGTCCCGAGGATGGAAGATGAGCCTTTATTTCGTGCGCAAACCGAACAGGCAGCAAAAAACTTGCGCACATCCTTCTACATCCCAGGCTAACAAAACCATCTGGAAAGGAAATCCTTAGTGTGGTGGGCACCTGGATGAGCAGTTTGTTGCGAGGCATGACCCCACTGAAGTACCTGCGACCTCAACCCAGGAGACATAAACAGGGAATTAGAAGGACCTCCCCCTGGACCTGGATCAAGACGCAATGCTCTCTGTACCGCCACCTCAATATCCTATAAGACGGGAGCCAAGATCTGGGCCGCTGGCACAATGGGCTCAGAAAAACTGGGCCTGTTGGACTGGTCAAACATGCGCGACAGAGCATCCGGTTTAACATTTTTGTGGTCTGTCCACACTGGGGAGGGGTGTTTGGCTCCCTCCAGCTAATGGCGCCATTCCTCTAGGAACAATCTCACAGCGAACAATTCTCGATCCCCCATGTCATAACTCCTCTCGGCCGGAGTGAGGGCACAAGAGAAGTAAGCACAAGGGTGCATCTTATGAGCGACCAGAGAATGCTGTGACAAAATAGCCTCAGCTCCCAATTCCAAAGCGTCCACCTCCACAACAAAAGGGAGAGAGTGACTGGGAGTAGTTAAGATGGGTTCCGAGCTAAACCTCCTTTTAAGTTCAGTAAATGCAGAATCCGCCTTAGGGTTCCACAAAAAATGCGCAGTCGCTGTTTTCTTGGTAAGAGGAGCGGCAAGTGCGCTAAAAAAAACGCCTATAAAAATGGGCAAAACCAAAAAAACCTTGGACCTGCTTGACTGAACAAGGAGTGGGCCAGTCCAGTACCGCAGAAACCTTGTCAGGAACCATGCGGACCTTACCCTCCGAAACAATAAAACCCAAACAGTACTCGCCTTGACGAATAGTTAGGCTTCAAGGAGGACGTTTCAAACCTGCTTAACGCGACCGACATGCGTTTGTCTAAGTACACAAGAACAACGTTCACCAATGCCTGAAATACAGAGGGGGCGCTAGTGAGCCCGAACGGCATGACCTGGTATTCGTAGTAGCTGCTATGCTTGTTGAAGGCAGTTTTACATTCAGCGCCCTCCCGCATGCGCACCAAATTATAAGCATTGCGGAGGTGAAGCTTGGAAAAAATAACCGCCCCCTGAAGGCGCTCAAAAGCGGAATTCATTGTGTCAAAAATACGGTTGGTCTCGCGTGTATGTAACATTACGTTCGTTTTTCCACTCGAGCACCGTCTTTCCAATATGATTGATAGGCCTATTGTTATTTTCAGATTTTGAGTCATTTCACATACTGTAGTGCAATCGTTAATTTTATTTTTGATGTAAGCTACCGATTTTAATCGAAGATACAACATTTGGCAGCATTTTGCAGATGGTGGAATACTATTTTATTTTCATGTTATCGTGCATAATATAGGCTATGGCGTATATACTTGTCATTTATGGCATGGCAAATGCTCATTACAAGTTTCTGTGCGCTGATATGTGGTAGATTAAGGTAAAGATTTTTCTTGGAGACATTATGAATAGGAACATCAAAAAAAACGACAGAAAAATGCAATCCCGGGCCAAGAATATACATACTGTAGAGTACACGGAAACGTGTAAAAATTATATTCATTTTATGACATGTTTTGCATAGGGGTTTTGGACCCATAGATATCTACCCCCCTATACTGATGAAAATATAGTAATTCCCACGTGAAAATGATGCAAAAGTGAGTTTTATGAGCCAAAACTGTTCATTTGTATAAATTTTTTTGTATTTAGAGCAGTGCACAATTTAGCCATTTGGAAGATTTGGAGACACTAATGGACAACAGCGTGCACTGCCTATATTTTGCATCATAGACCTTTAGTAGTTCTGCATATCATCCTCAGATTTTGCAGACTTGTTGACATGGAGTTTATGATCCAGGACATGTATATATTTACCTGTTTTCACTTATGTAGCTCTCAGTATTTTGATGCAAACTAAATAAACTATTACATTTTTTTGCATTTTTCCAAAGTTTCCTTGCATTTGTGGCAATTTATTTTGACTTAAATTATGAAAATAAACAAATCTAAGTTTCTATTGTAAAAGGTACACCTGTCTTGTTTCATTTAAGCCATTTACCAAGTTTATGTGACGCTCACACCTGGATATATTATAAAGCCGTAAACAGAGCACCCCCTAAATAGATGAGAATTGACAAAATGTGCCATCTGCCCTTCAGTGATCCATCCATATCTACTGCATATCTGGTAGCAGAGTGATGGTTTGAGGCTCGTTTGATACATCAGACCCTTGATGACTTAGACATTTTACCAACCATGTATTCCATACTGTTCCAGCATAATTTACAGCCCCCAATTACCTTAGAGATCCATTCAAATGCTGAGAGGTTATAGTATCGCTTGTAAGAGTACCATAAAATAGGATATCAAGAGTCTTTTGATGTTGTTGGGTCACAAACATCAGGAAGTCATGCATTCAAAAGGTATGCAACCAAACATTAAATATGATGACTGTTTATTTATTTAAATTTATGCTTTTGGTGTCCTAAAATGAGGGGGCTATGTGTGCAAATGGCTACAATTGAGTAGACATAGAATTAAATATAAATAGTAGTTTTAACATTATCAATGTCTTGACTGTATTTTTAAAAAATCAGTTTAATGCTACCTTGCTGAATAAAAGTATTAATTTCTTTAAGAAACATAAAAATGTCTCATTGATTCCAAGCTTTTGAAGGGTAGTGTATTTCCTGAACCACTGTTGGACATCTTGATATCCAGTTCTGGGTCCCAATCCTTAAATTTGGAAGGTAGTGTTGAAGGTAGTTTGTATAACACAACAGAAATTACATACCAACTGGTCAGAAAGGACACACTGAAGAAAGCCAGTTCCATCCCTCAGCACTATGAACATCAGATTCTTTCCTGTGAGGACAACCAAACAATACAAAATCAAGAAGCAACATATGACAGATCAATATTGTAGCTCATGAAAGTTGCATGGTTTTGATTCATTTGGAACAATGAATGAAGAAAAAGCCTAAACGCACACTTCCCAGACTGCACCTCAATCAATACAACTTTTTTATTAAAAATTAGTTTCAGATTTTTCAAATCTTGTCACAATTTGGTAGCCAATTGTACCCCTATGTAATTAAATTCCCCATGTAGCAACCGCTTGAGAATTTGCCGCTACAACCCCATCAGCCAGTGGTTGGAAGGAGGGCGCCGCGTCCTCTTCAGGGCGCGACTCTTCCGAGCTCCTGAATGTGATTCCAGCTGGCCCGGGGCCGCTTGTATGCGACAATTCTCCCCCGCCGAGTACCTTCCCCCACCCTGGGAACGGCCGCCAATTGCCGCTCCCGTAAGGCACCAGCCATACTCGGATCTGGCAGAACCAGAACCCCTGATCCTCGTGTTCAACTGCACCGACTCAGTCGGCGCTTTTACTACAGCTCCACCGCGGCGGCCCCCTAATATAACTTTTTTGATCCCATGGTAATTTGCCGGTGATGCAATTGCATAGACAAGTAGAATATGGCTTGGTTCAGAAACAAAATACAATAGAACCCAGTTATAACGTGCCCTGTTATAACACGATTGCAGCATTGCTCTTGTAGTTGAAAGTACAAAAGATCTCGGTTCTGGGAAATGCAGACCGCAACAAGATGCAGACTGGGCTTTAAACAATGATCGTGTGGGTTCCACCTTGGCAGAGAAGATTAAAGCCCAGATAAATATGTTTTGTTGCAGTGCTAGTAACAGCTGAGGTGAAATTATTTATATTTTTGTAACTGCAGTGTAATCAGCAGAGGTGCGTTTCTCGATAAATATCGATCTTAGAGTCAAGTGCGATTTCTACAAGCGATTCTACAAAGCCTCTTTAATTTGTAACATGCAAACTTGTATATGGGATTTGTAACATGTGATCTCTGGGCTTCTAAAATGCACTTAACCGTCTATGACTGGTCGGTAGTAATCGTTAATCTATGAGCGTCATAAGTTAAGAAGCTTTTGAGAAATGCACCAAGCTGCATAAGAAGGGTTTTACGATCATCTTAGCCTTACAATGCTTTTTGGAAACGCACCCCAGATTGTTTTCAAGCCGTACTTGATTTACAGCATCATCTTCATAATCTGAAAAAGTAAGCCCATGCAGGTAAATTCGTGTCATATTTCTCAGTTTTAATTCCTGATATTTACTTTTAACGCAATCTCAGGGTACGTACACACTACAGTTAAATATGGTCATCACTCCTCATTGGAATGCTTTATCCTTTTACATTCAATTTTATGGGTTAGTGCTATTGGTTGTGCTAGCTACATCATACGGCCTCAAAAAACACGATCCATAAAGGCTAACCAAACACACTAGCACTTTAGCAAGTTTGATCAAAACTTCAGCGACATTTAAAAATGTATGCTAGCTTTATTTTTTTAATGAGCATCACAGTGCATAGCCTATGTGCATTGCCATTCATTCATTCATTATTTTTACGTGAGACAATACACCAGAAAACAATTATTTCAATGTACTACAATCTAGCTATTTGTTGAGTGGGGATGCTTCCATCTGACGAAACGTGTGTGTGACACCTACATTTTTCAAAGTGACATACATACTCAGAAAAAAAACACAAGTTAAACCTAATATACGTGGCTGACCCGGTGATAACATAAGGTATATTTATAGTTAGTATACTAATTAGAAGGAATGCTTAAAGGCCATGATACATAAGCATTATTTTTAGGCAATGTAGATGGGCAATATTGCCTGCAAGAACAATGTAGATAAGCATATTGGACAAAATCAGAGAGTAAAACACAGTGGGTTCTAAGAAATTAAAGCATGGTGAAAGAATACTATTGGTCACATTTGCAAATTGCACAGCCTCAAAAGGTTGCCTGTGTATCATGACGAGGGCCACTAGTTTACCTCAACTTGTTTTCTCGCATGAACTTCAGCCCTCCGCCAGCAAGAGGTCGATCGCACTTTTTGTCAAGCCACATTTCAAACAACTATTATAAAATAGTTAACCCTCCTATTATGTCTGGGGTCGATTTGACCCCATTCAATGTTTGACATCATTGGACGTCACGTGGCGCTGTAATGGCAACATGTAGTCCAGCTGTCTCTCGTGTTCATGTTTGTTCATTTGAATGTATTTTGTTGTGGACAGTGAGAGTTTGTTAGACTCCCTTTTACCTGAGCCGGATGGCAGTTTATATACGAGTATCTCTCCCCCATCAGTCTTCACTGCGGGACGATTTTGTCACGGTGCAAAATAAACATAACTGTCGGCTTAGAGCCGCAGAGCACCACGCTACTCATGTTTCAAATCGATATTCTCTACTCAGTAACACACCTACTGAGAAAGCCCTGATCATAGGGGATCGTATTCTAAGAAACATGAGTTTAGCGACACCAGCGACCATAGTGCAGTGTATGCCTGGTGCCAGAGCTACCGATGTTGAGGCTAGTTTGAGAGTGCTGGATAAAAGTAAATGTAAGTACTCTAGAATTGTCATTCACGTCGGCACAAATTAGATCCGATTGAGGCAATCGGAGGTCACCAAAAAATAACTTTGTTAATAAGTCAGTTTTTAAATTTTTTTTTTTAGTTTTGTCCAATGACTGTTTAAAAAAACTTCCCATCGCAAGATTAGCGTGGGGTTAACTTTACAACCTAAATAAACTCAAAACTTGTTTTAATTTACCATTAATCCACTTCTTAAAGATAATGTGTGGTTTTGGCCACTTGTTTGAACACACATCGCCGTGTTAGGTAGTGCCGAAGAAGACGTTTTGCGTGTGAAGCATGTGTGAATCCACACGGGAAAAAACAGCTAAATATTTGTCTCAAAATTCCATACGTAAATCCAAGCAGATGAAGCGTGTCCTTCGATCGCCAAATGTAGATTCGCCAGTTCACAAGCCAAGCTTTTGATTTGTAAATGTGAACATTGGAAACATATCAGAAAATGTTATTTTCATTTGTGAATATAATTTTTGCATTCATCCAAATGATGATTTACGAAACACAAATTGAGAGGTGTTTGCGTGTGGATGGCAAAAACACATTTGTGGATTATACCTATGAACACAAATTGAGAGGTGTTTGTGTGTGGATGGTAAAAATAATAGTGGATTATACTTTTGTGTTTGTTTATTACCTCCATACTAAATCGCTGGCTATCTGAGTGGTGCTCAACTAGTTGCATAGGGTTCGTCAATAATTGGCCTGATTTCTGGAGAATGCCTGGCCTACTGAAGAGAGACCGACTCGACCCAAGCTGGAGAGGTGCTCTTGTCCGAGCAAAAAACTTAGATGCTAGTCTTAGTGAGGCCAGATTCTGACACAGTATCAGGGCGCCGGCCAGGCAGCAGGCCTCTGATCCTACATCGGAGCCTGTGCATTTCCCAATGCCCGTGACTCAGACACATGGCCCAATGCCGTTGTCTGCAAGGTGCATTTCAGAGCTAGTAATTAGCAATATTACTCATCCCAGCACCCCATTATCTAACACATCTGAGCTAGAAACTAGTATTTATTATATTGAGACTGTCTGCCCCATGCATCTATGCTAAACGTAAAGCAAACCGCGGTATTAACACGGATAATCTTGTTACTCTAAAATTAAACCATTTTGCTGCGAGCAGCTGTTGTGAATCACTCCTAAAAATGGGACTACTGAATGTTAGATCTCTTGACCTAGCTAAAATAAGGGGTAACATGCAGTCCTTTTTCTTAGTGTCTGTTTACAGAACACCTGGGCCCTATTCGGATTTTCTAATAGAATTCGCTGAGTTTTTGTTCTGCCTTGCTATTTCGGCAGACAAGGTTGTTTGTGTTGGTGATTTTAACATAAATGTGGATAAACAGGTTGATCCCCTAGGACAGGGGTGGCCAATTCCAGGCCTCGCGGGCCGGTGTGTATGCAGGTTTTTACTGCCACCAGTTACCACGGTTCAATCAGCTAATTAGTCATACACACAATCACCGATTCACTTGTAAATTACAGAACGATAAAATGCTACAATACACGCATTGACGCATACCGGCACAAGAACATTCATCAGCTGCTTTTCATATCGCGGATATGTAGATTAAAATATCAGATCGTGTAAACGATTGGGCTAATTAAATAATTGTTAACTGGCGGCAGCAAAAACCTGCATACACACCGGCCCGCGAGGCCTGGAATTGGCCACCCCTGCCCTAGGAAAAGCCTTTGCCTCTATTATTAACTCTTGGTTTTAAACAAAATGTCTATGGGCCCACTCATTACTATAGCCATACCCTTGACTTAGTGTTATCCTATGGTATCAATGTTATGAATCTTAGTATTGCACCCCATAACCCTGTATTATCTGATCATTTCCTTAATACTTTTGAAATCGAGGCAACCACCACTTTTATATCAGAGACAAGACATTATTACAGCCAGTCGTTAAACTCTGACGTCATTCCAAAGTTTACAAATATGCTTCCGGAATCATTCCTTTCAAGTGAAGAAAATACCACTGAAGTACCACTGGATGAATTAACTAATCAGTTAAGTTTAACTCTCAGAAGCACCCTTGATGTGGTTCCCCTCTTTGTCGTAAAAACCATACTCCCTGGTACAATGACACTACCCGTGCCCTGAAGCAGTCCACAAAAAAACTGGAGAGAAAATGGCGGTCAGCAAAACTAGAAGTATTTCGTCTTGCATGGAAAGATAGCCTCCTCCAGTACAAGCAAGCTCTTGCATCCGCTAGATCTGCCTTTTTCTCTAAATTAATTGAACAAAACAAATGCAACCCCAATTTTTTTTGTTTAGCACTGTGGACAAATTGACTAAAAAACCATCATCAGATTGTTCATCTTACCCCTGCGTTTACAGCAGTAATGATTTCATGAATTATTTCAATCAGAAGATTGAGACCAGATCTCCAAAGTACCATCCCGTCTACTCGACCCAATCACTACAAAATTGGCTAAAGAACTTTTTTCCGTACTAGGCCAGCATATGTTAAAAATTATTAACACATCCTTAGTAGCAGGATATGTACCAGCCACAAAAAATGGCGGTTATTAAGCAATTACTGAAAAATCCAAACCTGAACATGGAAACTGACAAACTGGAAAACTATAGACCCATTTCAAATCTTCCATTTCTCTCAAAAATATTAAGAGAAAGCTGTTGCGAAGCAACTTGGTGCATACCTTAGCTCAAACCATATCCATTAATTATTCCAGTCAGGATTTAGACCCTACCATAGCACTGAAACGGCACTTGTTAAATTTACTGTTATCAGCCTATATACTCCTTGACCAAATTGCAGCTTTTGATTCAATAGATCATAAGATTCTACTGAACACTCAATGGTCAAGCACTTGCATGGTTCAGATCATACTTATACAATAGGAAACAGTTTGTTAAATTAAATGAAGAAGTATCCAGTTACTCAGTAATGAAATATTGAGTTCATTAGAAAAATGAGTCAAGAGAATATACTTATTATATGCTTAATTTACATAATGTTCTACTCTTATTTCTTAATGTCACAATATCTGCATAAGAGTACAGTTGAGTAGACGGGTTAACTAAATGCACTAAATTCGCCCATACAGGCCTTCTTACAGGCATTTTATAAAGCCTAGGCCAAAGAATTTCTAATAATTTGAAACCCGTTTGACAAAGATGAAACTTGGTGGGGTTATTCAGAGTATGATCAAGACTCCAGTTGCAAAGGCTTAGCGCAATCAAACCACAGAGATCCCAAAAAAAAAATCACTGTTCCCTTGCAGAGATTTCAAACTTGCAACGACAAAAGCCCCGAAATAATGATGTGTATTTTCGGTCAACTGGACATCGTTTTGTTACTTCCTTTGTTTTTTTTTATTTTTTATTTATCTGTCCCTCACACCACAGATATTACGTGAATTATTTGCCTCAACGGTTTGCCTCGACTACTGTTCCTCTATTTGTTATTTGTTATATTTTTCCATCTTTTACTTTGAAAGTAGCTGGACTGGTCTCTCCTAAGTTACATAACACGCGTCTCCTTAATACAGAAACATCTCCCAAGTTACATAACATGCGTCTCCTTATTACAGACGTCTCCGAAGTTACACAATGCACGTCTCCTACACAGATGTCTCTTAATTCACAAAACGCCGGTTCCTTGGTACATACGTGTCTGTGTAAGAAAATGTGAAACGGCATTTCCAATATGGTACTTTTACCAAAACTGAAACACTTTCTGCTATTATTACCGTGCTCACAAAGCGTAACGAAGAATAATCTAACGCGAGGAACATCGAGATAGTGTGGCGTTAATTATAGGGAGGTAGATATCGGTGGATCCAAAAATCTATCCAAAATCCAGGAAAAGAACAATTACACCTTGGCGAGCGAATGTAAACTCTAAGTTGTTTGCATTAAACTAAACTCATAAAACTAGAACTGCTGTTACATCCAGCTGTAATTTATCATTCAAAGCATCCAATACAACATTGCAAAAATTGTTGTGAAGGTTATAATATCCTATATTGGACAAAACAGTTGCCAATTAAACCAGAATGAACAGGAACGCATGAGACAGGTTTGAACATGGGGGTTCCAGAAGGTGTACTAGCGTTATAAAGGGGTGTGCATCAAATGGACTGTCCAAGACAATATCTTGAAAGGGACATCTATCTGTACAACCAATGGTAGGATTGTATATTCATTTAATATTAGTAGTAGATATTGACAGGAGAATGACGTGGTATGATTACACAAGAATTTCACTTATTTATTTTGCATTTGAGTGAGCAGGGCTTTTCACGGCTATTCATCATATGTTCGCCATATTGTTGGCTTTATCTTACAAATATTTGGTGGTGAAATTTTTGATTTTTTTTAATGAACTCACACAGAAGCAATTGTCCACCGCGTCACGCATGGGTAGGTATAGTTGCAAGTGAGACTGGTTGTGGGTTGCGTGTTAAATGGATTAGCTAAGCGATAGTGGCACTTAGAACGTATTCGGCAGAGTTGTCACGAATCGTGTACTAATGAAGCTAAAAAAATGGAGTTTGTTGTTTCCACTCATAGTTTGGTTGCAGGAACAATGAATGTCTCAGTTCAGCAAAATCTTGGAGCGGTACCAGGGGGTCTGCGTGAAGAGTTAAATAGTAAACTATTACTTATCACTTGCCATCCAACTGTTTGTTTTATGCCCGTATTTATTTGATCTATTTATATCATCTATTTATTTATTTGTTAAATTTATTTGGTTTTTGTTAATTGTAAGTCTTGTTTGATAAAATAAAATTCCTTTCAGGGATTACTAAAATAGATCTCTAATCTCTCAGTTAAGGAAGATCACTTTGAGGTCTGCCGTCAACAACAAATAATTGCAGGTGTACGTGCAAGAACAACTTGGCAAAGAAATTGAATTAATTCTGGATGGAATAGTTAGGCTGATATGGTTGAGTGCTATAAGGCATTGATCAACATACAGCCTTCACTCATCGTGACTGAGGAAGCTTATATCTCATAGAGCTTGTGATTTACCTGCAACCCATTCCCTATGGTGCGCGTGCACACGCGTATGTCCCTACATTTGTCAGTATAGTCTGTCTTTGATTGAACAAACAAAATAAACTAACATACTTTGACACATAGACATGAATCCAAAGTGGGGTAAAGACACAAAAGCAAGAATGGGAAAGGAAAAATTAAACAGAATAAGAGAAGAAAAAGTGGAGTCATGCATTTGTTTGCCTGCGTGTACGCGTGTGAGAGTTCATGTGTGCATATGTGATTCTATGTGTGCGTTTGCCAATGCCTGAGTAAGAATTTAAAAAAGAAAAAGTGAGAATAATCAGTACAGATAGCAGTATTAACAGATAAACAAAAGCTGGTAGGTTTAATAGAAATTGTCACAGTGGTTTTTGTTTGAATCTTTTTTAATTATTTTTTTTTTTTTTTAGAACAGCCACAGAGTGATATTGGTGTTGTGGAAAAGCTGACCTTCAATATACACAGTTTGCCAACCACTAGGATTGCACCCTTGTTGTTTTGTCTATTTTCTTTCATGATCAGATGAAGTAGGCATACTTTGTCGTTATTTTATCTCATGTGGATACTGGTCATTTAGTCCGAATTTTGTTCCTTTCAATCCTCTTCCTTTGCTTTAGTTCTCTTTGCTGAAAATGTTAGAATCTTGCGATGATAGGTCGGGGACCTTTCTAGGATCTTGGATTACATGGGAATAGTATGGAACCCATGGTTGGCAAAATGGCTGTAAGTCATCAAGGGTCTGAGGCATCAAATGATCCTCAAACCATCACTCTGCTGCCCAAGGGCATAGGTTTGGTCTCAACATTGTGTAGGGACCAGGGCGAAGAGGTGAAGCAAAACGCTTGTCTACCCCCCCTCCCCCTGGGCTGTATCCATTGCAAAATGTCTAATGTAAACCAAATGAATAGGGAGGGTGTGTGACCACTGCAAAAATGGTTTATTAACATATAAGATCTGTATTTACATTTCAATAAACACTCAAGGATCAAAGACTAAAAGAAAGTAAAACAATATTTCTGCAAAGGTCAGATTCTAACATGCAACGTCGGGGGTTGCAAAGATCACGGAGCAGGCTAACGTTACCTACTCACTGAGCCACAGAGACACACCTCAGAAATGCTTATTTTGGCATGTATTAAAATAAATATATAAATAAACAATAAAAAATAATAAAATACATAGAATTTTAAACTTACGGAAAAAGAGCGTATTAACAATTCTGAACTAGTAGGCCTAGTCTAGTGTAAGCCACTTGTGCCCACTGGATATCTTTAGCTTACTTTTGAGTTTTATGAACTAAAAAGTGGCCTGTTTCATCCAGACAGTTATCATAGCCTACGGTTATGTGTAGCCTACAGTTTCTATTTAGTTTTTAAAAAAAGATTTCCACGCTGTTATGGTTTTTAAAGCTCCGTGCTATGATGGCTACGATGCAGCATTAGCAAAAACTGGTATGCAGTAACATCATAGCCTTTTTATTTATTTTTTTGTTTTCAAAAAGGGCATTTCCCGATATAATTGCTGACTTGTGGCTTAAGTGCTGCCGTGGTGATAGATTTAGGTTAACATCTGTCCGAAATTGTAAACAGGTCGTTGACTTTCACGGTAAGAAGAAATGTTATGACAACGTCAACGTTAGGTAGCTAGCAGGTTTTCATTTTAAATCAACGTGGCTACTGGCTAGTTAGTTTACTACAAATTTCTTACACTCGTCTGGGTGGTGAAAAAGCTCCTGGTGACCCTTGTCTGTTTTGGTGGAGGTGGCATGATATCTACAAAGTAAAAAACGTGTTTGCATGGACAATATTACGTACATGTGCTGTGCAGTGCAGGCAAAAGAGGAAACTTTCCTCAGGAAAGAGAGTTAGACAGTCATCTGAAAGTAGATGAAGGTATGGACTTACAGTTCTGAGCCCTGATAACTTACTGTTCAACGAGAAAAAGAGTAACCGTAGTCAGCACACACAAATCATCTCTCACCTCATCCGTGTCTGGCAGTACGTACTAGTTAAGTACGATATTTGAACGTGATATCATGTGAGCCTTCAGATAGAGTGAATATTTTAAAAAGAACCCCCTCCCTTTCAGCCAATCAAATTCTAGCATGCCTAAATTGGTCATCTTTGAGACGTTGCCGCTGGGAGGGCACATCGGAATGATCCAATATGACTTCACTCCAAAGATAATGAGTTCGCTCAAATATTGGTAGGGACAATTCTGTCCTCCCAAAATATTGGTAGGGACATGTCCCTACCGTCCATATGCAAACCTACGCCCTTGCTGCTGCCAGAAATACAGTAGATATGGATGGATCACTTTAAGGGTTTCTTCTCCTGACTTATTTTTGAGTTAAATACAAAAATGAGTCAGGAGAAACAACCCATAAAATGTGGTTCATAAGGGGGGAAATCCCGCTCAAACCAAAAATACATTTTCAGCCCTGTGTTCTTCTGGTTTGTAAGGAAATTGTGTTGAATTACCAGTAATTGAAAATGGTCCATATTGGGAAAACATGTCCAACCCTAATTACAAGACAGGTGAGGTGGTGATCATTTTCAGGAAGATGTGTACAGTTTAGTGAGCACTGTTTGTAAAGTGTCCACTCACCTTGTCTGCGCAACCTATGGACCCAACCAAACACCTTCACCCTTTGCTCCCGGTAAGGCTCCAGTTGATAAATTTTAGCCTACAATTAAAAATGTTCTCATGTATAATGTTCTCAAAATATAAATAAGGATGTAGATATAAATTAAGATGTCAACACCATCAATGATTTATTAAAGGAAAATACTGTCAGGAAATATTAATGATATGAATCTTACCATCTTGGGTTCTAGAAGACTGTGATCTTTCTCAATGATGATCATCTTTGCTTCTTCAAGGTTCTTCTCCCTTCTGTCTGCATCTTCAGCCTGCAGAACAAAGGTAGAGTCAGAAGTACAAAATTACATGGCACTACGTGCATGCTGTGTTTGTACTGATCTTATGCTGCAGCCACACAGAAAGTGACAAGAAACTCATTTATCAGGTGATTAATTTTCAATGAGGGCATTCTTCACTTCGGCAAGGCGTGTTGGAATTGCTTGCAATGCGAGGCAAGCAGGCGAAACGAAATTAAAAATTTGACTTGTAAATCGTCCCCCATTACATATTTTAATTCCTTATCTGTCATGGAGGACCTGTTAATTGTTGCGGTGTAGGTTGTGTCTGTTACCTACAGTAGCCTAGCCTATATAGGCTAGCGCTACACCTTCAGTTTTTGCAACATTATGGCATGCTTTTAAATCATGGCATGCTCTTTCAATTGTGACAGTGATGGCTACCTACCAGAAAACATGCCATGAAATTAACGCTTATTTCCAGAGTAATGTTTCATTGTCGATCACACAACTACTTGTTCAAATGACAGATACCACTTCAGATTTCTATATAAACTTTCCAATAAGTAGGCTATGCTTTCTACACTCTGTTGAAGGGAAAAGAGTGCGCCCCAAAGCGATGGCAGCACATTCATGATGGCTTAGGCCTATTTATACATTTTTATAAATTTGTCACAACGACCGCTGCGTTTCTGCTGTTACAAAGTACAAAAAAAAAAATGTTAACAAAAAAACTTTTCAACGTTTAAAAATAAAAAAATAAAAAAATAAAAACATTTTAAAAAAAATAACGTCAAAAAACTAACAAGTTACTCATCCATAGCCTACAAAGCACTGTCTATACGTCATTAATTCCAATTTGCGTAAACTAGGCCTACCTTTAAAAGTATTGATATCAAAATGTGGCAAAGTTACAACTAACAATAGCTCACACTAATTGGTATAAATGGCGTAATTGTACAAACATTTCTAGCAGCAGCGAACATTTTAAAATCTGTACATTTTCTAAAGTATGGTAAGATGAAAAAACACAGGGCCAAGTTACAATAAATAATTTAGAAAAGATTGGATAGCATTACTTTGGAATAGAGCGAGTTTATTTAGTGTGAGCTACGATAGGCAATATTGTTAGTTGTAACGTGGCCACATTTTGATAAATACTTTTAAACGCAGGCCTATTTTTTTTGCAAGTTGGAATTAATTACTTACAGACAGTGCTTTAGGCTATGCCTGAGTAACTTAGCTTTTTTTTCTTTTTACGTTGAAAACGTTTTTTGTTGAGATTGATGGTACATCGTACAGAGGACGAAATTATGGTACAAATACGATAATTATCGTATATCTGGCAACACCGGTTGGTAGGCAGTTGTATCCAACTAAACAATTCCACAGACAGTCAGGTCCCAAATTATTGGAACCTTGATAAAGATTTTTAAAAAGTGAGATATTTAGTAATTTTACCATGTGGAAAATATTGTACTTTGATGCAACAGGAACCAACCAAAATTACACATTTTTCCAATTATACATTTATTTCCAAAAAAAACAATAGGAAAAGCTCACAATTATTGGCTCCCCCCAATTAGTACTTTGTGCAGCTTTAAGGGTTGTTTTTCCTGTCAAATGTTCCTATTGTACTCTATGGAAGCCAGGAGAAACATCCCTCCAAGTGATCCACCCATATCTACTGCATCTCTGGCAGCAGAGTGATGGTTTGAGGCTTGTTTGATACCTCAGACCCTTCATTACTTACAGCCACTCAGCCAACCATGGATTCCATACTATTCCCGTGTAATTTACAGCTTAATCTAGTCCCAATTCCCATAGATCCATTCAAATGCAGACATTTAGTATCGCTTGTAAGAGTACCAGAAAATAAGATATCAAGAGTCTTTTGATGTTGTTGGGTCACAGACATCAGGAAGTCATGACATGCAAAGGATATGCGACCAAATATTCAAAATTAATACTTTATCCTATATATAAAAGCAGGGGTGCCAATAATTGTGGCCAATAATTTGTTTCAAATAATTATTTCTTGATGAGGGATTTTTTTTCTCATAATAAATGAACGTCAATTAAAGGTTGGATTTTTCTCCTTTTTTCAGTGTGAGATTAAGCTAATTCACCCAACAGTAAATTTTTTATAACCCATTTTACTCATCTTTACCAAGGGGACCAACAAATTTGAGCACGTCTGTATGCATGTTAGTTTTTCCACTCGATCACCGTCTTGTCCAGTAAGCTATGCTAGATATTATTTGTGCATTTTGAGTGCATTTCACACACTGTAGTGTAAGCATTCATTCCTCAGTCATGTTTGATGTACCAACTTTCATTGAAGCTAGAACATTTGGCAGCATCTTATTTGATACCACCTTTTCTCCTCTAATTTTCATTAAGTGTGCCAATTATTCTAGACCTGACTCTACACAAATGACTCTACACAAAATAAAATAAAATCTTTCAACATATTCTCTTACAAGCTGCTCCCTACCTCCTTCTTGTTTTTGGCATTATTTTTCATCTGTTCTCTGCTCCACTGTTTCTTCACATTCTTCATTTGAGTCTTTGAAATCACTGCCCAGCGCTGGAAAAGAAACAACTGACATTCCAAACGAGCAGAATGCAAATAATGCACAACAACAACAATACAATGTGTAGTGGAGCATTGCCCCCCCCCCCCCTTTTTTTTGTAGCCAGTCCCAATATTCAATTAAAATGTACCTCGCCTTCCACCTGAGAGTCCACATAGATTGTTGGAAATGGTTCTTTTCCAAAAAACATCAATGCATTTAGGGGAGTTTTAAAAGGTTTTTCTTTTGTCCCATCAGCATCTTGATCATTTCCCACTTTATCAGAGACGTACAGCTCCCCTAAAAAAAGTGAAAAGGAAGATGTAGTCATATTCACCAAATTAATCTTCAGAATACACAGGAATTCATTTTGGTGGTGCTGGGGATAACTGTAAAAAGCCTGGTAACTGTGGGGCAGGGATATAAACATTTTTAGAGGATTGGTGAAGTGGAAAATTTACTATGTTAAACTCTAAATGAGTCTAATTCATGATTAAGCTAAAAAAATATATTAAAATATACTGTTCAAAAAAGTTAAGGGAACAATTAACCATCACAGTATAACACCAAGTCAATGACACCAAGGTAATGCAGTGGCCAGCTCAATCCCCCGACCTCAACCCCATTGAAAACTTGTGGGGTGATATTAAAAATGTAGTTTCGGAAGCAAAACCCAAAAATTCACAGGGACTGTGGAATGTAGTTGGTTCATCCTGGGCTGAAATACCTGTTTCTAGGTGCCAGAAGTTGGTTGACTCGATGCAACGCAGATGTGCAGCAGTTATCAAAAACAATGGTTATGCAACTAAATATTAGTTCAGTAATTTAAAGTGAAGTTAAATCTTGAAAAATGTCTTCAGTTTATACAGTGTTTGAGTTTGAAGAGAAAAATTTTCCTTTTCTTTGCTTCCTGTAAAAAAATAACTTGATAAAATTTGTTAATGCTTTTATTTGGAATTGAATGTGTAACGTTTCCACTAAATTTGAAATATTTGCACTTTATTCACAATTAAACACACTGCTATTTATTTGAACACAACTGTACATCATAACCATTCATGTGTGTTCAGTGTTGCTGCCTGTTTGGTGGTCATATCAGGACACTGGTTGGTTTTGTTAAATGGACAAATACTGAGTGAAACTGCAGCTACTCAAGGTCTGTTTTTCTCAGCTGTCTTGTCAGTATCCAGGAAAGTGAGGTAATGAGAATTTTTAAGTGCACTATGCAACCAATTAAAAATCCGCCCACCATGTATCCACGCTTTGGCTTTGAAGTGTATAAAATGTGATGTGAAACAAAGAAGTTTAGAACATCTCTGACTGTTCCTCGTGAGCAGTTAGATTTGTCTCATCGCACTTGTGGAAATTTTTTATTGAAGAATATAGTTGAGTGTAATTTCCACAACTGTACTATGAACACTACCCGATGTACTTTCGGTTTAGTAGACACCTGATTTTGTTCTACAAAATCTCTTGTGTAAATATGTTTATGAAACCAAATATTTTACCTGGTTATGAAGCTACAACTGTTTTCTGATTAAACCTGAGTTTCTTACATTTCGCAAAAGTCCCGTACAGTCAATATTTCCAGTGACCTCCTTACAGCTATAATACGTTGCTGTTATGTAAAAACACATACTTTTGTATGTTTTTTAAAATGTATTTAAAGACATTAGGGTTCGTGTATTATGTGTATGTGAAGATTCTGAAAAATGTATTCTGTTTAAAAATTTTGAATGATATAGCCTCTTCTTTAATTCGAACTTTAAACCATGGATGTACAGTGAATATTTTTTGAGATATTGACACTTAAATAAGACTAGCAGAAACGGGAAATGGCCTCTGGTGGGCCAAAGTTAATAGGGCTAAAGGGTAATTCCAACCAAAAACAACATTAACCTTATTTAACAGGTCAAGGCACAACTACTTAAGTCTCTCTTTGTGGCTGGCCAAAAAAAATTTGTGAGATATTTGAATAGAAAGTTGAAATTCTGGTAGAGGTATACGTCATTTTGACGTACACCTCTACCACTTCCTTGTTTTTGAAAGACTACAGTGGCATCAAATGGGCGTGTAAATTACATAGGTATGTAGGCGGAGCCAGCGAGGGAAGACATGCTCCGTCTGTCACTTGTTCTGAGTAGGGACACATCATAGATCAAGCTGGTAGATCATTACTATTTTATTATAATGCCAGAAAATTACATTGATAGGCTACTTTATTTCCTAAAGATGTTTTGGCAACCCTCACCACTGGCAGTAACAACGCCTAAAGTAAATTTTGTGTTTTGTTTGTTGTCTCAAGCTTTACCTAGCTGTAATCCTTATACTTCTGACTATTAGCCTACTTACAAACCCCAATTCCCAAAAAGTTGGGACAGTATGTAAAATGCACATAAAAGCAGAAAGCAGTGATTTGTAAATTCTCTTTTACATATATTTAATTGAATAGAGTTCGGCAAGTTAGAATTATTGTGACTCAGTTAAAAAAAAAATATATTGTTAGATCATTAGTTATTAAACAAAGTGTGGTGTCGCCAGACAATACAAGTGACTGAATGAAGAAATAAGTAATACAGAAAAACGTCACTGGGTGGGTCCCAATACATTTGGGAACATTTTAGGTGTGGACATTTTGTCTATATATCATTGTCAAGGAATGAGTTTAAAATGACTGTTGAGCCTGTACTAGGGATGTTAACAGTTAATCGACTATCGATAAATTGCTAATAAGAATTTAATCGATAAGATTTCAAATGAAACAATTAACTGAACAATCTGCTGTCTTGTTTCAACGGGAGTTTTTGTGTGAAACGTAATCATGGTTTAAGGTCTCCACGCGAGGGCGCCAAATTCAGCCTAGTGTAAGCCGTGAAATTGAGCCTACACACGAAGTTAATGTAGCCTACCACCTGAAAAGCGTAGTTCAGTTCAGTACAAAGATTCTAGTCACTGACTATGTGATTTGTTCACTGGGGTCAGTTGCGCAAGCGCACGAATATTCCAACAGCATACATGATCAGTTCACTATAGCTACTCGTAGATCAGTATATCATTCGTAGGTATTGTGCAAAATGATTCCAGTCAAAAGCACTGCAAGTAAAAAATATAAACTTTTTCTATAAACCTCGTATGAACTTTTTGTATTTTTTCCTTGTAGTTATAGTTTTATGGATTAGGCTTATATGGCCGCTCCAGGTGAGCGTTTTAAATATGGATTAGAAACTACGGAAATATATGACAATTTGTGTGTTCTCAAGTTCTGACCATTTCGTGGTAAGTAACCTATTGTAAAACATTGCGTTTTCAAATGGTAAAGTTGTCAAAAGGGTGACAAGGGCCATAGTTTATCCTCTTTTTTTTTTTAAAGCAGATGATTCTTTTCTCCCAAATTGAATGTCGATGTTCAGTCATCTATGGGGGGAGTCCTTATACAAAAGGTTGAGCTATAGGTGCACTGATGTAGCCTAGTGCTATTAATCACCCAGTTCGTCAGTAGGCTACTAGATTAAAATAGCGGTTCAGATTAAAATATCAATCATTCACGCAGTGCGTGATCTAGACTCAAATTACCTGATAACAAATAAAGAAAATGGCTTTAGCTAAACTTCTTACTGAATTTCAAGTGTAAAGAAGAAACAAACGTATAGCCACATATTGGTTATATTTGTGTAGCCTATATAAAACATGGTTATAGCATATTAGGCCTTCTTAAAATAGCCTACATTTATTGTGCCATTTCGATACAAAAGAAAACACGAATGTGCTTCATTTAATCAATATCATTATTACAGATTTGAAATGGTTTAATAACGGGCAGACTTTCATTAACTCTTAGTTTGATAGTTACAGAATAGGCCTACATGGAAAATGTACAATATAGCCTACAGTAGCCTATGCGATTTTGATTAGAAATGCTTGAACCGTTTTGCTTTCGGTAACGTTACGTTGGGTGGACGTCAGATGCCAGTAGGTAGGCTACAGGTTCCGATCAAGATTGCAGGCTATATTTTTTAAATGTGAAACTGTACCAAAAAACAGTTGACCGGTCTATATTATTTTACGAATACCCCCGCCATTTGTTGCGAACTAATTTATTAGGCTATTGAGTAGCCCGTAGCCTATGCAGAGAGTAACTGATTCGGTTGACAATTATGTAGGCTACTGCGGTGCGGTAGTCAGCAGTTCATATAGGCTAGTCAGTTCAGTAGGACTCACTGAGGTTGATGGTTGA
This sequence comes from Ilyophis sp. 1 JC-2022, assembly GCA_022702515.1. Taxonomy (NCBI): domain Eukaryota; kingdom Metazoa; phylum Chordata; class Actinopteri; order Anguilliformes; family Synaphobranchidae; genus Ilyophis; species Ilyophis sp. 1 JC-2022. Next base: position 68,289,097 of record CM040404.1, read on the forward strand.
AAAGGACATGATGCCAATAAGCACCATTGACGGTGAGGGATTTCGAGAGCTAATAAACGGGCTAAGCACACAACTCGCTCCCGACCACGTAGCTTAAATGTTCTTGAATAAAAATACGTAGGTCTATCTAGTATGCATATGAGAAGCCTATTCAAAACATAATAGCCTATGATTTAAGTTGACTGTTCTAGGCTAGGTCTACTAGTTTAACTGTCGCCTTTCCATTTCAAGCGAGATTATGTTAATGCTGCTAGCGGCTAGCGGAGCCACGGTTTCGCTTGCAACTGATGAGACGGAGCGCAATTTCTTTTCTGTTGAAGTAGCCTATACACGCCTTCATATTCTATTTTTGTTACGCTGCAATAATGCCTGTTTCTCAAATGTTACAATAAATCTTTGATTGAGGAATATAACATGCATTTTGCATTCTGTATATCATAAGCTATATTTAGTATATTATGTTATCAATTAATCGACTATTGTTTGTTAAGGTTAACAACTATCGATTAAGGAAATTCCTTAATTTGCATCCCTAGCCTGTACCCTTTGTTTCAATAATGGCCAAGGAGAGAAATGTGCCCTGTAACATCGGAGGGTAGTCAGAAAATAATTTCCTAGGTTGTGGTCGAAGACAAAACTTGATGTTGGAAGTTGTCCAATCTCAGAGTTTCAGGTCCCTATTTGGGGTGAGACGATATGACAATTTCATGTCACAATTTTGGCCAAAATAATCCAGATTAATTATATTATCCCGATTAATAGGGATGGGTATCGAGAACCAGTATTAAACTGGTAATAAAATAAGAAAATATAATTCAAAGCGGTTTCCTATATTATAATCTTGAGTGGCAGTACTAGTAGAGAACAGCAAATGGTGCCTGAGCTGCCAGACTGCTAAAATAGCAGTTAAAAAAAAAAGTTCAGTTCATGTGTGTATTTTATATTTACTTGCTTGTTCATTGTATAATTAAGGTTCAATGTTCTTTTGATTTATTGAAGTTTAATGTACCGCTTATATTTCATTTAATATTATCTTTTAAAAAAAATTGTATCTATCAAAAAGTTATGTGTGTTTATCTTTATTTGTTTGCTTATAAGTTAAATGTTCTCAAATATAGAAACTTTAATCAAATGTAAGTTTTTCAAATAGATTAGAAAATTTGCACTTTTTGACAAAATATCGGTCAAAACATCGGTAATCGGTGGGCTAGAACTCTCCAAAAATCGGGATCGGCATCCAAAGCTGATGCAATCCCCAAAAATAACGTAACTGTCTGGACCTCATCAAGCCAAGGTAACATTCGCTATAAGATAGAACAAGTCCATAGTTAACTTTGGAAAATAACACCGTCAGCATTTACTAGATGGCCAGCCATATAGTAAAAACGATGTATTGTATGTTAAATGACCTGGAACGACGACAGTATTCAAGTTTTGTTGCTCCAAAGCATTCACGGTTACCTGCTCGTAATGTACATAGAATATCACAGAATATAGAATATAGAATATTTAAAAAATCACAGAAAAGTAGTTTAAGGAGTGAATAGTCTAACATTACCTAGCTTATTTGCCCGCATTACATAAACCCAGAGCTAAAACACTCAATAACTTTTCGGGAAATTATTCCCTGTACAGGTAACAGAAAATGCCTCGGAGCAACAAGGCATTCTCTGTGGAGCAATACATCGTTGTCCAGCACTGTGTTACTATATTATCATAACGCTGATAATCTAGCAACATCAGCATTAGTTTTAAAAGCTTTTGAAACATCAGGGCTGTATGTTAACTTTTTTTGCACATAGCACTGGTGCTACAGAGGTTGATAGTTTTGTAGCACAGGCCAAAAACTTGTAGCACAAGTATAAAACACCTCTAAAATCAACCACAAGTAGTGCAGTTCATCACTTAAACAGGTATGTGACTGGCAAAGGACATGAATGTTGCATACAGGGCACACAAAATCCAAACCTTAACAAGAAATGTTTTCAGACAAACATTTTTTCTTTATTTGCCCATAATGGTAAATTGCAGGGACATAACAACTGTATACAAGACGTTAAGCTTCAAATTAGCAGTGCAAATCTCAGTTTAAATTCATATCATCATACAATATATTTTTTATTTTAAATTGAGAAAGTGTGTAAATCACTAATAAGAGAACAAAAACAACAAACGGTGTGCACGTGTCACAGATCTAGCATGTCTGCCGGCCACTTTAATTTGATCCCTGTGTGTGCGTCTGTCTGTCTGTCTGTCTGTCTGTCACACATGTATGTACCAGAGCCCACCACCAGAGGGGCGCTAATACAATACATTTCCCCATAGCAAAGTACATTTTGCGTTGTATGTAAAAAACTATGCTTGATGTCTCCGCATAGTGGCATTTCTACTCAGCAGACCGTCAACTTTCTAAATCCACAGAGTTCAGAGCTTAAAGTGTTTAGTAGCTCTTTGTGGAAAATGTATAATGTAGGCTATATGCATTTTCCCATTAAAGGTATACTATGTAGTTTCAGAACACCAGATGGCGATATAGAGAATATTGACTGCAGTACCCATTTTAAACGCTCTGTGTCAGTTTTACATATTGCTCCTTTAACTTTTTATTTTTTTACAAATTAACATTATTATTTTAAGTTAAACATTGATCTGCACACACAGCAACAAAATAACCTTAGTTCAAACAAGTCAATCAAAATTGTTGACATTTTTTTCTTATCAGCTGTGTGGTTGAGAATTATTTTTAATTTTAAGACGTTTTCATTACAGTTCATTAAAATACATATAACATATTCATGGAGTCATTTTTAGCTGGAAAAAAAAATTACTATGAAAGGGTGCCTTGGTTTGAAAACGTTTGGGAACCACTGCGCTTGGCTACTACTTGTATCCTAGTTTAATTAGTCGTAGCATACTACTAACATTAGGCTACTTTATAGCAGGGCAGGAGGGCAGGAGGACAGGACTACAGGAATCTCTCAAGTTAGAGTAAGGTTAGGCTCATTTAATTTGATTTAATTTATTTACCTTGAACTTTGTGGGGCAGCCCCGACAAACTGCGCTATGCCACTGGCTAAGACAAGTAAACAATAAGCTGCCAGATGCAAAACAAACATATTTTAACCTGGTAATTCTCAACTACAATATGTTTCACTGCCAATATGTTTTACAACCATACTATTAAATGTAACAATAGTTTGTTTATCCTAAAACTATGACTGACAAGAAATACTGTCGTAATACTGTGTTTTGCATCGCAAATCTGTATGTTAGATAAATATAGCCTACATAAAACTAGCTATATTAAAAATACATATATGATCAGTCGCACAATCACCCCTCCATTTGGTGTTACAAATGTGATTAAAACAAATTTCACAGCAATTTAGTTTTCTTTGTCTCATTTAATGTATTTTGATGTTAGATCATGATATCAATAGAAAATAATGAAATATAGTCATTTTAGATGCTGTAAGCTGCATTTTGTAATTACAAAATTGTAAGCGCATGTGGACGCGACTTAGATCACGCAATTACGAAACTTCCACCCCAATTATGTGTACTCAGATTACATGAACGCCAAGCGAAGAAGAAGGGAGCAAATATCTTCAAAAGGGCAAAGAATTATGGCTTGTTTTGAGCGGTTCTCAATGTTCCTCACGCTAGATTATTCTTCGTTACGCTTTGTGAGCACGGTAATAATAGCAGAAAGTGTTTCAGTTTTGGTAAAAGTACCATATCGTGTGTTTTACTGCATTTAATCAGCTACAAATACACACAAGAGTAGACCAACACAAGCCCAACAGAATGTTGTAATTTCTAGAGGTCAGAATGCAGTTTTTGATAACAAAACATTAATGTACAATGGTGAGTCCGTACATAATTTTGTTGTGTTAAGAGGGAATAAAAAGTGTTTCAGTTATCTTTAAAACGCTTTCGCTTCGTGAATATCCAATTTTATGATGTTAGATTAATGTGAAAGGTAAATCATAACAAGCCCATCGTACTGGTCGGTGTGTTGGAGTCAAGGTAAACAAAATAGCGCTACTATTGATAGAAAAGGCACAAGCGGTGACTCGAAACATACTGTGCGTTACATCAAGTAGGAAGAAACTCTTTGTATTATTTCTTCGCATAGAATAAAGGAATGATTCTGAAACGCTGTTAATATGTTGATCTATATTTTGCTAAAGTACTCCAGGAGTGCCGTATTATGTTGAATATCAGGCGCAATACTACAACATGTGAGCAGTAACGCTTGTTTATGTAACGCGTTACATGCATAATTAGACACTTTTTACAGAAAAAATATTTTTTCCTTGGTTTTCTCTCGAGGTTAATATAATTCTGTTTGTTTCAGTATAAAGAGTATCTATTTATAGGTTATATAAACAAATTTCAAAGCATTCTATTGCGTAACGTACGAGATATTAAATTAAGAATAAACTACTCTAGAAATGGAGGGGTGATTGTGCTACACATCATATATAGCTAGTCTTATATTGTAATATCTCGTGGAAGATAATACAAGATGTTATTCAGGGGAGATATGAGCACAATGTTGTCAACTGAAGAGGTTCTGGTAAAGGTTTTATCATGGATGTACCCACGGGCGGACTGGCCATCGGGACGTTCGGGACCAATCCCGAAGGGCCGGTCCACTTCTGGGCCGGTCCACTTCGAATCTCAAAAAAAAAAAAGTTTAAAAAAAAAAAAAAAAAAAAAGTTTAAAAAAAAAAATAATAATAATTTTTTTTATTTTTTATGTATAGTAAATGTTACGCTAGCTGTCAGTACTGCGATGCGGTCCACGTTCGGGCATGGGCCGGCCCTCCTCACTTGACGCTCTCGGCATACATTACACATTCAGTCGTGACTCGTGTTGTTTGCTGTTCAGGTGTTCAGAGTGAACTATTACGATAGGTTAGCTTTAACGTCAATCTTATTACTGAAGGGGGAGATAAGAGCGGCCCCCATGATGACGAGAAGGATTCGTCCAATTGGAAGACAGATTCTCACAGACGCAGTTTTAGAATGATTTTTCGGCTGCTATGTGCTTGAGTTGGACAGAAAATGCTGTGTGCCGAGCTAAATAATTATTTCACAAATCTGTAATGATAGTCTTCAGAGTATCGTGTCTATGGAGGTAGATTTCTATCAAAAATAAACAAGCACAAAAGTATAATCCACAATTGTATTTACCATCCACACACACACACCTCTTAATTTGTGTTCGTAGATATAATCCACAATTGTATTTACCATCCACACACACACCTCTCAATTTGTGTTTCGTAAAAATAATCCACATGTATGTGTTTTCCATCCACACACAAACACCTCTCAATTTATGTTTCGTAAATCATCATTTGGATGAATGCAAAAATGATATTCACAAATGCAAATAACATTTACAGATATGTTTCCAATGTTCACATGTACAAATCAAAAGCTTGGCTTGCGAATTGGCGAATCGACATTTGCCGATCGAAGGACACGCTTGATCTGCTTGGATTTACGGACAGAATTTTGAGACAAATATTCCGCTGTTTTTCACCGTGCCGATTCACGCTCGTCGCTTAACTTGCGATTCGTAAACTAAATTTCTTCTTCTTTGGTGCTACATAACACGGCGGTAGTGTTGTTCGGCTCATCAGCGCCACTTTTAGAACTTTTAGCACATTAAAGAAGTGGATTCATGGTACATTTAATCAAAACAACCGAGTTTTGAGTTTATTTAGGTTGTAAAGTTAACCCCACGGAAAAAAAAGGAATTGCACAAAACTCCTATCAGATTGCATGTAGCTAGCTAGCTAGATTACATTACACAGGGGTAGGTCCGTACATTGATAGGAACTAGGAAGTACAACACTATGAGCTAAAATAAGGAGAGCACTCCATGCAATTTGAATGATCATTTTCATTTAGGTGTCTTATCTAATAGCTAGCTAGCTGAACAAATAAAAGATTTCATAGGAGACATCGGTATCAGTGAGAATAGCTGCCAAATGAATTTAATTGGCTACAATACTTCACATGGTTGAGTTTGTTTTACATAATCTTTTCCATGAGGGACGAAAGAGTTATGTAGCTACTGTGTACGGACTAGTGGCGGCTGCTGACCTGAAAATTGAGGAGGTTGAAAACTTCCCCTTAAACTGATTATTGGTCTCAATCATTTCCCAATGATTTTCCTTGATTAACAATAGGCTACAGCGTTTAATTCACAAATGACTCAATGCCATCAAATGTAGCCAGTTCTCCTCAATTAGGCTATTAGGCAAGTAATTCAATTATTTTAATTTGCGTCGCAAAATTGTGTTCATTTTAATCAACATTATAATTGTGGATACATCTGCTCTTTTTTTCTCCGCACTCAAATTCCGAGAATATTCATGGATATTAAACGATCTTAAAGCTCAGCTTTTGTTCGATTATTTTTATTGCAGGTTGTGCATTTCTATTAACGTGTACTTTTCCGTTTAATCTCCCTGACATGATGTGAAGAAAGACGCTGTGTCCTCACCTGCTAATTATTGTTCAGATCGTCGGCACACTTGTTAATCAAGGGAAATGATTGGAAAATGATTGAGACCAATAATCAGTTTCAATAATCAATTTTCAGCTCAGCAGCCGCCACTGGTACGGACCTACCCCTGTGTAATGTAATCTAGCTAGCTAGCTACATGCAATCTGATAGGAGTTTTGTGCAATGACTGTTTAAAAAACTTGCCATCGCAAGATTAGCGTGGGGTTAACTTTACAACCTAAATAAACTCAAAACTCGGTTGTTTTAATTAAATGTACCATGAATCCACTTCTTAAAGATAATGTGCAATTTTGGCCACTTGTTCTAAAAGTGGCGCTGATGAGCCGAACACACAAACCGCCGTGTTATGTAGCACCAAAAAAGAAGAAGTTTAGTTTACGAATTGCAAGTTAAGCGAGCGTGAATCGACACGGTGAAAAACAGCGGAATATTTGTCTCAAAATTCTGTCCGTAAATCCAAGCAGATCAAGCGTGTCCTTCGATCGGCAAATGTAGATTCGCCAGTTCGCAAGCCAAGCTTTTGATTTGTACATGTGAACATTGGAAACATATCTGTAAATGTTATTTGCATTTGTGAATATAATTTTTGCATTCATCCAAATGATGATTTACGAAAGTTGAGAGGTGTTTGTGTGTGGATGGAAAACACATACTTGTGGATTTTTACGAAACACAAATTGAGAGGTGTGTGTGTGTGGATGGTAAATACAATTGTGGATTATACTTTTGTGCTTGTTTATTTTTGATAGAAATCTACCTCCATAGGTGTGTGGGCCTCTGAACGTCTGAACGTCCCGGGCTGAATTTGTGTCCCAGTCCGCCCCTGGATGTACCCTTCAAACCAATTACTCGGCAGCACACTTTTCAAGAAGTACACAAATATTTTGGTCACATAAATATGACGTGAGCTTCGTTTTTTAAAAATGAGGCGCAGCTTCGATGAGGTTTTCCTTCAAAAACAACACGTGACATGGCAGCGCAAGGGTGGGGCACAGGGTTGCCAGATCTTGTAAGACTTTCCAGCCAAATGGCGACTTCAAACTAGCCCAGATTTTAGGACATTTTTAACCAAAACCAAGGTATTTTAAATAGAAATCATCATGTTGTTACTTTTTAAAATAAGTGTGTGCTTTGCGACTTTTAATTTTTACCCATGACATCACTTTGAAAGTATCCCAATTTAGCTGTAAAACCGCTGACCTGCTTACGACACTTCCACAGTGCGGTTGGAAAATAGTACGGCGGATATTTTTCGCGGACTGTTAAACTGCACATTAAACAGCACACTTCTGCCAGTGCACTGTTCGCAGGAGACAGGGCGCAGTAGATAGTACACAGCTATAGTTCTGTGGACGCAGCCTTAGATTTGGGCAAACGCATTTCCGGTTAATTCTTATTGGCTGGACGTTTGGCAGCGATGTCGCACATGGAAAAATCCGTAAACGACAGAATGTAGTTTCGATTTCGATCGTGAACAGAAAACACTCTGTAAACGAACAGGGCAAATCTGAGTGCGCGCACCGAGTTTTTAGTGTCAGAAGACCAAATCCGTAGTCTAAACATGAGGAATTGTGCTCTCAAATTCATTTCTTGTACGCTCGGACCTTCGGGGTTAAAGTAACGCCATAGGCTAAGTCTAATGTTAAATTCCAGCAAACACGTTTTTCAACTCCAGTTTGAAGCTAGCCAACATCGTGGTAACGTTTACTAGTAAATTAGCTTGCTGCCGAGATAATAATTACATTTTGATGAAGATAAATATTTTATTTAACAAACCTATATATAGCTGTCTAGCAATAAGGTTTCAAATGAAACATCCGAGTGAAAAAACCTTATGGCAAGCTAGACCGTTAGCTCCACGACTGCAAGCTATGCTGGACATGTCACATTAGCACCCTAGCCGAGATATTAATAATATGTTTTAGCACTAGACGGCTAACTGTACGTTCTTAATTTCTACATTCTCGATTACAACACGTTCTATTTCGCATTAACTAAGGTTAATGGTTTTGTTAGAAAACATTAGCCAGCACTACTTCGCTAGCTAACAAATTCCCATTCTTCCTTGCTAAACTCGCACATTAGTCATCTATGCTAGGCGAACCAGATCACCGTAATACAAAAAAACTCTATACATTTGGATACAAAAATATAGCGTCACCCATCACATTGGAAGATATTTTTCGGAACAAGCCAACAGTTAATTCCATATGTAATACAGACAGGATCCCTTTCGTCGTCTTTCGCGATTTGTTCATGTTCTAAAAGAATGATGCAACACACTAACGTAATGTGAGTATCTAGCAATAGTGTTTAACGTTAGCTTACCGGTTGAGAGTTTCTCTACTTTTTTGGTTATTATTTCAGCCATGTCACAATTTCTCCTTTAGTAATACGTATTAAAAGTATGATCTTCCCTTTCCAATTTTTCCCCCCTCCGTGAACCTTGCTAGTAGGCAGATTTCCTGAGGTCTTCACCTGCTGCAAGAGGTGTGACGATGGCGAAAGGAGATTTGTCCTCTTCTTTTTCTTCTTCTTAGTGTTTTACGGCTGGGTATTTACAACGAAATGGTGCGTTACCGCCACCAACTGGAATGGAGTTAATTAATTCTACAAATAAATAACTTCAAACATTTTAGTTATTTCGAAGATATTGAAATAAAAACGAAAAACACTGATCTCCTGAACGTCTCTTAAATCATATTTTAATCTCTTTTCGCTGAGGCTTGAAATTAAATATTTTTTTCTATATAATATCTCGGGCAGTAGAGCATTACATGATCAATTGTCTCTTCCTGATCACACATTTTTCTGTGTTATTTTTATTCATTATAAATAGCCTACCATTAAGTTCTCTTTGTACATCTAATGTGACCGACTGCTTTTTGAATTTTATACAAACAGCATCCTGTTCTTTCTTCCTCACACTGCTTTTGCCATCTGTCCTTCATCCTGCATTTAATCAAACTCTTAACCTTGCTAAGGCTTACCTCTATGTCTACTAAATTATTATTTGCTGCTTCTTTTGAAAATTTATCTGCTAAATTGTTTCCTTATACTGCCACATATGCATGTACCCATAGAAAGCCAACACTCAATCCCATAATTTGAATTCAAAATAATGTTTGGTGTATTTCAATGAGGATATCTTGTTTACTTTCAGATTCACTGTGTTTCAAACTCATTAAAGATTAACTTGAATCTGTGACTAAAATCACTCTCAAAGGCCTAATTTCTTCTACCCACTGTAATGCTGACAAGATTGCCACAATCTCTCCAGTATAAACAGCAGTGTTGGGCACATTGCTCAAAAAAAGTATTATAATACTCTTTACTCATTACCATTTGAAATAGTAACAGAGATACAATACTCAATACTTTACAGGCAAATACTTTTTGTGTTGCCACCCAAAAGTTATATGATTGAGCTCTCATAATACAGCATAGGAATAGGCAACTAACAGACCTATATAAAATGACAGCAACATAACAGCAATTAATAACCTAGAGTACATAGAGTCCGCCCCTTGTGGCAAATCAGAAAAAAAAGTTATAAATGTCTTCTGTACTTCCTGTTCGGTAGAGAGATCTGGTGAGACCTCTCTCATTCTGGTTTATCTGCAAATAAACTAAGTTTTATTACATGGTTTTGTTGTGGTTTTGTTTGATCAGACTTGCTCACTGTGTGTAAAAGGGAAAATTTCCACGACATGCGAGAGCACTCTCATAGACCAGAATAAGACTAAATAACATTATAAATATCATCACATTGGGATAGCAGGTATGTCAAGTTACGGCTTGGTGGGGCATGCCCCATACCTATACAGCACAGAGAGTTTGGCACTTTTCAGGGTTTCCTACAGAAGTAACCACAACAGTGGCGGCTGCTGAGCTGAAAATTGAGGACGCAGAAAACTTCCCTTTAAACTGATTATTAGTCTCAATCAATTTTTAAATCATTTTTCTTGATTAACAAGTGTGCCAATGATCTGAATAATTCATTTGCAGGTGAATCATGTTCGGGAGATTAAACGGAAAAGCACACTTTACAAAAAAAGCAATAAAAATAATCGAACAAAAGCTGAGCTTTAAAATCGTTTAATTCCCATGAATATTCTCGGAATATGAGTGCGGAGAAAGAAGAGCACATGTATCCACAATTATAATGTTGATTAAAATGTGTAAAACTTTGCAATGCAAATTAAAATTATTTAATTACTTGTCTAATAGTCTAATTGAAGAGAACTCATTTGATAGCAATGAGTAATTTGTGAATAAAATGCTGTAGTCTATTGTTAATCAAGGAAAATGATTGAAAAATGATTGAGACCAATAATCAGTTTAAGGGGAAGTTTTCTGCCGCCTCAGTTTTCAGCTCAGCAGCTGAACCACAATGACCAGACTCTCAGCCCTTAAAAACATTCATGTTCAAAGGATTCTAAAAACTTCAATGTGGCAAAGTGAGCCGTACCGCTCGCGTGAATAAACGCGAGTCCAGTCCAAGCTGGTTAAGGAGAATGGTTTTTATTATCCGTCTTTTTTAGGGTATTTTCATCCATATCGGATGAACGGTTTAGAAATTATAAAACCTTTTCTAGATGGCATCCTATGACAGTGCCATGTTTAAAGTCACTAAGCTCTTCAGTACGACCCATTCTAATGCCAATGTTTATCTATGGAGATTTCATGGCTATGTGCTTGATTTTATGCACCTCTTGGCAGTGGGGGAGGCTGAAACACCTGAACTCAATACTTAGTAGGGGTGTCCACATACTTTTGGCCATATAGTATATACAGGTGCAGCTCAAAAAAATAGAATATCGTGAAAAAGTTCAATATTTTTTGTCACTCATTTCAGAAAGTGAAACTCATATATTATATAGATTCATTACACATAGAGTGAAATATTTCAAGCCTTTATTTCTTGTAATTTTGATAATTATGGCTTACAGCTAATGAAACCCAAAATTCAGTGTCTCAGAAAATTAGAATATTTTGCTTTAACATATTTTTAAAGTATCATATTTAATATTTGGTTGCATATCCTTTGCATGCTGTTACTTCCTGAAGTCTGTGACCAATCAACATCAAAAGACTCTCAATATCGTATTTTCAGGTAATGTAGCCTACAGTATGACACAGGACTAACACCTGCTGAATAGACCTAATTTCCCTGATGATGACTGGTACTACAGTTCTCTTATTTTTATTAGTTGTTATGTAGCCTACTGTTATGCACGCATAGTCTATGTATTTTTCAAGATGAGGCGACCATTCTCTTGCCGCTGTCCAGCTAGCTAGCAAGAAGGTGCAGAGTGACAGAGAGCTGATGTGTGTGTGTGAGTGACTAGTGACTAGCTAATGTAACGCTCGGCTTGGCTACAGTAATATTAGCTAGCTAACTTAAGTTATCTGGCACGATCCTCTTCAACCCAAGCGCCCCCGGTACCGGGGCAGGATGCGCCTAAAGTCAGAGAGCACTAGACAATTAATTTCATCACATTAACCCTGTGTTCACACAGCGAGCAACTGGTCGCTGAGTCGGTCCATTCTACGAGGCTGGGGGCGGGGCAAGAGCTTCCCGTTGTGTCATCCAAGTCAGTTTGTGCAGCTACAATTATTTGATAAAGAGAAACAACGGCAATAGCCTACGTATAACAAAGACATATTTGCGATGCATCCTATTCTTTATAGTTATGTCATGACACTGATAATGATGTGTTCTCGCTATCTAGCGATAGGCTAGCCTATATGTATCTTCGTCGCGAGCTACCGATCTTTATCTACTTTCTACGCTAGATACATAGATAGATGTATGTATAAAACTCAACATGTATTTTTTTGGCTCAATGTGATATTGGTAGAACAGCTACACATATCCTTTAAGGTTATGTTATGACACTGATAATTATACAATGATAATATATAAATAATTTACTGTTGTTACCGCTGCTAACCCTATTTCGCCTAGCTTAGTTTGATAGGCAATATTACGTAGATTACGTTCATGAAATTATATTAAACTTCCAATTAGATTCTTTCTCTCCTTTATTTGAACGTTTTGGAGGGATATTTTTTTACTATAAATTGAGTCTTCAGCTTCATGATTACCACTTTGGAAAATGAACCGGAAAAAAAAAAACTGCTAGCTGTCGCCCTAATTTATTTACGCCGGAGGCTCTGGGTGCATAGCACCGTGCAACGCCGCCGGCAGCTCGGAGAATTTCACCGGCTGGTGCAGGAACTCCGCCTGGACGGGGACCGCTTCCAGCGTTATTTTCGGCTGGATTGTGAGCAGTTCGACCGGCTGCTGGCAACAGTGGGACCCCTTTTCTTGAAATGGTTTCGTATCGGTTGGAGAAATATGAAGCGCGGAACTCTGATTGTCGCTCAAAAGTTATGTTTCGGGCAGCATTTATCCGCCGATTTTGGTCGCTCAGTTTTCTAGTCGCTCAGGTCGCTGACCATCGCTGAACTTCATAGAGAATGAATGGACTTCCGGCGACTGGGCGACCGAAGTTGCTGGATGTGTGAACGCAGCGTAATTGCCTGGCTGGAGGGGGGCGGGGTGACATGAACTAAGAAATTATTATTATTTAATAGGCTATGCTATAGAGCTACGCTGGTTGTTGTGGGGTTATTTAATATTTCGAAATAACAGTGTTAACTAGTAGTCAAAAATTATAAATAAAAATAAATAAAATTTTAAAAGCGAAACTTTTTTTTCTTCTTTTCTCCCATTTGTTGCGCCCCCTCTGGGTGGTGGCGCCCTTAGCATTTGCCTATACTGCCTATGCCAAAAACCGGCTCTGGCTGCCCGCACCTTGGAATTCCATTGGAACTGGCCGCCAAGGTTTTTCTTTGTAAGCGCACTAATGGGCGCTGCTACCACCCTAAAATTGCGAGTAAATCGGCGATAAAAATTTGCAAAACCTAAAAAATGTTGTACCTGTTTTATGGAAGATGGCGTGGGCCAGTTTTTTTACAGCGGAAACCTTTTCCGGATCCATCTGTACCTTACCCTCTCTAACAATGAAACCCAAAAATGAAACAGAGCCAGTGTGAAAGACACACTTCTCTGCTTTTACAAATAATTGGGCTTTGAGAAGAGCAGAAAGAACCTAACGAACGTGACCGACATGTGTGGTAAGATCTGGCGAAAATATTAAAATATCGTCAAGATAAACAAAGACGAATCTCTCCAGCATCTCCCTCAGCACATCGTTAATTAACGCCTGAAACACAGAGGGGGTGCTAGTGAGCACGAACGACATGACGAGATATTCGTAGTTAAAAAGCAGTCTTCCATTTGTCGCCTTCGCGAATGCGAACGAGGTTATAGGCGTTACGTAGGTCCAGCTTCGTGAAGACAGACGCCCCCTGAAGACATGTTGATATTGGAATACATCTTATGCTAATACAATTCTATTTATCCATACATACATAACTGGCAAGGAAAATGTCATCTTTCTTGATATTGTTCCCTCAAAACACATGACACCCAGTATCCCAATGTCCCTATATGTATTATATTAGTTATTCATTCATACAAACTCAATTTGTCTTGTTAAAGACATTGGATGCCATTCAATTCAATATGTTCATTGTCAGGGTCCAAAGGGACCACGTGCTGTCATGTAATTTGAATAAATCATGAACACTGACATTATGAGTAGCTGAATCATGTATGCTATGTAATGTTTTAGTGTGAAAATAAATCTCAACAGACTGGTTAAGTAAAGGATCTTGTCTCGAAGGTGTTAGAGAAAGTAGTGGCCACCCAGCTCACCACTTATCTGACTAACTACAACATAGCAGATAGATTTCAATCAGGTTTTCGCAAAAAACACTCTACAGAGACTGCACTGCTCAGAGTTTCAAAAGACATTATGATGTCCTCTGACTCCGGCGAATGCTCTGTCCTGGTCTTACTAGATCTCAGCACAGCTTTTGACACAGTAGACCATGGTATCATGCTAGACAGACTTAGGGAGTGGGTAGGCATCTCAGGGAGCGCCCTAGACTGGTTTGCCTCCTACCTTCAAGGGAGAAGTTTCTCTGTGGCTGTAGGCCCTTTTAAATCTGACCCCACGCCCCTTCTCTGTGGTGTACCGCAGGGATCTGTGCTAGCACCTATCCTTTTTGCCCTGTACATGCTCCCCTTAGGCCTCCTCATCAACAAGTTCAAGGACATCTCTTATCACTGCTACGCAGATGACATCCAGCTGTACATTTCTTTTAAACCTGACAAATTGGAGAAACTCAGCATCTTGCAAGAGTGTCTGTCCGCCATTGAGAACAGGATGGGGAGCAATTTTCTCCAACTTAATGCAGCCAAAACAGAGGTGCTGATTGTAGCTGCTGAAAACACCGATGCTAGAGTAGCTGCGCACTTGGGGTCCCTTAAGGATAAAGTACGCCCACACCTAAGAAACCTGGGTGTTATATTTGACCAGTCGATGCAGTTGGACAAGCATGTGAAATCCCTGACCCGTACCTGTTTCTTTCACCTCAGGAATATTGCAAAGCTCCGGTCCATTGTATCCCATGCTGAACTAGATGAGACGAAGTGCATGGAGGGTTGGACCCGAGAAGCACGACTCAGAACAATGGATGTAATAAATACCCGCAAGGGCTTTATTAAGGAAAGTCCAGTAATCGTTGTCTTAGCACAAGCAAAGGTCATACACAAAAAAATCCAGCCAATAAACAAAAGTACCGAGGGAGAAAGCAGTCTCGTCGTCGGTAAGCCAGGCAGTAGTTCGGAACCAGGAAGGCAATCAGCGTGGCAGAGGTACAAAAGGGAGAAGGCAAAAGAATAGTCGAAAAACAAGCAGGGTCAGACCGGAGTCCTCGCCGCGTGGCAAAAGTACAAAATCAGCAAGCAGGAATCGTGGTCAGGACAGGCAGTGAAAACAAAAGGCTGGCAGTAAACAGTGGTCAAAAAACAGGCTTGGATCAAAACAGGAAATCAGAATGCGTAGACTTGACAAATGCTTAAGAGTGCTAGTGAGGCAACAATTTCGCAAGGACATGACATGAACACTGATCTTATATGCAGTTGTAGACAGGTGCAGACACTTAGCTTGAGAGCAGCAGGAAATTCACAACAGCTTGAGAAAATGAGACACGTAACGAGGCAATTAGTAAATCATTAGTAGTTAACCTATCCTGACCTAGCGTTAGTAAATTAGTAATTAACATGTACGAGAAACGTAAGGTAAACATGAACACATGGTTAGATAGTTAGTATTACCCAATCCTGATCTAATGTTAGTATATTAGTAATTAGACAAGGGAGAATGAAACAATTAGGGAAGCGTGAGTGACAGCAAGAGAAGAAACAGCATGAACGCAAGGCTGCGGAAAAACATGGAAATATGTATGCAAACTAATAAACAATGACAGAACGTGAATACAAATAAGGGCGTGACATAACAATAAACATAAAACATGGCGTGGAACGGTTAGAACTGTAACACTAGAAATGACTGTTCATGCACTTATCTCATCCAGACTTGACTACTGCAATTCACTGTTTACCTGCCTCAATAAATCATCTGTGGCTCAACTCCAGCTGGTCCAAAATGCTGCTGCCAGGCTGCTCACCAGGTCCAAGAAGTCCTGCCACATCACCCCCATCCTGGCATCTTTGCACTGGCTCCCGGTTCAACACAGGATCCAGTTCAAGGTCCTGGTGTTCGCCTTCAGAGCCCTCCATGGCCAAACCCCTGTCTACATTGTACCCAATGCAGGACTAGCTGGACTTCAGTGGTTAGTCGACGTGTCTACTACTACTCATTTTATATTTTTATATTTTTATTTAGCATTTTATTTGTTTTATTAAATGCTTGCGTTAGCATGCTTTGAACGCTCGGTCTACAGCTACAAACAGTAGTTCAATAGAAAAATTATTCAGAAGAAACAACCCGTAAATCCACCAGCTAACAACCAGGATGGGAGACCGCCTGGGAATACCAGTTTATTCAGCGGGTCTGCTGTCGGGGCGGCTATCATCCCCAGCCAGCCCGCCAGCCGGGCGGCCATCATCATCCGCAGCGGTGTTGCTACCTGACCAGCTGGCTTCCACGTCGGGGTTGCGGACCGGGCGGCTGCCTCGATCACCACCACCAATGTTAGCTGGGGAGCTAACATCACCGGCAGCCCTCAGCGGGGCTGCGCCGACGGATAACGCTAGCCTAGCAGCTGAGAGGGGGCTAACAACACCGGCAGCCCTCAGCGGGGCTGCGCCGACGGCTAACGTTAGCCCAGCAGCTGAGAGGAGGCTATCACCACCGGCAGTCCTCAGCGGGGCTGCGCCGACGGCTAACGTTAGCCCAGCAGCTGAGAGGGGGCTAACAACACCGGCAGCCCTCAGCGGGGCTGCGCCGAAGGCTAACGCTAGCCCAGCAGCTGAGAGGAGGCTATCACCACCGGCAGTCCTCAGCGGGGCTGCGCCGACGGCTAACGTTAGCCTAGCAGCTGAGAGGAGGCTATCACCACCGGCAGCCAGACCTCGCCCCGGAGTGGAGCCACCTATCGCCGGCCACAGCACACCTCCTGGGACAGAGGACACCATGCCCAGAAGTCTCTGGGTTGGAGCTGGGCCCCTGGACAATGGCATAACACCACCCCCCCCTCATCCGCCCCCTCCAAAGCCACCTATGGCTAAGGTAAAATACAGAAACCCTGTCTTCAAAAAATACAGATGTCACAAATTCTTTGAAACACTAAACCAAGCAAAAACTGTATGGGACCCTCTGTGCAAACCAAAAGGTCTTCTCTGCGGCCACTTAAACATCCGCAGTATGGTAAATAAGCGTAGTGAACTAGAAAACTTACTTATAAACTCTAATATTGACTGTCTAGGGCTGACGGAAACCTGGCTAAAACGGTCATCCTCAGATGCTCTAGTGAGCATGCCTGGTTATAATGTCTTCAGAAAGGACAGAGCAACAGCGGGGAAGGGTGGGGGGGCACTACTTTATATCAAGAACACCATACGGTGTAAACAAGTCATATGGCCCACCGAGATCCAGGCAGAATGTGTAGGTGTAGAAATTATACTATCCACAGAGATGACGTTCACTCTGATCTGCTTATACCGTCAGCCGTCAGCTAAAGTAGAAGTCTATGACCAGCTAAAATCTATCCTCACAGCTTGTGAGTTTAAACATGAAGTAATTCTTTTTGGTGATATAAACGTAAACTGGGATGATAAAAAGCAAAGAAAAAATCTCAAACAGGTAACAGACCACTACAATTTAACCCAATTAATAGAGCAGCCCACAAGAATCACCAGCCACTCAGCAACCAAAATAGATTTACTGTTCTCAAATAAAGTGGAGAGAATCACCAAAACTTATAATTTCTTGACAGGTCTCTCTGACCACAATATAATTTTATTCTCTAGAAAACTTTCAAAACAAAGTGTCAGTAAAACTCAGCCCCAACCCATAGCCAAAACAATCCCAAGGTGTCTGGAACACAGCTTTGAGGTCGCCCTACAAGGGCTTGAGTGGAATGACATCTTTTCATGTGATGATGTGGAGAGTGGGTGCAGTATTTTACTGTCTAAAATCGACAGGGTGAGGGAATCTTTCACCAGAAGAGGGCGCCAGAGGAAAGGGCAAAAAATCACTCTTCCCTGGGTTGATAAGGAATGCAGAAACTTAATGAAAGACAGAGATCTATTACTTAAACAGGCACACAAGACTGGCCTAACAACAGACAGACAGAAATTCTCCCACGCCCGAAACTTAGTCACTAACTTCCTAAGGAAGGCCAAAGCTAAATTTTATATATCCATCATAGAGAGTGCCAAAGGAAATGGCAAAAAAGTCTGGGAATACATAAATAAACTGACAGGAAAATACTATAAGCAGGATAATAACAACGTAGAATTTAAAATAGACAACATCCTGGTGAAAGACCCCCACACTCTTGCTAATAATTTTATCATGTTCTTTCTAAACTCTGTAAATGAAATCACAAAGCTGTTTAAACCCTCCAAGTTTGTACCACGCCCTATCAAAAATGACCTCCCCATTTTTAACCTGGAGGAAATCACTGAGAATGAGGTGACAAATATCGTCAGATCTCTGAAAGCATCCAAAGCCAAGGATGCCCATGGGCTTGATACAAACTTTTTAAAAACAAATGTTGACTCTCTGGTAGCACCTATTACACACCTGGTGAATCTGTCCATAAGACAACGCACTGTTCCAACTCAGTGGAAGGCTGCAGTGATAACACCAATCTTTAAATCTGGTGCAAAAACGGACATAGAAAATTATAGACCCATAAGCATCCTACCAGTGATATCAAAAGTGGCTGAAAAGTGGATTGTCAAGTCTATTATTAAACACCTAGACAAAGGTCACACCCCACTGCATCCTATGCAGTTTGGGTTTCGGGCCTTCCACTCCACTGAGTCAGCAAACTGCTTATTCACCGAAAGGGTGAAATGTGCCTTGGACAGGGCCCCCTGTTCAATGGCGGTGTTCTTAGACTTTAAAAAAGCCTTTGACTCCGTCAGCCATCAGGTCCTCCTGTCCAAATTAACACATTTCAACTTTTCCCCAGAGACCATTCAATGGTTTAGCTCATATCTATCAAATAGAAAACAGTGTGTAAGTATTAACGGTGCCAAGTCTTCATACCACACTTGTCCAGTAGGTGTCCCCCAGGGATCAATACTATACAAAAAATACCAATTTTGTTTTCTCTGTTTATAAATGATTTACCTGATGTATGTAACAGTGTACATGTCCAGATGTATGCCGATGATGCTGTTATACTAACCTATGGGAAAAGCTATACAGAAGTGTCTACCATCTTAACTTCTGCTTTGACCAGAGTTCAGGACTGGCTTACAGATTCGTGCCTGCTCCTGAACGCAAAAAAGACCGTATGTATGGCTTTTTCCAAAAGACCAGTTGTGATGGAGTCATCAAATGTGTTTCTGGGTGGGGAGGAACTTGAACTTGTGTCAGAGTTCAAGTACCTCGGGGTCATGTTAGACTCAACCCTAACCTTTAAAAAACATGTAAAAAAAGTCTCAAAGACAATCAAATTCAACCTCCAAAACTTCAAACAAATTAGGCCTTTCCTGACAGTTGGTGCTGCTAAATCCTATCTACAATGCATGATTCTATCACACATTGAGTACTGTTCCACAAACTGGTCCTGCACAGGTACAACGTTCCTCAAACCCATTGAACAGCTGTATAAGAGTGCGCTTAAGGTGTTTGATAGGAAACCATACTCCTACCACCACTGTAATATCCTGAGGAAGTACAGTTTTTTAAATTTTTCAAACTTTAAGATCTTTAAACAGGTTAGTATTATTTACAAGACCCTACATGGTCTGTGCCCGCCTCCCCTGAGGGAATTCATAAAAAGGAAGCCTGATAGAGGAATCAGCACTAGGGCAACCACTAGAGGGGACTGCGAAGTGCCACACCGGAAAACTGCCTTTGGTAACAAAATATTATCAGTCCAGGGCTGTTTAATTTGGAATGACCTACCACTGTCAATACGTGAGTGTCCGTCATTCCCATCCTTTAAATTCAATATAAAAAAATGGCTACTTGACAGCCAAATTTGTGACCATGTATAATTAAATAGCACAGTGCATTCTAACAGCGTATCCTGTATACTTGCATCATACATTACCATGCATAATCAAATAACACAGTGCACTTTAACAGCGTATCCTGTATACTTGAATCATGTAGAGCAATATTTTTAAACCTAAGTTTTAATGTGGATTAAATGTTTTTAAGAGCAATATTTTTAAACCTAAGTTTTAATGTGGTTTAAATGTTGAAAATGTTTTTAAGAGTAATATGTTTAAACCTAAGTTTTAATGTGGATTCAATGTTGTATTTCATTTACCAGCTCCTAATGCAGTTTTAGTATTGTGAGTTATTCCAGGTTTTTAAAAAAATCAACAGTTCTGTAAAGCAATACTGCACTTTATGCACAAGTCACTTAGATACAAATCTGTATTGCCTTCAAAAACGCTGCTAAATTTTAGAGAGGTTCACACCTGTATATGTGTATTGTTGTTATGTATGTTTCATGCTTGTTTCCTTGTTTGATGTTTTGTGTGGGGACTGCGGATGGAAATTAGCATATTTGCTAAATCCGGTGTATTTACACTGCTTTATGTAGTGTTCATTAATATGCATTGTCCCGTCTAAATAAACAAATAAATGAAAAAAAATGAAAAATGAAAACATCTCAGATCTCATCCACCCCTACTCATCCGGCCGGTCACTGAGGTCATCCAATCAGGGGCTCCTGGTCGTACCCAGGACCAGACTCAAAACCAAAGGGGACAAAGCTTTTGAGGTGTCGGCCCCATGGCTCTGGAACGCCCTCCCCCCTGACCTGAGAGCCGCCCCTTCAGAACTCTGCTTTAAACAGCAACTAAAGACTCACCTGTTTAGGCAGGCTTTTAGTCAGATATAGACACCCTATTGGTCCTGTCTGTCCTGTGCATGTTTTGCCTTTTATAGTTCTTATACGTTTTTACCTGTTTTATGATGTTTTGTTGATTCACTTTACTGTTTTATGATGTTTTATTGATACACTTTATCCTCTTGATGTAAAGCACTCTGTGCATTCGTGCTGTGAAGGGCGCTATATAAATAAAGTTTTACTTACTTACTTACATATACAGTAAACAGTGAAAATTTTTTAGCCTATGTTTTGGCTCTGTACTCCAGCACTTTGGATGTGAAATGATACAATGACTGTGAGGCTAAAGTACAGACTGTAAGCTTTAATTTGAGGGCATTTTCATCCATATTGTAACTGAAGAAGGCTGCAGTACAGGCCTGGCATAGCATCACCAGTGAAGATACCGAGCATCTGATAATTTCTACAGCTCGCAGACTTCAGGCAGTCCTTGCACACAAAGGATATGCAACCACCAAGTATTATTATTTCATAGCTACATAATTAATGATTAGGATTAATACACTTCCCCTTTATGTCACAAGGAATATCTTCAATGCATTAACTGTACACCTCTAAAAAAAAGTCCCATGAAAGAGACATTTCTCATTTATATTGGTACAAATATTCTGCAATAAAATATGCTTTAGAACCACCACTCAAAGGTCTGTGCAAAAATGCATGTAAGTTATGATACTTAACATAGCTACATAGATTCTCACATTACAATGTATGACTACCGATGGCTATGATGTCTTCTGGGTTTAGATGAACTAAAATCACATGTCTACCATGTTTGCAAGTCTAAACAGAGATGACAGGTGTAGTTTAGGCCATCTCATGAATTGACAGACAAGAAACAGCTGAATATGAGCAATAGAACATAAGCAGCCTAATGTTTACAGGCATGTTACCATAACAAATGAAAGCTCAGCTAAATAATTTAGTTATTCGACAATGAAACGGCACTCAGCGCTTTAATTCCAATGGAAATTATACGTATTTATTCAAGAACTTTAATTGGAGTTTTCACTGTGGCACAATTCAGGGTGCTTAGTCAAAGCCGCGTAGCAAAAGATAAATATTGACTCCCCAACAATACAAGTCATGAAATAATGTAAGGCATTATTAAAACACCCTTCGTTCGTTCTTCGCCATTTCTACAAGATTTTGAAGTAAAAAGGACATCTGTGTTGCCTCCGCAACCACAAACAACACAGCTAATTTTTCCATGTTGTTTTTCTCCCAGCCGGTTTCAGAAAAGTCCGAAACTGTCCCAGTTGGATCTGCTCCGGCATTTGTCATTTCCGCCTGAGGTAGGCAAGCCAACTGCTCACCGATGTCTACTCATACATGCCCATTTTCTATTCTGATGGCAAGTTCGTTCTGCCGTTGGCGATTTTGCCGTCTTGCCGTCGTTGTCTCATTGAAAACAATGACATCCGGTTTCGTCCTGCTGTCTACCGCCCGCTGTGTGAACGGCCCTTTAGCCTCACACAAAATGCGCAGCTGAATAAAGCTACCGAAATATCTCTCTGGTCACTGGTTATTGCTCAACATCTACTTCACATTAAATAAAGGTCTTTATTGGTGTGCCATCATAGTTGTGGGCGTGTTGTTGATTTTCACACTGCCTGGCACAAGAAAGTTCATTGTAAGCATGCTGACAAATGAAATATTGTTTTAGAATGATAAGGCTGACATTCTGTCAATTATTATGTAAAAATCTAGCTTATAGTCTTAAAATGAATCACGTTTGGCAAAGTATTACAATGTACTTAAAATTTTTATATATCTCTATCAGATTTTATGAAAATCAAAATTACAGTTCTGTCCCACTAAACCTGACAGTGTTAGATAAAGTGGGACAGTGGGTTTCAGGTAAAGTGGGACAGTACTTGTAAATTTAAAAAACTGCAAAGAGAAAACATTTTATGAATAAAGATGCTAAAAAAAAGAATATGCTATTATTAATTTGTTATTAAGGTGAATGAAAAAAAACAAGCAGAAAAAACATCCGTAGGCTAAAACACACACACACACACACACACACACACACTAGCACTGAACCCTCTCCTTTCTCGCCCGTCTCCCACCCTCTCTGTCCGCCGTCAATTGGAGCCACCTTTTTACAAAGCTCTCGATTTCTCCATCCGTTGCCGCCGCGGAAAGGTGGTTCTTTCTCACTGCAGCTATTAGAGAGAGAGCGAGATTAGCCTACGTGGTTGGTTCCAGGGTCAGACAAAAATAAACAGCAAGAGCAAGGCAGTAGGCTAGTGTGCACATTCAACCCAATTTGGGCTCAGGTGCAGGCTAAAATGAACAACTAAAAGTACAAAAATAAAGAATAGCACATTGAAGCTCCCAAAATAGCCTAATTTAATTGACGTGCAAGAAGTAACCAAACCATGCAATGGTGATTTTGATTCAATTGCATCACAATCACAAACCAGCCCAACAAATAAGGTCAGGGTCCAGTCCATCCATCCATCCATCCACTACATTTTATTTCGTTTTCTATGCCTAAAGGTAGCCTAATATCAACAGTTTGCACCTCAAACACTGAATGCAATCCAGAACTTTGTGGAAAATAGAAAGTGGTTATAGCTAACAGATCAAATATTTGTGCACATATGATTGTTCAACATTAGCCTAATAAAAGTTTTTTAACGTGCAAATGTGCAAGGTAGTCTACTGATTTCACGATAGAACACTCTAATTATGTATTTAGTTAGCAAGATGTTTTTACATTTAACTTTAAAAAACACTTACCAACGACAATTCCCTTTACTGCCAGTCTCTCGAATGCCTGCTTTCCATTCGCACCTCTCCAGTTCATTTTCTTTGCTACTGTATTGGTTATTAATTTCGATAGGATCCTCCACACCGTCTGCTTTGTGGTCATTCCTCCTGCTAACCCCAACAATGTTATCTGAAATACAAACGTTAAAGTTTTCAGCTAAAGTTCTACAATGTCAGAATGTAGGCTACCATATAGGCTACATCTGCTTTAATTGTATTCATAACACATTTGATTGTGAGCCACTGTCTTATCAATACAATGTAGGCTACAGCTATATGCTCCAGCGCCCGACATGTTTGCAAACTTTGAAAACTGCGGTCAAGCTATCACGGGTTCGGAAAACGACGGTCAAGCTATCACGGCTTAAAATTTTCGTTCGCAAATATACAAGAGATTACGTCAGTAACGCCGTCATGTGCTGCGTTTGCTGGAAATGAAATTGCTCAGAGAAGCAGCGATTGCTCAGAGAAGCAGCGAGTATTGGACAACGCAGAATTATTGCCTTTTTTTCTTTATTTCACACAATTATCACAATTATGCTTTGCTTTTACAGTGGGGATCTTTAATAATTAAGCATTAAGGGAAAAATCGCTATGTGTACCATATTGTAAGCCCAATAACTTGATCAAATCAAAAAGTTTGTTAATGAAAACAAGATTACTATAAACTAGATGTGCAATACTCTACGTACAGTGAATATTAAAAAAAGTTGTTGTGGGAATTTTTAATAATTAAGCATCAAAGTTGGTACAGTTTGCTGTTTGAATGGGAAGAATCGCTATGTGTACCATATTGGAAGCCCAATAAAATGATCAAATCAAAAAGTTTGTTAATGAAACCAGTATTACTATAAACTAGATGTGCTATACTCTAGGTACAGTGAAAATCAGAAAAAGTTGTTGTGGGAATTTTTAATAATTAAGCATCAAAGTTGGTACAGTTTGCTGTTTGAATGGGAAGAATCGCTATGTGTACCATATTGGAAGCCCAATAACTTGATCAAATCAAAAAGTTTGTTCATGAAAACACGATTACTATAAACTAGATGTGCTATAGTCTATGTACAGTGAAAATCAGAAAAAGTTGTTGTGGGAATTTTTAATAATTAAGCATCAAATTTGGTACAGTTTGCTGTTTGAATGGGAAG
The DNA here is from genome assembly GCA_022702515.1 of Ilyophis sp. 1 JC-2022. Lineage (NCBI taxonomy): Eukaryota > Metazoa > Chordata > Actinopteri > Anguilliformes > Synaphobranchidae > Ilyophis > Ilyophis sp. 1 JC-2022. The sequence goes on from CM040404.1 coordinate 68,314,063, forward strand.
AATCGCTATGTGTACCATATTGGAAGCCCAATAAAATGATCAAATCAAAAAGTTTGTTAATGAAACCAGTATTACTATAAACTAGATGTGCTATACTCTAGGTACAGTGAAAATCAGAAAAAGTTGTTGTGGGAATTTGTAATAATTAAGCATCAAAGTTGGTACAGTTTGCTGTTTGAATGGGAAGAATCGCTATGTGTACCATATTGGAAGCCCAATAAAATGATCAAATCAAAAAGTTTGTTCATGAAAACACGATTACTATAAACTAGATGTGCTATACTCTACGTACAGTGAAAATCAGAAAAAGTTGTTGTGGGAATTTTTAATAATTAAGCATCAAAGTTGGTACAGTTTGCTGTTTGAATGGGAAGAATCGCTATGTGAACCATATTTGAAGCCCAATAACTTGATCAAATCCAAAAGTTTGTTAATGAAACCAGTATTACTATAAACTAGATGTGCTATACTCTAGGTACAGTGAAAATCAGAAAAAGTTGTTGTGGGAATTTTTAATAATTAAGCATCAAAGTTGGTACAGTTTGCTGTTTGAATGGGAAGAATCGCTATGTGAACCATATTTGAAGCCCAATAACTTGATCAAATCAAAAAGTTTGTTAATGAAAACAAGATTACTATAAACTAGATGTGCAATACTCTACGTACAGTGAATATAAAAAAAAGTTGTTGTGGGAATTTTTAATAATTAAGCATCAAAGTTGGTACAGTTTGCTGTTTGAATGGGAAGAATCGCTATGTGTACCATATTGGAAGCCCAATAAAATGATCAAATCAAAAAGTTTGTTCATGAAAACACGATTACTATAAACTAGATGTGCTATACTCTACGTACAGTGAAAATCAGAAAAAGTTGTTGTGGGAATTTTTAATAATTAAGCATCAAAGTTGGTACAGTTTGCTGTTTGAATGGGAAAAATCGCTATGTGAACCATATTTGAAGCCTAATAACTTGATCAAATCAAAAAGTTTGTGAATGAAAACACGATTACTATAAACTAGATGTGATATACTCTACGTACAGTGAATATCAGAAAAAGTTGTTGTGGGAATTTTTAATAATTAAGCATCAAAGTTGGTACAGTTTGCTGTTTGAATGGGAAAACCGCTATGTGTACCATATTGGAAGCCCAATAACTTGATCAAATCAAAAGGTTTGTGAATGAAAACACGATTACTATAAACTAGATGTGATATACTCTACGTACAGTGAATATCAGAAAAAGTTGTTGTGGGAATTTTTAATAATTAAGCATCAAAGTTGGTACAGTTTGCTGTTTGAATGGGAAAAATCGCTATGTGAACCATATTTGAAGCCTAATAACTTGATCAAATCAAAAAGTTTGTGAATGAAAACACGATTACTATAAACTAGATGTGCTATACTGTACGTACAGTGAATATCAGAAAAAGTTGTTGTGGGAATTTTTAATAATTAAGCATCAAAGTTGGTACAGTTTGCTGTTTGAATGGGAAAAATCGCTATGTGTACCATATTGGAAGCCCAATAACTTGATCAAATCAAAAAGTTTGTTCATAAAAACACGATTACTATAAACTAGATGTGATATACTCTACGTACAGTGAATATCAGAAAAAGTTGTTGTGGGAATTTTTAATAATTAAGCATCAAAGTTGGTACTGTTTGCTGTTTGAATGGGAAAAATCGCTATGTGTACCACATTGGAAGCCCAATAACTTGATCAAATCAAAAAGTTTGTGAATGAAAACACGATTACTATAAACTAGATGTGCTATACCCTCCGTACAGTGAATATAAAAAAAAGTTGTTGTGGGAATTTTTAATAATTAAGCATCAAAGTTGGTACAGTTTGCTGTTTGAATGGGAAAAATCGCTATGTGTACCATATTGGAAGCCCAATAACTTGATCAAATCAAAAAGTTTGTTGAAAAAAACACTATTTTGCTGTATGATGGGGACAAATTTTGTAAATACTCCCATTTTCTTCATGGGGTAACTGAACAACCTTGTGCACAATAGATCACTCTAATACCTTTTCTGAGTCCTTTTCTGAGACCAGAAGACAGAAATGTGTGTTAACATTGGATATTTAACTTTCATGTCTGACTTAGTTATCTGAATTAACTAACCTCCACTTCCTGCTGCTCAGTGGGGTTTGTTAATTCAGATAAATAAATCAGACAATAAGTCACCTTTGGGCAGGAGACAGACCTGTGTATTCTACATTGGATATTTCACTTTGAAAAGGCAGGAGACATACCTGTGTCTTCTACAGTGGATATTTCACTTTGAAAAGGCAGGAGACATACTTGTGTATTCTACAGTGGATATTTCACTTTGAAAAGGCAGGAGACAGAAATGTGTATTCTACTTAGTATTTTTCACTTTGATGTCTGATTAAGTTATTTGAATGAACTGTCCTCCACTTCCTGCTCCCTGTTGGTCAATGGAATGTCTGGAACTCAACCATCTACTGGAGGTCTCACTATATAGCGCCCTTTTGTGTTCTCTAATCTAATAGAATGATAGTGAGGCTAGTATGTGTCTGTGTGTTGCTATGATGGATAATATTGAAGACTATTTTCCAATAAAACCGAAGCAGAAATTTGGCAGGTCTTTCTCCTGCTTGGAAATATAGGCATGTCTGTGAGTGTGTGCATGTGTGTGTGTGTCTGTTTGTGCTAATGTCCTATGCATGAGGAGAGGTATGTATGTAAATCGGGGATGAGTTTTGGATGAGTGTTGAGCCAGGACAGGATGGCACCGTGTAAGCGGGGAGTTTGTGCTTGCTGGAGTTATGTGATTCCTATTTGGGAAGTGAAGGAGTGGATCTTATATACACTGAGCATCATAATTGGTGTACCTTTTACAGTTTATAGACATTGGAGGCCCTAAAACTCCACAAAACCAAAAAATGTATTCAAACCAACACCTTAATCATATAAGAATTGTGTTATAGTTTAAGGTAACTGAATATAATATGATTTTACTGTGGGACCTTTCAATAATTGAGCCTCAAAGTTTGTTGCAGTCTCCAGCAGTGCATACCTTATTGAAGGGCCTATAAGTCCACTGTAAGATTCTAGGTTAATGTCATCCACTCAAATACTCTCAATTCAACCATGCCTGATGCCCAGACATTTTTGGTCAACTTATGTTAGGGACACTAATGATACTGATTGGCATAGTACTGAATCATAGAATAGCGACAGGGTGAGTGGGTGATCAAGAGCTATTCCAAACAAGGAGACTTGATTAACATTACAATAGACTGCTTCCTGGATAGGCCTTTGGAAACTGGAACATCAGATCCTAGACTGATTGATTTAGTGAGGCCAGACATTGTCTCCTGTAAATCACATCACATTATTTTGCATATCTGTTTCCTGCCTCAGAAAACAAAACAAAACAAAAATCAGCTGAATCCAGAGTGCATTTCCTGTATTTCTGTCAATTGCTGTTCCTGCAAATAAACGTAATTTTCATCAAGTCCGAGAGACATACATTTTTTTCTGTGGAGAGGAAAACCAAAAAGTTCACTTCAAAGGGAATGTCCTTCGGCAATTAAAAGCCACGCTGAGGACTTTATCTATGCATACAAATTTAGGGTTTCATGTTTAATTACCTCTGGTGACACACCAGATCACAAAGCTTTTTGGGGTGAGGTCCAGTGTGGCCACAGAATACCAAAAGTGTTATGGTTTCCTTTTAAATTTTTAGTTTGAATGCCAATCTGTGACATAAAATTTACATAATCAAATTGGAAGTCTGGATGTCTACATAGATAATGGTTGTTGAGGCCGGCCAGTTTGTAATTTATATTTATGGAGGCAGCTCACTCCTGGCTGGAATATTCTTGCCTACAATCATCACCTTTGTTGTTGTAAGCAAGATGAAATTCCCACTTTGTAGAGGTATTCAATAGCTGAGATGAATTACCTTGTAACAAACTCATGTTTGGTGTCATTATAAAGACGCCAAATGCATGAATAATTTGATAAAATATCATAGTTTAGCCCTGCTTTCAACAACATAAGGTCACTTTTAATTAATAATTAAATTTGACAGCTTTTAGATAAGCCAGTCCTTGTCATTATTGAGCCTGATCCCCACCCCCTTCCACACCTTAACCCAGCATCACCCAATCAGGGTAGGCATCCTACATATAACTGTGAAAGTATTTATAATGGCTGCAGGAAAGTTTTCAGTTGGTTTTGGAGCCTTGGAGAAGAAGGGTTTTCCTCATTTTATTTGGATGGTGGTTCCTTGCTTACTTTGCTTCTTTTTGTTCCTGCTGCACTGGAAGAGGGTAATATTCTTATTCTTATTGGTCTTTCTCTCTTCACTGCCAATTTATAATTAATGTATGGTTTAATGTTTTCTGTTTGTCAATTATAATTAGTAAGCCTATATTCCTTAGTGAATATATGATTTCAGTTAATTATTCTAATTCACCTATCCTGTTGATCATTTAATAAAATTATGTAATCTTAAAACATGATATAGATATATTTATTTTGTTTAGCTTTTTGTTGGCTGATTGCACAAGGCTACTGTTTGACTATCAAATATTTTTTTAATTATAATTTGCATGATTATTCTTAATAAGTCACATTGTCTAATATTTGAATACATGTATGGCATTTATGAGTCTTCTGTTGCTTGTTCCCTTGGATTATCTTTCAGAGGGGTAACCCAATAAGAGGGGACAATTCTTAGCAGACAGAGCTTGACTCAGAGCTGCAAATGATGATCAAATCCTACTAACCTGGCACACTCAATATACCAGTAGGCGAATTGTTAGTTTTTTTGACCCTCTATTGCTTTAAAAAAATCTGTTAAAGAAATGCTTTAAAAGTCTGGCAGCAGTGCTGCTGGTCAAATACTGTTAAATGACAGTATAATGCTCTCTATGAAATTAATAAAAATATGAAAAACCCTTCCATTAACTCAATATTCATTCCCATCTCAATAAAGAATTGTCTTTTAATTGATTGTCTTATTTCACTGGTATTCTCCTATTTCATTTACAAATTGATTTCAACTGTATTTTAAATGTTCAAATAAGGTTAACTTTCATGTAGAGAAAATGTCAAAAGTTTTATAAAGACCTGGGGCCACATGTATAAAACTGAGTAAAAGAATGCGTAAAAGAATGCTCAGGGTGAAAGTCGGAAATCTGCTTAAAAATATTTTTGCATTTTCTACCTCTGCCTTTCTGTCATGGTGTTACCATACCACATGGACTCCAAACATTGTGTGCGTATGGTGTCCATTGTGTGCAGAGGTATGCAGATTCTCACAGCACGTGTTATATTATACATCTGAATTTATGCTTGGAAACTGGCTTACGCAGCTTTCTGAGGGCATTTTTCTGTGTCCCCTACATGTATAAACAGTGCTGAGCAGAAAACTGCAGTCAGAAAGCTGCATAAGAGAGTTTCCACACAGAAATTCAGATGTGTAAAGTAAGAAAATCTGTGTACCTCTGCGCACGCTGGACACCATACGTACGCAGTGTTTGGAGTCGGTGAGATATGGCAGAGGGAGAAAATGCAAACTTTATGTTCGCATATTTCCGACTTTCACCCTGAGCATTCTTTAATGCATTTTCTACATGTGGCCCCTGGATTACTCATGAATGTAAAATTTATTTAAACATTTTTAATTAAAGGAATTACACCAATTTGATGCTAGAGAATTACACTTTATTCGCTGCAAATTGTAACAGTGTCCTAAGGCATAGGTTACTAACTCCAACCACAATTGCAATCCCAGAATTTTTACAAGCTGTGTTTTCTTTGTTAAATTAGGTGTTTTTCATGTTTGAAGGAATTATTTACCATTTTAAGCCACATTATGTTAGCAATAGCTAAGCATGCCATGAAGAATAAGTCTCTTTTAATTCTTCAGTATCCAAAAAATATGTTAGTTTTAATGACCATGTGTCTGTCATTTCACAAATAAGGAGCACATTGTTTCACCCCAGTCTTTAATTTAAACAGTTAAATAAATTTTTTGCCTCTTTTAATTAAATTGTTTGTAATATAGCACAATGTGAACATGGGACATTATTTTGCATATATGAATACCTATTTCTGGCGTAAAGAGATAAAATAATTTCTGTAAACATGAGAGTACCTAATTAAGAAAAATTATCAGCTTGTTAAGATTCTGGGATAGCAATTGTGGTTGGAATAAAAACCAGCATAGCCTACACAGGGTGCCCAGGTCTGTCCAAAGCCATGCACAGACTACTAAGCTAAGGCAAATATGCTGTCACACTAAAAACCATCTTCCCAGTGTTACTCCCCCAAGACATCACATCAATGAACCCACATATCCCATCCAGGGTAGCCCCCCCAAACAAGCAAAATAACCATAAAACATTCCCAACAGATGCATGTTGAATTAACAAACATACAGTGCAGTTCACAAGTATTTGGACAGTGACACAATTGTTGTTGTTTTGGCTCTGTACTCCAGCAAAGTGACTGAGGTTAAAGTGCAGGCTTTCATCTTTAATTTGAGAGTTTTTGCATCCATATTGGGCGAACAGTGTAGCATATGTACCCATTTTTATACATAGTCCCCCAATTTTAGAGGACCAAAAGTAATTGGACATATTAACATAAACCTAAATAAAGTAATCGGTTTTAATATTACATATCCATGACTGCCTGATGTTTGTGACCCAACTACATCAAACAACTTGATATCTTATTTTCTGGTACTTCTACAAGCGATACTATAATCTCTCTGCATCTGAATCAATATCTATGGGAATTGGGGGGTGGGACTAGATTATGTCATCCAGACACTGGATGTAAGTCATCCAGGATCTGAGGGATCAAACAAGCCTCAAACCATCACTCTGCTGCCAGATATGCAGTAGATATGGATGGATCACTTTAAGGGTTGTTTCTCCTGACTCATTTCCCTATTGAACTCTATGGAAAAATATGTACCATGTGTTTGTAGAATTTTTAAGAGTTAAATTTATTCCTTTGTACGTTTGTAAGTAGAAAAATACATGCAGGCACGTCTTCGTTTCAAAATAGGTCGTTTAATAGAGTAGAAGGAACTAGTGGGTCTCTTCCCCAAGTACAGATCAACAAAAACCAACCAGTAAGGGAGAATGTCAACACTTATACTCTGTCCCACAAAGGAAACAAAAGACCAAATGGTCATCGCCTTGAATGAGAACACATCAGGATGTCACACAAAGGTACTTCATATCAAAGAAGGAAATTTGACTGGATTAGGGGCTAGACAAAGTCATCTAATTTGGCCCCTTCCTGTACCAACTTTGATGCTTAATTATTAAAAATCCCCACAACAACTTTTTCTGATATTCACTGTACGTAGAGTATAGCACATCTAGTTTATAGTAATCGTGTTTTCATTCACAAACATTTTGATTTGATCAAGTTATTAGGCTTCAAATATGGTTCACATAGCGGTTTTCCCCATTCAAACAGCAAACTGTACCAACTTTGATGCTTAATTATTAAAAATTCCCACAACAACTTTTTTTTATATTCACTGTACGGAGGGTATAGCACATCTAGTTTATAGTAATCGTGTTTTCATTCACAAAATTTTTTATTTGATCAAGTTATTAGGCTTCAAATATGGTTCACATAGCGATTTTTCCCATTCAAACAGCAAACTGTACCAACTTTGATGCTTAATTATTAAAAATCCCCACAACAACTTTTTCTGATATTCACTGTACGTAGAGTATAGCACATCTAGTTTATAGTAATCGTGTTTTCATGAACAAACATTTTGATTTGATCAAGTTATTGCGTTTCCAATATGGTACACATAGCAGTTTTCCCCATTCAAACAGCAAACTGTACCAACTTTGATGCTTAATTATTAAAAATTCCCACAACAACTTTTTCTGATTTTCACTGTACGTAGAGTATATCACATCTAGCTTATAGTAATCGTGTTTTCATTGACAAACTTTTTGATTTGATCAAGTTATTGCGTTTCAAATATGGTTCACATAGCGATTTTTCCCATTCAAACAGCAAACTGTACCAACTTTGATGCTTAATTATTAAAAATCCCCACAACAACTTTTTCGGATTTTCACTGTACGTAGAGTATATCACATCTAGTTTATAGTAATCGTGTTTTCATTCACAAACTTTTTGATTTGATCAAGTTATTAGGCTTCAAATATGGTTCACATAGCGATTTTTCCCATTCAAACAGCAAACTGTACCAACTTTGATGCTTAATTATTAAAGATCCCCACTGTAAAAGCAAAGCATAATTGTGTAAACGTTTAAAATTCTGCGAAATAAAGAAAAAAAGGCAATAATTCTGCGTTGTCCAATACTCGCTGCTTCTCTGAGCAATTTAATTTCCAGCAAACGCAGCACAAGACGACGTAATGGCCCTGTCACACTATTGCGTATGAGAGAAACGTATGAGTTGCGGATGTAAATTCATGAAATAATGTTCATACGCGCAAAAAGCCGTTGAAAATAAAGAATTTTTCGGATACTTACCGTATTGAACCTATGAGTAGCGTATGAGTAGCGTATCGCCAGCGTATGGCTAGCGTAATGTACGTATGGCTAGCGTATGAGTAGAGTATGAACTGCGCGTGTCCAGCGTACCGCTATCACGTGACAAAGTGCCAATATAACCATCGGCCTTTCCACATTCTCGGTTCTCAGGATGGGGAACGCAACACACCACCACAACCAGGAAAGAAGTATTGACTCTTTAATGACTGTAGGCTATTACTCAGAGGGTATGCAACATGGTTGAAAAGGACATGATGACGGTGAGGGATTTCGAGAGCTAATAAAACAGGCTGGGCACACGACTCACTCCAGACCACGTAGATATGCTTAAATGTTCTTGAATAAAAATAAGTAGGTCTATCTAGTATGCATATGAGGAGCCTATTCAAAACATAATAGCCTATGTTTTAAGTTGACTGTTCTATGCTAGGTCTACTAGTTTAACTGTCGCCTTTCAATTTCAAGAGCGATTATGTTCATGCTGCAAGTGCCTAGCAGAGCAACGGTTTCGCTTGCTACAGATGAGACCGAGCGCAATTTCTTTTCTGTTAAAGTAGCCTATACACGCCTTCCTATTCTATTTTTGTTATGCTACAATAATGCCTGTTTCTCAAATGTTACAATAAATATTTGATTGATGAATATAACATGCATTTTGTATTCTGTCTATCATAAGCTATATTTAGCTTTTATGTTATCAATTAATCGACGATTTTTTGTTAAGGTTAACAACTATCGATTAAGGAAATTCCTTAATATTTGCATCCCTACTATGTACCATTATTACCATTATTATCATGTGGCATTATTAATGATCAGTTGACCATATGAATAAACGTTTTTTAAACTTACTTCTGGTGTTTTTCATACTTTTATAATACATCAAATGATGTGTAATTTATAAGTACCCCTGACCCATAGAATAATAAACTGCATTTTACACTTGACTTTAAACTATACAATTGTTCTAAATCATCCTGTCTTGCCATGGAACTGCACCTGCATCTGAGTTGACCCAGTGCTTCAGGAGGTTCCTCTGCTTCTTTCAATCGTCAGGCATACGCCAAGATGTCTATATACGTTGCAGATACGTCAGACATACGTTAGAAGTACGTTACTCATGCGCTATCAATGCGCTATCAATACGCTAGCTGTACGGTACACCTTCATGTCAGCGTATGTCATCGTATGACCAGCGTACTCGACCTATGAGTAACGTACCTCTAGCGTAATTCTAGCGTATTCAGCGTATGCCTAGCGTATGTTTAGCGTATAAACCATACGTCCGAACACGCACAAAATTTTTGAGCATGCTTAAAAAACTTTTGGTGCCTCGCCGTATGCCAGCGTATGCCACCGAATGCGACCGTGCTTGAAACGTATACAACCTATGCCTAACGTACCCCTAGCGTATGTCAGCGTATATCAGCGTATATCAGCGTATGAGTGATATTTTTAATACGCTGGCATACGCTAGTACGAAACGCTATAGTGTGACAGGGCCTTTACAGACGTAATCTCTTGTATATTTGCGAACGAAAATTTTAAGCCGTGATAGCTTGACCGTCATTTTCCGAACCCGTGATAGCTTGACCGCAGTTATTGACTGGCAGCTAACGTATCACCATGAGCTAGATTAACCTATAATTAATGAAGAGGCTAAGTTCAGCCCATTTTCACCTTGCGCTGTACTTAACGCTCAAATAACATGCTGTCTAACGAGCAAAAGTGGACTTGGACATGCCCTAAATGCACTTGCGCCATGCGTTTTAGACCAAGCACTAAGATCGTCAAGATAGAGCCCTGTGAGTGGAAACAGCAATCTGAAATACACCCCCTTTATAACGCTAATACACCATCTGAAATGTAATGTGTAAAATCCACCAGGGTGGAGTTATTACACATTCCAGTTCATTTTGGTTTGATTGACAACTATTTTACCCAGTAGAGGACATTATAACGTTTGCAACGGTGTTGTGCAATGATAGATTAATATTAGATGCTTTAAGATTTTAGGAATCTAAAATTGTGGAGTACAGAGCCAAATCAGGAAAATAATTATGTGTATTTGTCCCAAACATTATGGAGGGCACTGTATCTTATCATATTTACCTTTAATGTCTTCATAAAATGATCACTGTTGTTAATGAATTAATATTATTGCATGAAGAAAACAGTTTTGAAATCGAATCTACTGTCACGATTTAGCCGTGAAAATGACCCATAAACACGGAGGAATGGTTGACGATAGCTAGGTCGTCTTAGAATCTTTATCTCCAGAGAACCTAACTAACCTAACTAACTAACGTTAGCAGACAGCTTCGGTTACCCGGATCTTTTTTGCAGCCCGGATCAAATTTGTTGTGACAGCGCCTCTGGCACTGAGTGAGTTAATATTATATCTAAATAAATGACCAGTATTGCATCCGTTTCCTACCCTTTTCAGTAAGTACTGTGACCACCTAAATTTATAACCTCAGATTAATATCTCTTCTGAAGTGCTACACCCTTTTTTACAGTGCTGTGCCTCCAAAATGGAGCCTATTGTGTTGAGTCTAATTAGAATGGTTGTAGTTGGTTTAGTGAAATTATATATTTGAGAAATATTATTTATTGTGTACGGTGTCTTCACTTACTCTAGAAATTTAAGGGGAGACAGCCTAGGTGAATAGGCAAAAAAATTATTTTAATAGATATCACTATGAAACTTTCCCAGTTTGTTATGTACATAACAACTAATAAAAAATGTATTGCAAGTTTTCTGAGATTTTATGTTTATATATGCAAAATAGGCGTTACCTAATTAAATATGCGCTAATTTGCATATATCGCCAGGAACAGAATCAGAACATTGGATGATGACCAGATTCAAAATGTTTGTTTCATTATGTTGACACAACACAATTAACTTTGTTCAGAAGGGATTGTGGCTATGTCTTTTTATCATCCCATACATCAGGAAATACTGTCTACAGTCATAAAAAATCAATTTTTGCCAGGTTTTTTGGTATAAAATGTACTATAAATCAGGCTATGAATGATATATCAACAAACCCCTCTGAACAAAGAAGCAGGGTATAGATAGGAAGAAATGTGGAAAGTATGGTGTGTGTAGGTGCTAGGGAAATGGATATTTCATCTCTTGGCGTGTAAGAAAAACGCATAAAAACTCATTTTTGGGAAAACGCCCTCAAGGTTCTGTATTGTAAAATGCCATACATTTTTATTTGAAACCGCTATTTACAAACACAATACCTAATCAAACCATTAGTAACAGACATCTCAAACACATAACTGATAACTGAATAACTGAACTGAACTCAGAACTGAACAGAACCACACACAGGCTACATACACAGTGTAGTAACAATAATCTAAACACACAACTGATAACTGCACTGAAACACAGCATGTATTGACTGAACAGAATCACTGTCTCTCTCTCTCTCTCTCTCTCTCTCTCTCTCTCTCTCTCACACACACACACACACACACACACACACACACACACACACACACGCACACACACACAAAGACTTGCCGAATTAGAACTCTAGGCTATGTAGTGTGTGTACTGTTCATTGCACGTTCAACATTGTAACACAGCATGTATTGACATGTTAAGGAAGCAAAATATAGAAAAATCTCAAAATCGACAAAAAAAAAGAAATGGCGTTTTCACCTAGGCTGTCTCGCCTTAAAGTGTTTAGTAGCTCTTTGTGGAAAATGTAGAATGTAGGCTATATGCATTTTCCCATTAAAGGTATACTATGTCGTTTCAGAACACCAGATGGCAATATAGAGCACGTAGGAGATCACGGTCACTGATCAAGCTGTCCTAAATGAATAAATGTCGTAAATTAGTTAACCGAGGCTAATCTGTAACGTTAGCTCCATCTATTCTCACACACACGTTAATGTGATGGTTATATAAGACAAAGATTTCCTGGTTTCCCTCGAATTGTCAGGTTTAGGTTTAGAAAATAGAGAACCAAACGCGAAAGATAAGGATAACGAAAGCGTATCTAGTTATAGATACGGCACAGAAGTGGAATTAAACCGCACTAGTAGAAGAGAAACGCAAAAGTGGGAACAAAACTTCCCTAGCACAAGGCTAACACAAAACAACCTCAAATTGAGGCGGAGATTCGCTTAAACAGCGAGAAACTAACAACAAAAGAAATGACCTCACTAATTGATCTGCGTGTATCAGAGGTCGAGAACTGAAAAGAAACGAACCAAAATAGCAAGCCTGTAACTACAGCTCTCTTTGTTTTATTTTTTTAATTTTTATAAAACCCTATACCGGCTTTCTAGTCCTACTGCAACGTCAATCTAGAAGCACCGGAAAGTGGAAGTCAAGCTCTATTTATAGCCGACGGAAACCAAACACAGGTGTAGGAGATAATGACCTGGAGAGATCCAAACACCGGGACGGAGGAAGAAAAAATCCGATAGAGCTTCAGACGACGCCAAACGGAAAACAATGGTAGAAAACAAAAAGAGACAGCCACTACCCATGACAGTACCCCCCAACTAAGGGACGGTACCAGACGATCCCTAAGCTTTGCTGTCTCGGAAGTCCCTAATGAGAGTGGGGTCCAAAATATTCTTGGACGAAACCCAGCAGCGCTCCTCGGGGCCATACCCCTCCCAGTCCACCAGGAACTGGTACCCTCTGCCCACCCGTCTCTCGGCCAAAATGCGCCGAACGGTGTACACCGTACCGCCCTCCAAGAATCGAGGAGGAGGAGGCGGCTTGTCAGCCGGAGCGAGGGCGCTCACAAGTACCGGTTTCAAGCGTGAGACATGAAAGGTAGGGTGGATGCGCATGGAAGATGGTAACTGAAGACGTACCGTGACCGGGTTGAGTTTCCGCACGATCTTAAAGGGACCCACGAATCGAGGCGTGAGTTTGCGGGACTCAACTCGCAACGGCAGGTCCCGTGTGGAAAGCCACACCCGTTGACCCACCCGGTAGAAGGGGGCCGGACGACGGTGCCTGTCAGCCACCGCTTTCTGTTTAGCTGAAGCGCGCAGTAACGATGCACGTACGCGCTTCCAGACCGCTCGACACCTATGCACGAAGAATCCGGCGGAGGGTACTTCTGCATCTCTCTCCAGCTCAGGGAACAAGGGAGGTAGGTATCCCAGCTGAGCCTCAAAAGGAGAGATTCCCGTGGACGCGTTGCGCAGGGTATTATGCGCGTATTCGGCCCAGGCAAGAAAGCGACTCCAGGAGCTAGGATTGGCCGCGGCCAGACACCGGAGAGTACTCTCCATACTCTGATTGGTGCGCTCTGTCTGGCCGTTAGTCTCCGGGTGAAAGCCGGAAGAAAGACTGACAGATGCCCCCAACAGAGCACAAAATGAACGCCAGAATCTAGCGGTGAATTGGGGCCCGCGATCCGACACCACGTCCAGAGGTAAACCGTGCACCCTAAACACATGGTCTATCATTAGCTGGGCCGTCTCAGGTGCCGATGGCAGTTTAGGCAGAGCGACAAAATGAGCTACTTTGGAAAAACGGTCAACTATAACCAAGATGACCATATTCCCATGCGAAGGTGGCAGGCCTGTAACGAAGTCGAGGGCGATGTGACCCTCAATCGAGGGGGAACAAACAAGCAGTGAAGCGGGCCCCCCCCTGGGCCGGGATCGGAACGCAGGGCCTTCTGCACAGCCGCCTCAATGGCCCACATAACAGGGGCCACAATACTAGAACTAGGGACCACAGATTTGGGACGTGACTCCTTATCCGACCGGTCATAAATGCGTGATAACGCATCAGGTTTAATATTTTTTGACCCGGGACGATAGGTAAGGATAAAATTTAATCTGGTAAAAAACAAGGCCCAATGAGCTTGTCGCGAATTGCGCGTTTTGGCCTGTTGAATATACTGCAAATTCTTATGGTCAGTCCAGACTGTAAAAGGGTGCTCAGCTCCTTCCAACCAATGACGCCACTCCTCCAGCGCCAATTTGACCGCCAACAGTTCAAGATCACCGATGTCGTAGTTTCTCTCGGCAGGTGTAAGGCTACGAGAAAAATATGCACATGGATGTAGCTTGCGGTCCACCGGAGAATGCTGAGACAGAATGGCCCCAACCCCCAGCTCCGAAGCGTCGACCTCCACCACAAAGGGAAGGGAGGGATTGGGAGTAGCAAGAATGGGCTCGCAGCAGAACCTCCTTTTTAGTTCAGTAAAAGCGGTCTCCGCCCTGGAGTTCCACTGAAACCGAGCAGGAAATGCTTTTTTTTTTGTGAGGGCTGTGATAGGAGCCGCTACGGAGCTAAAATTGCGGATAAATCTCCTATAAAAATTTGAAAAACCCAAGAAGCGCTGCACCTGCTTCACAGAAGTAGGGGTGGGCCAATTCTTAACCGCTGCAACTTCATTTGGATCCATCAGGACTTTACCGTCAGGAACAATGAAGCCTAAAAAGGAGACGGAACTGGTGTGGAAAGAACACTTTTCAGCTTTAACAAATAGTTGGGCCTTAACCCCTTAGTGCAGATGGCATATTTGGTAAATCATGGGGGTACTCTGTTTAAGGCTTTATAACTCCAGGTGTGAGCATCACATAAACTTGGTAAATGGCTTAAATGAAACAAAACCGGTGTACCATTTTTTGTACAAACTTAGATTTGTTTATTTTCATAATTTAAGGTCAAAATAAAGTGCCGGAAATGCAAGCAAAACTTTGCTAAAAATGCTACAAAATATATATTTCTTCAAAATACTGAGAGGTACATAAGTGAAACAGGTAAAACTACACATTTCCTGGATCATAAACTCCTTGTCCACAAGCATTCAATAATCGCAGGGTGATATACAGAACTACTAAAGATCTATGACACGAAATGTAAGCAGTGTAGCCTGATGTACCCAGGGTCTCCAAACCTATCCAAATTGGCTAAAATGTGAATAGCTGTAAATCTTAAACTAATCATACATTTCAGTGCAAATCAACCGTTTTGACTCATTTAACTCACCTTTTTATCATTTTCATGTGGGAATTATTTTGGATCAGTACAGGGGGGTGGATATCTAGGTGTCCAATAACCTACCCAAAACCTCTCCGAGAAATTATTTAAAAGCCTTTTGTCCTTTATAAAGCATATACATTTTACCTTACGATCACTTAATGGATGAAAACATTGATATTGCACAGTTTCAGTTCAGTGTTTGATGCCAAGTGTGCCATTTTTTCACCATTATCCTTCATATACTGCTTCATCCTGTGCGGTGCCTTCGTGGGCAACATGCACTCATCAATGGCACGGTCTTCAGTATGCTGGAAGGATCTGGTCCTGCAGTGGCTTCACTCTGAACAGTAGAGGGCACTGCTGGAGTGGCAGAGGTGGAGGGTCAAGCATGTTATAGGAACAAATTACATAATGCAGAAGCATTATAACACTGTGGTACACACAGCTAAATATGAAATCATTCACTCTTGTACTTCAGTAAACACTTTCTTCTGTATGCTACATTATGTTATATTTTGTTGCGTGCTCTAGGATGGCATTACTCTGTAGTGTGTTTCACAACTGTTGCTTATTGATTTTATTTATTTATTTTACATTCATCTTGCACACATCTGGACACAGTACATTTGAATACATATTTTCCATTCCCTAAGTGAAAAGCATCACCCATGGATATACTAATACCCCATAGAGTACATTATGCACAAAGAAATTACAATACAATACAATAATATCGGAAAACACTACCAATGTTCTAGCTTCACGGCAAATCGAGGCATAAAATAAACTCCTCAAAAAAAGTTTGGAAACGTTATTTCGGTCGATTATTCCTCCCCTTTAATAATACCAATTGGTATTGTATTTTATATCGTTGGAAAGCCTGATTAGTCACCTTTACAACGAGGTACAACTTGTAAGGATCATGCATTCGTGGAATGAGCAACACAGCTAACCGTGTGGGTAGCGGGCCAAAAAAATGTGCCTAAATGCCCTGCAATATTCTTCTGTTGGTATTCACTCTCGTTTTGAGCTTCAAGTGCTGGCAGGTGTATGCCAGTGGGATGGAATGGGATGCCATCCCACAGCAGTGTGTGACCAGGCTGGTGACCAGCATGAGGAGGAGGTGCCAAGCTGTTGTGGCTGCGTATGGATCTTCCACACGCTACTGAGGTCCCTGACAGTGTAAAATGAATAAAGTGTAAAAATGGCCAATATGTGTTGTTTTTTCCTTATTACTGTGGGAGAGTGCAATCATCCAGTCCACCAAGCAACTCAAAACGAGAGTGAATACCAACAGAAGAATATTGCAGGGGATTTTGGCACATTTTGTTGGGCCGCTACCCACACGGTTAGCTGTGTTGCTCATTCCACGAATGCATGATCCTTACAAGTTGTACCTCGTTGTAAAGGTGACTAATCAGGCTTTCCAACGATATAAAATACAATACCAATTGGTATTATTAAAGGGGAGGAATAATCGACCGAAATAACGTTTCCGAACTTTTTTTGAGGAGTTTATAAGTTACGACTGAGCAACCAAACAGAACAGCGCTAAAATACGCAATTTCATTGTGAATGCTATGAATTCTAACAAAGCAGGCCACCACGAGCCACTACGGGAACGTCACGAACACAATAGTATCAATACATTACAGTTATTTGGCAGACGCGTTTATCCAAAGCGACGTACAATAAGTGCATATTGAAGGTCATAGACACAATCTACGAAGCTAAGTCACGAAAGCGCTACTTTCTCACAACATAGAAGCTATCGCTAGTCATCAACCGAATACAGTCAGCTATACATTCTAAGCTATGAGATAGCTAAACCAAATAGAAAATAACAAATAAACGGAAAGAACGTACTATATAATTTGCCGTATACATGTAGTTATTCAAGGTGGAGTCTGAAAAAGTGTGTTTGCAAATATGTTCAGCATTATTAGCAGGCTAACAGTGGTCTATTACGACCGATGCAAATACAAAAATATAGCACGCAGTGGAAAAACGAATGTATATACTCAAAATATTACAAGCAGTAATACTTACATGTCGAGGAGGATATCTTCCCCATATTGATAGGCACCTCTTCCACAGAATCTATGCTACAGGGATTAGAAGAATCTCTGTTGTTGTCCTCTTCTGACCGACTTCGGGGGAAAAGTACTAAAAAGTCTCTTCAAAGTTGTGCGCCGTTTTATTGCGTAAGACCAACTGCGTCATACCAAACGCGTCAAACCAAATGCGTCATCTGCGCATGCCCGCGTAAAGTTGTCGCGATATAACAAGTATTGCAGTTACGCTCGCCCTTAAATAGTTAATCCAAGCTTTCAATTACACATGTAAATAACTTTTGGGAAGCTTGTCGTGCCTTCTATTGGATAAAACAATTGTCGATCAAACCAGAATAAAATTGAAAGCGTCACAGCAGTGCTATCAGGGAGGGGGGGTTACGCAGAGATAGTTTCGTTTGTCTAATAGTGTTCCAATGCGCTGTGTATTTTTCAAACGGATTGTCCAAGACAATAAATGACCACGGAATCTTGAAAGGGACATATCTACGCTTAAATCCACGGGAGGATTGCACACGAATTCCATATTTAATAGCAGATATTGATAGTAGAATGGCATTGTATGATTTCACTTGTTTATGTCGGTATTGATTGAGCAGCGATTTGCACCGCTGTATTTGCATACGGTCGGGCTATTGGTGGGTTTATCTGGTTGCTGGACGGAATTCTGATATTATATGATGAATACATATATTTATGAACTCCCAACATAGACGCTATTGCCCACTATGTCACGCATGGGTAGGTATAGGCTGGGTGGGGAGTGCTTGTTAAATGGACTTGCTACGGAAAGATAGTGACACTTAGAAACTACGCATTGGCCAGAAATCGTCGCGAATCGTCTACCAATAAAGTTAAAATACCGCGTTTGGGTTTTCCACTAATAGTTTGGCT
This sequence comes from Ilyophis sp. 1 JC-2022, assembly GCA_022702515.1. Classification (NCBI taxonomy): domain Eukaryota; kingdom Metazoa; phylum Chordata; class Actinopteri; order Anguilliformes; family Synaphobranchidae; genus Ilyophis; species Ilyophis sp. 1 JC-2022. Next base: position 68,332,570 of record CM040404.1, read on the forward strand.
GCAGGAGCAACGCGTGTCTCAGTTGCGTAAAACTGTCTCGCAGGCGAGAAAAAATAGACTATCTGCACTAAGTAGTTACGAAGTGCCTCCAACACCTGTCTAACGTGTATGATGTGAGAGGGAAGATCCGGAGAAAAAATTAAAATATCGTCTAAGTAAACGAAGACGAATCTCTCCAGCATCTCTCTCAAGACATCGTTCACTGGCGCCTGAAAAACAGAGGGGGCGCTAGTGAGGCCGAACGGCATCACCCGGTATTCGTAGTGTCCGTGATGCGTGTTAAAAGCGGTCTTCCACTCATCCCCCTCACGAATGCGCACGAGATTGTATGCGCTACGTAGGTCGAGTTTACTAAAAAACGATGCCCCCTGTAAACGCTCAAATGCGGAATTCATGAGGGGAAGAGGGTACCTGTTCTTAATGGTAATAGCATTGAGACCCCGGTAATCTATACAGGGTCTTAGCCCTCCGTCTTTCTTTTTAACAAAAAAAAACCCTGCACCGGCTGGTGACGTGGACGGCGTGATAAACCCATTGGCTAAGGACTCCTCAATGTACTGCTTCATAGCAGTGCTCTCAGGAGCTGACAAGGAGTACAAAGAGCCTTTGGAGGCACAGTACCAGGGTACAGCTCAATGGCACAATCGTATGGTCTGTGAGGTGGTAATTTGGCAGCACGCTGTTTACTAAAAACCTCTGCGAGGTCTGAATATTCGATAGGCACCCCCGCGGGTAGATTCGACTCAAGCGCCCCTACCACCTCCGGAGTACCGGAGGATCTGTCAGACGAGCTATCCCACTCGAAATCGGAGGTGAGAAGCCCCTCCGCAAAGGGATCCCAAGACAGACTCTCCTCACCACTCCCCGTGAGGAAGGAGGAAGTATCTCGGTCCGGATAAGAGTCTGCCTCCTCCGAATCACTCTCGGAATTAAGTTCGGACAGATCAAAGGTAGCGTTTGGAACAGAGTAAACAGCAGGATAACAATGCGATAAACAGTGGGGACCCCACTGACGAATAGGATTCATATTCCTACCCCAACAGATATGCGGGTTATGTAGCCCTAACCATGAATGTCCCAGTACTAAAGGATATGATGGAGAGTTTATTTTTAAAAATTCTATTCTCTCCGAGTGCCCCTGGAGAGGAATGTGCATCTCAATTGGATTCGTCTTTAGTTTAATGAGTCCAGAACCCAAAGGACAACCATCCAGGGCAGTAACTTGGCGAGGACTAATTAAGGGATTGGTAGGGATTTGTAAATTCATAGCCCATTTAGCGTCAATAAAAGACTCCACGGCCCCTGAATCAATAAAAGTGGTAACGTTTGCCGAACGTCCCTCCCAAAACAGTCGGACAGGTATGAGGGTCCGGGAGTTAATACAATCTTGTCTCACTAGGGACCCCGACCTCCCTAGTGAGATCCTTCGTTTCCCACCAACTTATAGCATCGATCTTTAGTATGACCGTTACGCTTACAATGCTGACACCAGTACCTCTGCGGTCTCGCTCTCTTATTTTGATGGAGGGACGAGCCATCCACCTGCATAGGCTCTTCCTGATCAACGGAGAGTACAGTACACAGTACGGCACAGTAGGCGGAATGTCTCTTAACACGGATCTTAAACGGGGCGACTGATCTTTAATCGCACGTTCACGTTCTCTAATCCGGTTATCGAGACGTATTGCAGAAATTATTAATTTATTGAGTGTAGCAGGTGGTTCTAGCATAGCCAACGCATCCTTGATGTAATTGGATAATGCTTGAAGGAAGAGGGATTTTAACGGGCCATCTGACCATCCCGTCTCCCCGGCTAGCGCTCGAAATGTAATGGAGAACTACAGTTTTAGTGCCTTGGCATAAGCTGGTGAGTCTCCTTGCCGCCTCCTCTCCTGAAACCTTGTGATCGAAAACCAGTTGCATTTCGTCCATAAGTTTAACTGGATCACGAATGACAGGTGCATTGGCTCGAATGAGAGGATCCGCCCACGCAAGAGCCTGGCCATTTAATAAAGATAAAATAAATGCTACCCGGGATTCAGGTGTGGAGAAACGAGAGGGTTGTGCCTGAAAAAATATCAGACACTGGGTTAGAAATGGTCTGCATTTACCCGATTCCCCACCATAGCGATCCGGTAATTGTAATTATGGCTCTTTTATGGTACGTGGAGCGGGTATGGGAGGTGTGGGTGCTTGTGCAACTGGAGGAGGGTTATTTGCCACAGAAAGTCTATGCAGGCTCTCTGTCAATCGTTGGAGGCACTCTCCCTGGCTACGCAACTGTTCCCACAGCTGACCCTGTTGAATCTGCATGGAGAGGAGTGCTTGCTCCATAGTAACCCCCAATTATTATCTTTTGGCGTTAACGTTAGATTCAAATGATCAAAGGGATTGTGCGCTCTCCCATCAAACAGCACAACTTAGCAGCAGTCACTTGACTTGGTGATGAGGTAAACAAATAAATGACATTGTCATTCTGTGACCGATCGCGAGGATAACAACTAATAAACTGCACGAGAAACAGTCTCTCAGTCCCACTCTGACAGAACAAAGCGCACAGCTGGGTGAGTTTGACAACGTTTCCTTTATTCAACGTTAACAAAATACATTTTTAATGTTCAATTTGAATTTTATAGTCAATTTAAGATGTATATAGCTGAACACGTTTATTTTCTTGTTGTTGATGTTCACCAAACTCATAAAAAAACGTTATCTCCTTCTCTTTCAGAAATTGACCGTTACCTGCTTCTGAGGTAAATTACACCTAACGTTAATTCAGCTTGCTAAGTTCTCATGTTAAGATAAACCAAATAAAAAGGTAACGGTAAGGATAACGTTACCTTACATTAGTGAAATATATTCCAAGGCAACTCATTCTCGGCTCTCATTTCTTTAGTTAACGTTACTTCATTACAGTGTCAGTTGCTATCACATAGATAACGTTAGCTACACGCTAATAGGTCTCGCTGTAACCAGCTACCGCAGTACCCAGAAGTTTTCATTTTAATTAAACTTCATAAATTTAAATGTCCCTTCAACATGCAAAAACACAATCAATACACGCCTGTCTGGCACACTGTCAAACTGTAACATAATGCTTCTCTCTTTCAGAACTAGTCTGTGCTCACGAGAGCCGCAACACATCCGTGCCACTTTTTTTACCCTTTACCCGAGTAAGTGAAGGTCTCATACAGCCTCAATGCAAAAACACAATCAATATAGGCCTGTCTGGCATACTGTCAAGATGGGACAAAGACACTAACATGATGTTCTCTCTCGGTCTCTTTCAGAACTTGACCGCGCTCACCAGAACCCCAACCCATCCCTGCTAGCCCAACCTAACCACTCTTAAGCTCTGAACTCTGTGGATTTAGAAAGTCGACGGTCTGCTGAGTAGAAATGTGTTACGTTTCAGACACAGAGACCCAATAGCAGACAAGGAAGTAGCAAAACCAGGTTTATTTCAGAGTCAGCGGTCAAAAAGCCAGGATATCAGATAAGCGACAGTACAAAAACAGTATGCAATTAGAGTAGTACGGAATCAAAAAGTCGAAGAACCGGGAAATCACAGGCAGAAGTACAAAACGGCAGGCAAAGGCAAAGTCGAAAAACAATCAAAGTCAAAAACCAAATGGCAAAGGCAAACAAACAAAATCGCTAGGCTTACTCGGGTCGTACGGAAAGGGTGTCTCAGGTAATCAATTAAGTCGCTGGCTTTCAAATCACAGGCTCAGGAAATAAAGGGTACGTTCTGACAGGGAACAAACAGATTTGTGGGTCTATATATACGTATAGGAAAGGGAGGGGTAACAAACTACGTGAGGTTAACACATGAGGTAGCAATGAAACAATCACGGAAACATAACAAAGACATGGAAGGGACTCGGAAACATGCATAACAAACAACGGGCTCGAAGAGGAGCGGAGTGTGCTCAGTAATCACGAGAGGTGAAACTACATACAAACAGCTGGGGCGAATAACAGAGATCGCGGACAAACTGGTTAATCTTGTTAATACCTAACTATAAGACAGACCGTTAGTTCGTTCGTAAACACTTATGTTAATTGGTTTAGTAAGTGCATTTAACTAATAAACCACCCGAGTGATTGTTAGCACGAGTTAGTAATCTATACAATTACACGTAAGGAAAACCAGGAAGTAGCAGAACACGAACCCCTCGAAAAATCCCGAAGTCACCTAAACAGTGCATACACGAGACAGGGTAAACAAACACACGAATGCGACTCAGACAACCCACGAACAGAGGGGAATGCAATGGTGAATGATAATAAAATAAACAGACATGCATAATAACAGAACATCACAAAATGCCACTATGTGGAGACATCAAGCATAGTTTTTTATGTACAAGGCAAAATGTACTTGGCTATGGGGAAATGTATTGTAATAGCGCCCCTCTGATGGTGGGCTCTGGTACATACACGTGTGACATATTACAGACAGACAGACAGACAGACAGACGCACACGGGGATCAAAAAAGTGGCCAGCAGACATGCTCGATCTGTGACACGTGCGCGCGTACATACATACACACACCTTTTGTTGTTTTTGTTCTCTTATTAGTGATTTACACACTTTCTCAATTTAAAATAAAAAAAATATTGTATGATGATATGAATTTAAACTGAGATTTGCACTGCTAATTTGAAGCATAACATATTGATGTCTTGTATACAGTTGTTATGTCCCTGCAATTTACCATTATGGGCAAATAAAGAAAAAATGTTTGTCTGAAAAAAAATTTCTTGTTAAGGTTTGGATTTTGTGTGCCCTGTATTAGGGGTGGGACAATGCATCGATCTGTAAGATTAGAATTGATAAGCATCAATTAATATCGCATTGTAAATGAATGTGCACATGTATTTATTTATAGGGTACCATGTCTGACACTGTTTGAAAAACAATAACCTCAAGATGGCAACTTTAGAAAATACACTGTTAGTCATGTTTATTGCTGCATTATTTGCTGCAGACAGCTGCAAAATGTATGGCATGCCTTAACAATAAACATAATTCTGTGAACTTGGCGTAAGGTTCTAATTGAATATTTAATTACTGCTGACTATCGGTATCAAATCACATTAGCATGCCTATTACATTTTTTAAAAGTATCAAAATTAATCGAACTGAATCGTGGTCAAATGTAGGATGTTATGATGCATCGAACCTTTGCCTAAAGAATCGTAACCGAATCGAATCGTTATGGGATTGAATCGTCCCACCCCTACCCTGTATGCAACATTCATGTCCTTTGCCAGTTACATACCTGTTTAAGTGATGAACTGCATTACTTGTTGTTTTTTTTAGAGATTTTAGAGACGTTTTATACTCGAGCTACTAGTTTTTGGCCTGTGCTACAAAACCTCTGTAGCACCAGTGCTATGTGCAAAAAAAGTTAACATGCAGCCCTGCACTGTCGTGAACACAACATCTTGCGTTTTGCGATAGACTTGCATCGCAAATCTGTATACGCTAGATACTAGCTACAATATAGGCTACATAAAACTAGCTATATTTTAACAAAATAAAATGTATTTTGGAAACCATTTGTTTCAATCGTAGGCCTACTGACAGAAAATTTCGGCAAGAGCTCCAGGTTGGTCCATGTCAAGCCATTGTTGTTAACATTCACTTCTGCAATTTTACCACCTCAGTCTCACTTTCGATTTCAAGATGGCCGCCGCGTGAACCGGGTCCATTGGCGCATGAAGCCAATTCAGAGTTCAACACGGCACGTCAAGGGCAATACACACAGATAGCGCACAGAATCATGGGAATCGCAGTTCATTACAGAAGTTAACGGGGAGACGCGGTTGTTTCTATTACAGATCTGCTTGGTTTTCTCATGTTACATGCTCTGTTGGCTAGCTCACAATCATTAATACTCATATTGCAGCCTATGCAGTATGCACTGATCTGAACAGACCTAGAGTTGTGAATTCTGTAGTTAATTTTTTAATAACTGTAAAGGATCTCTATGTCAGAGACACGGAGGGAATATTGGGTGAAACCCGGAAGACAAACTAACCGCAGCCCAAAGCAGAGAGCAAAACGCCGGCCAAAATTTGGCGGCGAACTGAGGACCGTGATCGGACACCACATCCGACGGAAGGCCGTGCGGCCGAAACACATGGTCAATCATGAGTTGCGCTGTCTCAGGTGCCGAAGGCAGCTTGGGCAGCGCAATGAAATGAGCCGCTTTGGAAAACCGGTCGACCACCACTAAAATGGCAGTATTGCCTGAAGATAACGGCAACCCTGTGACGAAGTCCAAGGAAATATGACTCCAGGGGCGGGTGGGAATAGGTAGGGGACGAAGAAAACCAGAGGGAGGAAGGTGAGAGGCCTTGCTGCGAGCGCAAACCGGACAAGCCACGACAAATGAGCGTACGTCTCTCTCCAGACTAGGCCACCAGAAACGCCGGGATAAAAAGTCCCTAGTTCGATGAACCCCTGGGTGCCCGGTGAGTTGGGAGGCGTGGCCCCATTGGAGGACCCGCGACCTAAGACGAGGAGGCACGAAAAGACAGTTGGCCGGTGCAACCACCTGGACCTGGGTCAGAGCGCAAGGCTCTCTGCACCGCTGCCTCAACCTCCCATATAACCGGGGCAACAATGAGGTCAGTGGCGATAATAGGCTCGGGAACAGAGTCTCTCTCAGAGTAGTCGTAAATCCGCGAGAGAGCGTCAGGTTTTACGTTTTTAGACCCGGGGCGATATGTGATAATAAAATTAAATCTTAAAAAGAACAGCGCCCACCTAGCTTGCCGTGAGTTATGCCTCTTAGCCAGCTGAACATACTCCAGATTTTTATAGTCTGTCCATACTGTAACGGATGTTCCGCTCCTTTGAGCCAATGGCGCCACTCCTCCAAAGCCAACTTGACCGCAAGCAATTCTCGATCCCCTACGTCATAATTCCTCTCTGCCAAAGTTAGGGCGCGAGAGAAATAAGCGCAGGGGGTGCATCTTGTGGTCAAGTGGCGAACATTGGGACAGAATGGCTCCGGCGCCTAGCTCGGAGGCGTCCACCTCTACCACAAAGGGAAGGGAGGGGTTGGGTGTAACCAGGATGGGTTCGGAAATGAATCTTCTCTTTAATTCTGAGAATGCTGCCCCTGCCTTGGAATTCCATTGGAACTGGCCGCAGAGGTTTTTCTTAGTAAGCGCAGTAATGGGCGCTGCTACCGCACTAAAATTGCGAATAAATCGCCAATACAAATTCGCAAAACCTAAAAAACGTTGTACTTGTTTTACGGAAGATGGCGTGGGCCAGTTTTTTACAGCGGAAACCTTTTCCGGATCCATCTGTACCTTACCCTCTCTAACAATGAAACCCAAAAATGAAACAGAGCCGGTGTGAAAAACGCACTTCTCTGCTTTTACAAATAATTGGGCTTTGAGAAGAGCAGCAAGAACCTGACGAACGTGACCGACGTGTGGTACGATTGGGCGAAAATATTAAAATATCGTCAAGATAAACGAAGACGAATCTCTCCAGCATCTCCCTCAGCACATCGTTAATTAACACCTGAAACACAGAGGGGACGCTAGTGAGCCCCGAACGGTATAACGAGATATTCGTAGTTGCCGATGTGCGCGTTAAAAGCGGTCTTCCATTCGTCGACTTCGCGAATGCGAACAAGGTTATAGGCGTTACGTAGGTCCAGCTTCGTAAAAACAGACGCCCCCTGAAGACGCTCGAAGGCGGAGTTCATAAGAGGAAGGGGGTACCTGTTCTTCACCGTTATGTCATTTAGGGACCTGTAATCAATACAGGGTCTGAGACCTCCGTCTTTCTTTTTAACAAAAAAAAAACCCGCCCCTGCAGGCGAGGTGGAAGGTCTAATTAACCCATTAACCAAAGCCTTCTCAATATACTTATTCATAGCTGCGCTCTCAGGGATGGATAAAGAATAAAAAGACCCTCTAGAGGGGGTAGTGCCCGGGTATAGCTCTATAGCGCAGTCATATGGACTGTGAGGTGGTAGTGAAGTGGAACGTTGTTTGCTAAATGTCTCCGCAAGATCGGCGTATTGTTTGGGGACATTAGCGGGCAGCTGGAATTCGAGTGCCCCTCCCACTTCAACACCCTCAGTGTCCGAGACACAGTGAATCTCCCAATCAATCTCTGACTCGGACGTCAACTCCTGCCATGCAGGAGGTTGCTCAGCAGAGTGATCCCAGTCTAAACTCTCTTCTCCATTCTCGGAGGGAACATGAGAGGACTGCTGTTTAAATTAATAATTCTCCTCCTCACTCTCTGAGTCAGACTCGGCATAATCCTCACCCCCTTCTCCCAACAGAAAAGGGCTAGCGACATAACAGTGGCGTTTGTATTTGGGACCCCATTTATGAATAACGGAACCCACCCCCCCCCCCCCCCCAATTAATGTGTGGGTTATGGCGAGTAAGCCAGGAATTACCCAAAACCAGCAGATAAGCTGACTCCACTAAAAAAAACTGAATTTCCTCCGTATGATTACGAAACGGAACGCACATGCGCATCTCCGCCATAAGCCACTCTGTGTTACTAACGATGGGTGAATTAGTCCTGATAAGTGGGTCGGCCCATGCGAGAGCATTACCGGTTAAGAGAGAGAGAATGAATTCTACTCTGGACTCTTGTGCATGGAACCGCTGTATTTTTAAAAAAAATAAGCATTGTGTTAGAAACCTCTGACACTTTCCCGACTCCCCGTTATACCGCCACGGGAGCTGGAGTTTTGGCTCCCTAGCGTCAGGTGGAAATGGCGGGGGGGTGGACTGTGTAAGTGCTTGTGCAACTGGAGGGAGATCTGCCCTGAGAGAGAGAGTTCGGATATTCTCGGACAGATCTCGCAGAGCTACTGCTTGTAGGTGCATCTGCTCATGTAAGGCTTGCTGTGAATGTTGCAGGGCACGAATACTCTCTCTCTGGTCTGCCAGGGCTGCCTCCTGAGTGGCTATGACCACTTTAAGATTGGCAACTATCGCTGGAACCTCCCCTGTGTGCTTCCATGTTCTGTAAAGGATCTCTATGTCAGAGACACAGAGGGAATATTGGAGGTCCAGATGCGATAGCTGGGAAATTTTAAAGTGTTCCTAAGAACACCACTGGAACGGACAATGATCCGTAGTGGAGAAAAAGTTAAATAAAAGAACACAAACCTTGCAATAAAAATGAGGAGCTCGATCACCGAGCAAAACAAAGAAATAAGCAATAACGTTTATCTAACTCCCGTTTGTGGAGTGAAACAAAAGAAACAGAGAACTGAAAAGACCCCAAAAACTTTGGGTGAGGCACTCGTAGGTTCGAGTAGAAAACAAAAGAAAACGAAAACCTCTGCTCTGAAATAAGAGCGTTTAAAGAGAACTTGCTTTCTTTCTAAGGTTGTACTACTAAGAAGTCCCGCGTTGATAAGCAAAGCGGTCGATAGCAGTACAACTTCCTATACCCCTTTTACCGGCTCGAATGTTACGTGAAATAACATGGAAGCAACGAGAGACGCAGGAAGCGGAAAATAGTGAACGGTTGTAAATTTTTATGGAGGGCCTTTTTTTTTTAAAATGTACTTTTTATTAGAACAACATCATGAAAAAGTAATGGTGTATAAATGTATAGGTTAGTAGTAGTATTGGCAGCAATTAAGTTTTATTTAAAAAAAACTGTTTTTGTTAGCAGATGGATGTTAAAAGAATAAAATAATTCAAGCAGGTTGTTAAAATGTAAAAAAATAGCCAAGGCTATTTCGAAAAGCAAGTTAGTTGTCTGAAAGAAAGCATGCAAAACATTTTTAAATGTTTGTTAGAGCCGAAGAAAAACTTAGAGTCGTAGAGAGAGCCCGATGTTTCGTGAAAACATGATATTGTGTAAAAATAGCCAGGCGAAATATGTCCAAAATGCAAGATAGAGAGCTTAAAATAACTTTGAAAATGTTTGTGTTGCGGTGGTCCGTGGATATTCAGTCTTTGGGGGTTTGTAGCGTAGCCTACCGCCATAGCTAGACTGTCGAGAGAAAGATGTTCACAACATGACTGCGAGAGGCCATGAGTGACCATATGTTTCAGAGCCGGCGTGCGTGTGTGTAAAACTGGTATACGCCCAACATAACCGCTTCCTGTTACTCGGAATTTGACGGGCGTTTACACTGTCCAATGATAGCTTGAAAAGTTTGGAAATTTTGTGTCATGAATCGCTTGAGCGATTTTAACAGCTGAGTTCTGGATGTGTGTGTGTGTGAAGTGGGGGGTGTGTGTGTGAAATCTGAGTGACGCTAACAGCTGGACCATGCCGACGGGATATCCAAGGCATTTTAAATGTCACAAATAGCATGCTACATTTAACAAAGCCTAGAAAATAATCCTCCAGAAAGCTAAATATAAATATATTTTGGGGAAAAAACGGCCAAGAAGCTTTTTTCTAAAACAACGTAGCTAAACGTACAAGTCCTATTAAAACTAATTACACTGAGGCATTTTATAATTCATTTATTTTTTAATACTTAAAAAAATAATAATCTGTAGGTCTAATAGGCTTGTTTAGTATCGAATGGCTTGTAAAAAGATGGGCTATTCAATTTAAACAGATTTGCTCTATTATATGCAGTATTTTTCACTAACTGCGGGTTAGTTACTTTTAAAAGTGTATTTAAGGCGAGACAGCCTAGGTGAAAACGCCATTTCTTTTTTTTTGGTCGATTTTGAGATTTTTTAATATTTTGCTTCCTTGTTCAATCAATACATGCTGTGTTACAATGTTGAACATGCAATGAACAGTACACACACTACATAGCCTAGAGTTCTAATTCGGCAAGTCTTTGTGTGTGTGTGTGTGTGTGTGTGTGTGTGTGTGTGTGTGTGAGAGAGATAGAGAGAGAGAGAGAGAGAGACAGTGATTCTGTTCAGTCAATACATGCTGCGTTTCAGTGCAGTTATCAGTTGTGTGTTTAGATTATTAGATCATAGTTTTCTTTTATATCAGACACAAAGGTATGTTTTCCTACCTGACATGTTTCGACGGTAATACTTCCGTCTTCGTCAGAGGTGTCACTGGATGGTATGTGACGTGTCTTATACAGCTGATGTTATTTTATAGAGGCGTGATCGTCCTGTCAGATTTGACAGGACGACCACGCCCCCCGCTGTCATTTCGCCGTTTGAGAACGCTGCTCCAGGTGGTGGAAAGCATGTATGCCCCCTCATCCCGGTTCATCGTCGTTTGCGCTCGCTTTCTAATTTCCACTGCCTCCATAATCCAGCGCTGGTGTTTATTGTCCTGGGTGCGGATGACTTTGGCCTTATTCCAGTCCATGATGTGATTCTCCCGTTTGCAGTGATCTGTGATTGCCGATTTGAGATTTTCTTGTAGTGCCTGTTCCTTTATAGCCCGTGTCTGTCTTTTTGCTGTCTCCTTCTCGCATTCCTTTTGGTGCTCTTTTTTGCGGGTGATGAATGACCGACCTGTTTCTCCTATGTATGATTTATTGCATGATTGACATGGTATTTCATAGATTATGTTACATTTGTTGTCCGGGTTGATTTTGTCTTTAGGGTGCACTAATAGTTGTCTGAGTTTTATGTGTGGTTTGACTGGTGTACTGATGTGACGTTTTTTCATGGCTCTCTGTATGCGTTCAGTGATGCCTCTGATGTATGGTAGTGTGACCACGCCTATGTTTTCAGTTTTGTTGTCCTGTTTCTTTTTTCCTGTACAGGTGTGTTGTCTTTGTTGTACTTGCCGTTTTCCCTTTTCTATGGCCCAGTTTGGATAATGACAGGTTTTGAGTGCATTATGGATGTGCTGTTCCTCTTGTTTTTTATCCTCATCCTCCGTTACTATGCCGGCGCGGTCATACAGTGTCCTAACTACTGATAGTTTGTGCGTTGTGGGATGTTCTGATGTCCATAACAAATATTGATCCGTGTGTGTTGGTTTCCTGTATATTTTGATTTTTATGCTACCGTCATTTGCGTGATGTATTTTAATGTCCAGAAAGGCTATGGATTTGTCTGTTTCCTCCTCGTGTGTGAATTTTATTTGTCCAGTGTCGTCCATGGTGTTTAGGTAATCCGTGATGTCCTGCGTGTGTCCCAACTTGACCTTCTCCAAGATGTCATCCACATACCTTTTCCATAGGGTGGGTCGGCAGTGCTCAGGTGCAGATGTTATGGCCTTGGCTTCCAGGTTTTCCATAAAAAAGCCGCACATTATGGCCGACAGCGGGTCCCCCATAGCAAAACCTTCTTTCTGCCGGTATATTTTTTGTCTGAACTGAAAATAAGTGGATGTGGCTACAAACTGCAATAACTGTGAGATGTCCTGTGGGGTGAGATTGGTGCGTTTTTTGAGTGTTTTGTCTGCTGCTAACCGTTCCTGTACTATTTGTAATGTTGCCTCAATCGGTGTTCTGGTGAAGAGTGATACGACGTCGTGGGATATAAATATTTCGTCTGTTTCTACTTTTATTGTTTTGAGTTCCTGTGCTAGCTGTCTTGCGTTTTTACAGTGCTGATCTGTTAGACCTAAGAGGGGTTTCAAAATATCTGCAAGGGATTTGGATAGATTGTAGGTTACTGAACCGATGCTGTCTACAATAGGTCGTAGGGGGGCTCCTGGTTTGTGTATTTTTGGTGTGCCATATATCCGAGGGGTGATACTGGCGGTGGGAATTAAATGATTATATGATTGTTTGTCTATTTTATTGTCATTTAGCAGCGGTTTCAACAGGGTCTTGAGCCTGCCCTTCTTGGTTTCAGTTGGGTCCTTCTTCAGTATTTCATATGTGTTTTTGTCTTCTAATATGTCCATCATTTGTCTTTCATATTGTTCCGTATCCAGGACGACAGTAGTTCTTCCTTTGTCGGCTGGTAGGATTGTGATGTTTTTGTTTCGTTTTAGTGTATCTATGGCCTCTGCTTCTTTTTTATTGATGTTGCTGGGTGGTAATTTGGCTGTTTTGAGGATTCCTGCTATTTCGTTGCGTAGTGCTGCTTTTTCTCCTTGGTCCTGTATTGTTTGACACGCTAATTCCGTTGCTAAAATGAATTCCTCATGCAGGATATTTTTTGGTGTTATGGCGAAGTTTAGACCGCGCGATAATACGCTGCGTTCTGCCTCTGTTAGCTGATGTTTTGACAGGTTGCATATCCATTTGTCCGTTATTTTACTGTCGCACTGTTTGTTACCTTTCTTTGCAATGAGTTTCTCTAATTTACTGATGTGCCGTCTTTTTGTTTTTATGAATTCTTTTTCGTGAATTCTGTGTAAATGATCTTTTACCGTCTCTTCCATTTCATTGTCGAAATGGAATCTGTGTTTTATTCCCTCCATTTCCTGCTTCGCCTCGGTTTCCAGATTAGTTATTTTGTTTGTCGTGCATCTGATCCTTTCTTTGACCAAAAACATTCGCACTTTCTTGACCATCCGTTCCGCATTTTTAGTTGGGATCGGGTTTCTGATGTTTAAGCTGGAAGGTATGACTCCTTCGTCTCGGCAGCGGAGATTGAAACGTAAATGGTTTCTCTGGCGCGCCCGTTTTTTCTCAAGATGTTCCAGATGGCGAAACTTTTTGACACATTCTTGTCCAAAACTTTCACGTAATAGTTCAAATAAGTTCATAGTGTCTATATTTACTTAGATCATAGTTTTCTTTTATATCAGACACAAAGTGATTGCCGAGAAAATCTGAGAAAATCTCAAATCGGCAATCACAGATCACTGCAAACGGGAGAATCACATCATGGACTGGAATAAGGCCAAAGTCATCCGCACCCAGGACAATAAACACCAGCGCTGGATTATGGAGGCAGTGGAAATTAGAAAGCGAGCGCAAACGACGATGAACCGGGATGAGGGGGCATACATGCTTTCCACCACCTGGAGCAGCGTTCTCAAACGGCGAAATGACAGCGGGGGGCGTGGTTGTCCTGTCAAATCTGACAGGACGATCACGCCTCTATAAAATAACATCAGCTGTATAAGACACGTCACATACCATCCAGTGACACCTCTGACGAAGACGGAAGTATTACCGTCGAAACATGTCAGGTAGGAAAACATACCTTTGTGTCTGATATAAAAGAAAACTATGATCTAAGTAAATATAGACACTATGAACTTATTTGAACTGTTTAGATTATTGTTACTACACTGTGTATGTGTGTGTGTGGTTCTGTTCAGTTCTGAGTTCAGTTCAGTTATTCAGTTATCAGTTATGTGTTTGAGATGTCTATTACTAATGGTTTGATTAGGTATTGTGTTTGTAAATAGCGGTTTCAAATAAAAATGTATGGCATTTTACAATACAGAACTTTGAGGGCGTTTTCCCAAAAATGAGTTTTTATGCGTTTTTCTTACACGCCAAGAGATGAAATATCCATTTCCTTAGCACCTACACACACCATACTTTCCAGATTTCTTCCTATCTATACCCTGCTTCTTTGTTCAGAGGGGTTTGTTGATATATCATTCATAGCCTGATTTATAGTACATTTTATACAAAAAAAACCTGGCGAAAATTAATTTTTTATGACTGTAGACAGTATTTCCTGATGTATGGGATGATAAAAAGACATAGCCACAATCCCTTCTGAACAAAGTTAATTGTGTTATGTGTCAACATAATGAAACAAAAATTTTGAATCTGGGCATCATCCAATGTTCTGATTCTGTTCCTGGCGATATATGCAAATTAGCGCATATTTAATTACGTAACGCCTATTTTGCATATATAAACATAACATCTCAGAAAACTTGCAATACATTTTTTCTTAGTTGTTATGTACATAACAAACTGGGAAAGTTTCCTAGTGATATCTATTAAAATAATTGTTTTGCCTATTCACCTAGGCTGTCTCCCCTTAATTGTCGGAGAATGGCGCATGCGTAGAATTTTCAGAGATGGGGGTTGTAACGCTTGAGCGACTTTGACAGGTTTCAGCCTGTCGTTGTTCTTCAAAGGGGTGCCTTTGAAAGAATTAAATACATGGATTTTAAATATATACAAAATAATCCTCCAGAAAGCTAAATATAAATGTCTTTTGAAAAAAAACCGGCCGAGAAGCTTTTTCCCAAAACAATGTAGCTAAACGTACAAGTCCTAAAACTAATTACACGGAAGTAGTTTATAATTAATTAATTTTTAATAACTTTTAATTATCTGTGCAACGTTCTGTATGTCTAGTAGGCTTGTTTAGTATCAAATGGCTTGTAAAAAAATGGGTTATTTTAAACATGTATGTAGCATATAATGTGTAAACATAGTTACTTTTATCAGTGTAATTAATTGTCGGGAAAGTTCCCAATAATTCACAAAACCATTATGTGGGGGGCGGGGTGTGGGTGGTTTCAAAAAAGTAGGGACAACCAATCAAAGATGAGGGCGCCAAACCCCATAGTGTTCAATCCATAAAACAAGGGTTTACAGGATGTTGACATTTCTCAAACGACACGAGAGAAGAAGCATTGAGAAAGATGTCTGTAGATTTGTCAACACCAGGGCTGCATTCGAATCCCATATTTTAGCTGTCCTTCTCTCCTCGGTCCTCGTCTGACCCGGAAATCGATCGAGGTCCGCCATCTTTAAGGACATTCCAAACCGCTAAATGCTCCACAGAGGAGCGAGGAGTGGGGAAAGAGGAAGCTCCCGGGGAATCCTTCAGTGAGGAACCACGAGTGCATCCTTTGCGGAAGTCTTTACTCGGAACGCGTGACATGTTTGATCTACAACCACATCTGCCACAGTTTAAAACATGGCAGGACCACTCGTACACAAATGTAAGTGCTTACCGTTCCTTTCTATTTATTTTATAAAGTGCTTTCATTTATAATGTCATTCGTTCTTTTGGACAAACGAAAGGCAAGTTTATTCATGAAAAAAGAGACAACAAATATTGTAGTTCAGCGTGTAAGCGTAACATTTTGGACATTTTTGTGTCCCATATAGTTGTTTGTTAGCTAATGTTACTGCATAGGAAATGCAAGCTTCAATTAACCCATGTCCTTTCAAAACTGTATACAATTTTATATTGTACGCTATGCAATAGGCTATGTTACGTTTAGCCTATGCTCACACTGTTGAATGCATCCCGGCAAATAGGCTAACTCAGAAATAGGCTCTACAGTCGCTGCACGATTTCCAGTGTAACAACTGAAACATGAACACGCAGCTGCTTTGCGTTTAAAATATATTTTTCCTCACTCTTGTATGACTGAGAAATAATGTAATTTCAGTCTATGTTATTGCATTTGCTGTCTTTGACCGATGAAATGCACATTAGGCTAGCTTATTAGGATAGCCTACTATTTTGCATCATGTAGCCTACTTACATATGTCATGTCTGAATTATGGGCTTGTGAAGCCCCTTGACACATGCCGTTGTGATTTAGGGCTATACACAGACATTACTAGCTGGTTTTTACTTGCAGGTCTGTTGTGTCATTTACAGGGACAGATGAGAGCACCCTCAGCCTCATTCGGCTGAGGTGTGACAATGAGCATCTGTTTACGGGGAAGAGGCATACAGCGAAAAAAGCTTGGGGGTGAGTCATTAGTGACATTCTATAATGTGTGATGTCACATAGAACTAAAATATGTTACACAGAAACATTGGCAATAAGCCATTTTTTATGTTCTTGCAGGACCATGTCACTGTCCATATTGGTGTTCCTACATGTCATAGACTAATGTTGACGGAATCACTCCTCAGCACCATGATTCATGTCTTGTGTTGAAGTAGTTAATTGTATGCAAATTACAACTTCTGATATCCCTAATGTAAGTGTGATGGCAAGAGGCATGCCAGCCCCTGTAAATGGATAACACATAAACATGTTATGGCATGGCAGTAATTGTTGTAGGGCAGTTGGGTATGGTATGGTAACGTGTGTTGTTTTCCTCAGTGAAATTCTTCAGCAGATGGGCCTACAGGGCCAGGTGAGCCTTGCCCAAATAGCAAAAAAATGCAAATTACATAGTGAAACACAATTCTGCCTGTGCAATTGGCTCACGGCTCACCTTCACCCTTACATCTTTCCTTGTAGGCCCTCAGATGCCCTGCTATAGGGACGGTGATGATGGGCCATCCACCTCTGCGTGTTCCCCACCCCCCAAAAGGAGAAGGACCAGTGAGGGAGCCGTTCTGCAGTTCCTCAGGGAAGATGCTGCCAGAGAGGAGGAGCGGTTCCGGGCCACACAGGAAAGGTCCAACAAATTATTGAACATTTTTGAAAAGATGTTGAATAAAATGTAAATAGTTCACATAAGTGTTTGTCAATTTGTTTACTTGTGTTTTAACCTTTTAAGATATAGTTGTCATCTGAGTGACCCCTTCTGCAGCACAGAACAATTTGGGAGAAAATAAATACACAAATACTAACAACTTTGCTGATCGTGTAAGCTTCAGGAGGGTAATAGTTGGGCTATTTCTGGCTTATCGGTCTCTTCACTGGTAACTTCAAATGAATGTCTTCCTTTTTGTAAATTCAAAGTAGTCAGCCTACATTCATTAATGAATGTATGATTTGCAGTCATTATTGGAATTGACTGTTTTTCTTTTACTGTAATTATGTACTCTTAATTACAATTTTTGATTTGTTGCTTCCACCAGGTTACTGTCCGACTGACCTATGGACGAATTACGTGATTGAATTGAGGATTGTCATTTCTAATAATTCTGAAATGATGTGAAATAGATTTTTACTGCAGGATAAGTGAGGGGTTCTACCACGCAATATTGCCTGTGTTCAGTATTCAGAGCTCTGAAAATTTTAACAAGGGCACTGACTGTTGGAAAATAGACATTTTACAGAATCCTCACTTCCCCCGACGGGTGGTTGACATACATTGGTGTCAAAGTGGTATGCTTACAGTGTGTTTTTAAGTAAATAAAGGTTATAATGAAAATGTGGCACAGAAAAGATGTATGAAACTGATATGTTAGTATCCGGAAGTGATTTTATTCACATTAACATAACAAATTAAACATGTGGATGAACACTATGGACAGAGAGAGGGGTTGCAATGGATAATATACAAACATAAAAAATGAACACACTAACAAAAAGCTCTCCTGTATAAATAATATTTTTAACAATTGACAAATTACATATAATCATGTTCGTTGAGTGCTACTGGACACACATTTGGAGCAGACAGTTGCCCCGCCAGTCGGTCTCACCGGCCATGTCCACTTTGTTCCCCCCTCACTGGACGTGGTGGAGCCACACCGAGGTCAGCAAAACCATCGATGGCCTCAAGGATGTCCCCCTTCGTCAGGCAGATGTTGTGGAGCACAAATGCGGTGATGACCGTGGGTACAAAGGTGTGGTCCACCTCCAGAGCCTTGAATAGCAGGCACCTCCAACGCGTCTTCAACATGCCAAAGGCCCGCTCAATTATGGAACGAGCCTTGGCATGGTGGTGGTTGAAGCGGCTCTGTACCCTCCCTTGCAGTGGCTCCCGATATGGGGTGATGATGGCCACAGGATGGTCGATGCAGGGGTAGCCACCATCCCCCACAATGAAGTACCCTGGAGGTAGGGGCGGACAATATGGACAAAATGATTAGTGCGATAATCACAGCAGTACATCACAATCGATGTGTTAGGTCATTTGTAAGTGTTTTCAAGTCTCATTCATCTTCACACTGAATGTAATGGATATAGCCTGTGGTTCTGGGAGACCAAAATTCTATAAGTATCTTAGATTCAAATAAGTCCATAATTTCACATGTCATGCAGTCAGCTTTCATTAAGTAACTTATCACAATTACAGGACAATTGGAAAGCACAATATGTCTATGAGAATGTGGAACAACATACAGCCCTACCTGGAGGAGGAGGATACAGAGCCTCTTTGTAGATCCTGCTGTTCTTCAAGACTCTGGTGTCATGGACAGAGCCAGGATACCCCACAAAGGTGTTCAGAAACCTCCCCTTCCCATCACAAACGGCCTGCATCTGTATGGATGAGAAGAGCTTCCTATTGAGGTAATCCTGGCTGCTGGGTCCAGAGGGGGTCTTGATGCAGACATGGCAGCCGTCGATGGCACCCATACATTTGGAGAACACCGGGTTGTTAGCCAGCTGCGCAAATGCTTGGCCAAACTCCTGTAGTTCTCCAGCAGTGGGCAGCCGAATGACCTCCTGGCGAAGGGCAGCAACCTGCTTCACTCCAATGTGGACCAGTTGCCACACGGTGGTCTTGGGCATCTGGAAGGCCCGGCACACCACACTTTAGGACAAACCGTGTGCCAGCCAGTACACAGTTGCCAGGACCCTTATGTGGTGTGCCCAGCCATGTCTCCCCTCACGCAGCAGTAGCATTATTAGTGCTTCCATAGAGCCACAGCTCAGACGGTAGTCTACTATAAGGTCCTGGTCCCCATCGAAGTACAGCTGGAGCACTGGCACAGTGGCATTTACCTGGGCATAATGCCCAGCTGATGAATCGTCGACCTAAACAAAAATGAAATGAAATACATGAAGTGTGCACATGCAGCCTACAGTTCACACAAGTTGATTGATTGATTAACACCAAACCACAGTAGCCAAATGTACAGTTTGTAGTCCTACATGCAGGTAAATAAGTGGTATTATAGAACATGTAATTACTATACGTGCATGACATAACTTTGCTGTAGCCCATATTTATCCAGGTGAATTGTACTCCACCCACTGTTAAATACTTATCAATGTCCATGTTTGCTCAGGAGAACTGTTTTATGACTACTGTTGAGAATACATTATTCTTACTTGTTCTTACCTCAGTTAGGAACAGGATGGCGTGACGCAGTCGCGATCTCCTCAACTGGTAACGCCACTGTTCTTGCTGAAGCCGGTGCCAAACGTTTAAAGCCCTAACGCTAGGTTTATTGTGAACACGTTCATTTTGTATACGTAATAGCCTTTTGAAGTGCGCGATCTGTCAGTAATCAGTATCTGTCGCTTAAATACCATCAGGTCATACATGCTTGATTAATTAATTAAACGGCATCAGCTGGGTTATTGGCTGGAAGCTCTTTAATAATTGGATGGCCACTGACAGGTGATACGGCTTTCTTTCTTTTTTTGACAGGTGATACAGCTGTGCAACACGTCATTAGTAATTGACGTCGCTTCAGCTGACGCTTGACTGAGCAAGGACGTTCCATTTGCCTAATTCACGTTGCCTCGGTTGCTGCGTCCTCGTATGTGATCCTTGGATCCTTTCCTTATGACCTCCACTGGGTGGAGCTAATGAGCGAGGAAAGGATGCGAGGAAAGGATGCAAGCAGTAAAAATAAGGGATTGGAATGCAGCCAAGCTAGCTATGTGTTCCTATATTTAATTATTGCACAAGTATGAAGCTTACAAGTTATTACTTAAACATGTTGAATGTTCTATTTCTTAACTTGGCTTTTGTTAATGTAAATGTATTACAGACTTGTTACGTTATTGAATATCGGTGGGGTTGCTAACAACGTGTCTTTCGACAACGAGGACGAGCTACAGAATTTTATCGAGGTGTTACCCGATCAAGCTATATATATATAATTGGTGAATGTTTTAGATACTGGGTCTCTACACAAGGCCTGCAATTGTGTATATGCCAAGATTTTAGCGTCGGCCTACGATTCGCGCTACATTTATATTCAGAGTAGGAAACGGGGTACACAGCAGGCCTACGCAGCCTGCCGAGGTTCAGGTTTTGGCTTCTTTCGAGGACAGTCGATATGCGTATATTCAGAGTAGGAAACGTTTAAACACCTTGGTAAACATCTGTTTAGGAATATTGAACATTTTTAGGTGTTATTTTTTCTGATTTTATTTTATTTTTATTTTTAAAAAGCCCCTGAAAGCCCTCTGGAAACGGTTACAGAGGAGTCACCCTGCAAGCCTAAGGGCCCGAAGAGAAAAAGCCATGAGTTTTAAGTTTTTCTTAAACAAAACGGGGATGTGTTGGCGTGGATGCGTGCTCAGGCATGAATGCGTGTGCGTGTGCGCGTGCATGTGTGTGTGTTTTAAATTAAATGTATGCTTATTTAAGTATTTTAAATTTTGAATTTTTAAATTGAATTTACATTGAATTTTTTTTTTTTGTGTGTGTTTGTTTTAAATTAAATGTTTGTTTATTTAAGTATTTTAAATTTTGAATCATATTTTATTTTTTATTTTTTTCCTTACAGACAGTGAAATAACGGATAACGAATTATTGGCGTTGGTGATCGACCGTAATATTTTAACCCCTTCTGAGGAAAGGCGTCCGGGCAAACGTGTGAGCCCAGACCAACGTACAACACAAGAGCAGGTCCAAACAACTCGAGAGACAAAAGCCATCCAAACAGAGGACAATGGGAGACTTCCTGCGACTGTCTCAGACCAGACAAAACAGAACGAGCGGCTCTTAGGTATCTTAGATAAAATTGTAAACATTGTAGACAGACTCTTAAAGTAAAAATGGCTCAGAAAATACCTTGTATGTGTCCATGTTCAGAGGGGCAGAGCGGCAAAAGACCTGCCACTGAAAATGCTGAAACCCATAACACTAACCGTTTAGATTTGCAGCATGAAAATGTTAACCCGCATCTCTTAGCACTTGTTGATGATGTTAATCAAGGATCTAATAACACGCATGAAACATGTAATGAAACTGTAGAGCATGATGTTTTTGCGGGGTTATTAAGAGCGCTGGACGCTGTGAACCGTGAATGCGCGTCCTGTCTTGAAACAGATATGAACCCAAATACCGCAGAAAATAACATGCATGGCATTACAGAACTAGAGATGTCCCAAAACCCCGTAGATAATAACATGCATGGTCTTACAGAAGTCAACCAAAATGGTGGGGTGATTGATAACGCAGACATTCAGGTGATACGCAGGCCCGCATTCAACAGCACAGCAATTCGGCTCCGTTTTACCTTTGCATCTTTGTACGACGTTGACAACTACGCAGAGTTTTATGTGTATGTCTTAAACACTTTAGAACATCTACTGACTAAAGTTTGTGAGCTGTCGAACCTCAGCGATGTCATACAACTAGAATTAAGGGGTGATTCACTGTCTGAGGGTGTAACTACAGCTAAAAGGCAATGAAATAGATTTGGATGTTTTTTTGAGTGGTTCAAAGCAATTTTGATATCCTGTCGGATGAAACTCTGATGCTTGTGGCTCACATCATTCAGAACCCTAATGACGGTACAGGAGACCAGCGAAAATTATCCACATGTCTCAAGAGCGAAATTCGCAAAAAGCTAAAACATTTAATTGTTAGCTACAACCACGGCAACAACTTATGTTTTGCAATGTATTTGACACATCTTTTAAATCCGACATAAAAAATGTGTGAAGCTGAAAAAGAGGCTGAACAATTACAACGTTCCGTAGGTTTGGGTGTTCAGGACAACGAGGTAGGTTTTGTTTTTCAGACATTCAAATGTTTGAGAGATTTTTAAACATCAAGATTGTTGTATTGTCACACAGTACAAATAACGGGGTCTTAAAAAAGTTTCAAACAACCAATGCAATACATGCAAAAAACTTGGACTGGAGAGGGCGATAGTTACGTACAGGCTTTTTAAAATAGGTATCGAACACCAAAGTACAAGAGCTATACATTAATTGCACAAAATTTAAAGGGTTGCGATGGGTACCTGCTCATGCAGTATTTGGTTAAGCAAGGTGTGACACCAAACATCATAGCACAAGGCAGCAAGCTCATGTGTGTTACAGACGATGCTTTTGGACAGAGGTATGTTGATTCACTCTGTTTACTGACTATGAAGCTGAGTGACATGCCTCACGCTCTAGGCTTTGACAATGTAAAAAAAGGGCATTTTCCCCATTTCTGGAATAAAACTGAAAACCAGAGTTACATCGGCCCGTACCTTGTACTATGGGTTTCATACAATGATGGAAAAGGATAGGGCTGAATTTAATGCTTGGTATAATAATGTGTCTAGGGGTGTTTGACTTTCGTAAATAAATGTCAGAGTACTGTCAGAATGATGTTGTTATTTTGCGGGAAGCTTGTTTACGGTTTAGGACAGAGGTGCTTGGGAGCATCAGTTAGACCCATTCCAATGCGTTACAATAGCCTCTGTGTGTATGAAACAATACTGCACAAGCTTTTTGTCCAAAAACACCATTGCAGTCACATCGCCACATATACAATCTGCATGTTGTTGTGATGTGGGAGCACGAATGGGTAAGACTTAAACGTGAGAATCCCGAGGCTCAGGAGTCCCTGAGACATCATGACTATCCGGAACATCTGGAGCCTCGGGATGCTCTGTTTGGTGGTCGAACTAACGCGTTGCACCAAATTTCAAGAAGGTGAGCAAATACACTATTTTGATTTCACCAGTCTATACCCGTTTGTGAACAAAACTAAAGTTTACACTACAAATCACCCCATCATCATCTTCCGTGACATTGAACCGATTGAAAACTATTTTAGTCCGGTCAAACCAGGGTCTATACCCCAAGACACCTTAAAATACTTGTGTTACCGTACAGAGTCTCTGGTAAATTAATGTCTCCACTTTGCCTGCATGGAATCTGAGCATCAAGGTTGTTGTGAACATTCTGATGATATGCGTTCTCTCACAGGTGTATGGTGTACCATTGAATTGATTAAAGCTATGGAAAAAGGTAATATTATCAACAAAATTTTTGAAATCTGGCATTTCTAAGATGGGTCCGAGTCTCTTTTCAGTGACTACATTAAGACACATTTAAAGGGCAAACATCATCAGGCTATCCCTCTTGGGGAAGAAAATTAAAGTGATTAATCAAAGGGGCGGCTTCCTTCTGCCTCTACTGAGTGTTGCAATACCGTTTCTCACCAGTTTGATAGCTGGTCGCAGTGGCGGCTAAAAATATGGAGCATGCGCAAAAGATGTTTCTAGTGCCTCAACGTCAGATGGATAAATTAATGAATCTTAGTTTTACACCGGAACCCATCCGACAAACTGTTGAAAATGATTTGGATCAAACCATACGTAACATCTTATCAAGGACTGATGTGGGTCCTCATGAGAAAGCAAAGCTGTGCACAATTGCTCTACAGCGTTTGATAGCGCTGATCAAAGATGAATCCGAAATGCAACATTTAACCCTATCAATGCCAGTTGAGGTTAGCGATACTGTCAGGCCTGACATAGCCCGAGTGGAAGATGTCGTACAAAGCGTACCCACTAGAAGCCGGAAAAAAGCCACCTACGTATTGGATAAAATTTCGAAATCAGGAAATGTCATAACGTAGAACGATGAAGGGGAGTTTATGTTTAAAGGCACGGCTGTAAGTGGCTTGCATATGTTGGACCTAATAAAGAACATAACAGCACCTCACAAGATTTCTGAGAATAGAAGGCGCAGGGGTTGGGCTGAATTTAATTGTTAGCTACAAGTTTAACATGTTTTTATTTTACAATAAAATACATAAAGTAAAAACCAAACAAAACATATGTGTTTTCTTTTTTTTTTCAACAACCGTGACAGACCTTAAACATTTCACCACAGCATGTATAGGAAAATTTCTGTTAAGCATATCTTACATCTCCCTACTGGTCATGTAAAAAAACCAGTGCATGTGTAGATTCTCATGAACACAGGTCAAATCTAGATAAGAGCAGGTTTACATATGTCATATATGGTGTTGCTGAAAGAAACCAGATGTGCTGGGGGGAAGAACGCCAAGTGGGTTAAAAGTGAGACCATGTAATGTGAATATATAAGTTAAAGGACAATAGTGGCACATTGTATAAAAGATGAGACAAAAGACTGAAGTGTGGTTGAAAACCATGGTCTCTCGGCCGGCTTTATGACGCGCAATAAAGCCTGATGAAAAATACAAGCTCCTGTCTGTACGAGTATTCTTCTGAGAGAAAAAGACACAACATAGCTTTGGCGTCACAAACAGGATTTGGATATTAGAGGTTGAAGTACGGATCTGCTGCTAGGGGTCGGACCGAAGGAGCTGCACAAACCAAGGTGGCCACCTAAAAGGTAAAAGCGAAGTTTATTCGTTTTAGTTTAACGGTTTGTGTGGCCCGTTCCGGGCCACCCTGGCGGTGGATTGTTGAGTAAATCTCTCCAAATTATGAACCAAAAAAGTAAAGAACTGAGACAGAGCTTGTGGGTACTTGTATATATGACAGAAATTTCTAGATGATTAATCACGTGAAAAGTCCTGCGGAAAGGGCTCTGGTGTTGCTGTAGAAGTGTCAGCAAAAGAGCTGGGGAGTCAGGCAAATAAAATCCTGTATAATAGCGGGTTTCTCTGTATCTTGAGGGGACTGAGGGAATAAAGAGCCTGATTAACAGATGAAGGTCTTGTATAATTAGAGGTTTTCCTATATGTATATGTCGCAAGGTTAAGCAGATAAAAAACAGAATGTACAGGTCACTCAGAGGGAGTGTTATGAATGACCATATGAATGAGAGAAGTAAATGCGAGAGTGAAAGTTTCTGTTATAAATAAAAGTGTATGTGGAAAAGTTTTGTATGGTGTACATTGATTGGGGTTTTGTGGTATGGGCAGATATATGTGTGCTTCTGTTTGATCCTGGTTTGCCTGCATTGACTGTTTTTGCGTAAATGGGGAGTCTGAAGTATGTTTTTTATAATTCGATTATAAACGGTGTATATTAGTCGAATATAGAGCGTAATTAAAGCATACTCACATAATAGAAAAATATTTAATAAGTGCAGGTGTAGGAGAATATATGTAATTATCTTTTTTGCTAAATGTATCTTTTTGCTGTGTTGAATATTATCTTCGCTTTTTAAAAGTACTTTTTAGTGCTGTGTATTTTTAAAATGTATTAAGGTGTGATTTAGTCCTTTTAATGAAGCAACAAGGCAAGTACGCTGAAAGATTCAATCCTTTGTGGAGATTGGGGGTTAGTTTTGAAGTTGGCTTTTCTGTGTTGTGTATTATCGCATCGCAGTGGTAACCCGGGCATGCAGGTTCTTCCTGTACAACATCAGGAGAATCCGCCCCTTCCTCACCACCCACTCAACCCAGCTCCTGGTCCAAGCGATGGTGCTGTCCCGCCTGGACTATTGCAACTCTCTCCTGGCTGGCTTGCCAGCATCGGCCATTAGACCCCTTCAGCTTATCCAGAACGCAGCAGCGCGCCTGGTCTTCAACCTCCCCCGATACTCCCATGTCACCCCCCTGCTCATTGACCTCCACTGGCTACCGGTGATGGCCCGCATCAAATTCAAAACATTGGTGCTCGCCTTCCAGGCAGTCCGAGGATCTGCCCCCCCATACCTCCAAAAGCTCATCAGACCCTACACACCTGCCAGATCTCTGCGTTCCGCCTCCTCAGGACGACCGGTACCCTCCCCTCTTCATACTAGCGCCCGGTCTCGACGTCTGTCTGTCCTGGCCCCACGGTGGTGGAATGAGCTCCCCGTGGAGGTCAGAACAGCAGAAAGTCTGACCGCTTTCAAGCGCAGATTGAAGACTCACCTCTTCAAGCTGCACCTCTCTCCACCCCTCCCTACCTCCTTGTGACTATTGTTATCAGAATTGTGTATTCCCCCCCCCCAAAAAAAATAAAAATAAAATAAAAATAAAAAATTCCCAATCATACTGACTGCGCCTAGCGCTTAGATTCGTGTTTGCCTTTTTAGGATTGTTTTAACGCACTTGTTACTTGTTCGGAAATGCACTATGTACGTCGCTCTGGATAAGAGCGTCTGCTAAATGTCTATAATGTAATGTAATGTATTATCGCATTGATTATTGTTGATTATCAGTTTTCTTATTAGTTCCATAAAGCGAGCATTATTGTGTGCTGAGAAGTTTGGTGAAAAATAAGGTTGTGGTAATTAATTAGTTGCCATATAATATATGCAAAATGTATGACTTGGTGTATTTTAACTGAAATTAAGATGGCATTTTATGAAAGTTTTCGTAAATTGTGCAAATAAGTGTGGACTGCGTAAATATAATCTGAGGTAAAATAAGAAGTAGAAATACGGTTTGACCAAATACCCACAGAGTAAATATAAAATAGGAGACCTAAAATAGTGGAAATAAAAATCTAGTTAATAATTAGGAGAATAAACAGGTTGTTTAAAAAGAACCATTTACTAAAGTATAAAACGGTGTTCGACGCTGCGATAATCAATATCTAATTGTTGTTTTCTGTAAAAAATTAAAAATTAAAAAATTAAAAAATAAAAATAAAAAGGTGACTAGTAAGGGAGGTTGTGTTACGACCCCGGATATGGACTGGACTCAAACGCATGACTCAGACAAAGGAAGTTCAATAATCAGATATTTATTGCTTGACCAGGGAGAATTCCTGAAGTAGGGAAGAAGACAGGTAGTTATTGTTCCAGGCCGGAACGGGACTCGATTCCCAGGCAGCAATTGTTCCAAACCGGAACTGGACTTTAGACCCAGACAGCAACGGTTCCAAGCCAGCACTGGACTTTGACAGGCAGACAGACAGACGCTAGAGAGCGCTAGGCATCCAATAAATTATACTTCGACCAAGACTCCTGAAGCATAGGGAGAACATATAACACAGACAGTTCGGTTATGGGGTTAGCCGTCTAGTAGCAGGAACAATGGAGTGGAATCCGGGCAGACCACAGGAGCGACAGCAGGGTAGTTGGCGTAGACAGCACCACAGCAGCAACCGCGACACTGGCAGGGATAGCAATGACTGCAGGTCGGCAGATTGAAGCAGACAAGGTTAGCATAGTCAGACAGGCACTGAACAGCTGGTAGTTCCGTTCCTGAAGCGAGTTGTCTTGAACATTCGACCAGGTAGCAGGGCGAGTAAACGCCTACACAGAGCTATATACTATAAGATACTAAGATACTATAACTTAGTTTTGCAACGCAGACCTTAACGATACGACCAGAGGTTTCAGACGATGAGCATTAACGAACTGGTACAGGACAGAGAGCACCGGGTGACTAAATACCCACTTTAATTGATGTCAATTAGCACCTGCGTGCGAATGTGATTAACAGAGCGAAGCATGCAGAATGCACGAAACACAGGGAATTGGGATAGACTGAGGGACGAGTAGAGAATCAGGGTGAAACGGATGGAAAACACGGTTTAACAACAGGACAGGAGTGAGATCATCACAGGTTGTGCATAAACTGCAGTAATGAATAAAACGGCAGTAGAAGTTTTGAGTGCCAAAAATCCGTTAAATAAACAGGAAATAAACAGAGAAAGTCTCCCAGAAATGGGAGAAACAATCTAGCAATCGGAATACAAAGTGGCTGAAGGATGGAACATTTGATGTCGCATTGTGTGAAACTGTTCAAAAAAGAAGGAGAGGAATATTTGAAAAACATAAAAATAGCAAGGAAAATTTTCAAAAAACAGGGCTCAGATAGAGGGTGTGTTTGATGTAGGAGAAGGGGGGGGGGTTCAAGGGAGAAAGACAGGAGATCAGTTTCTCAGAAGTCTCGGGGAGAATCCTCCCAAGTTGAAAGAAAAGGGATAATTAAGTTGAATTGCTACAGAGAGTTGCAGGAGGCAATGAAAGGGTTAAGAGGAATAGATGCATGTAGCACTCCGAAAGAACACATATGCTCTTTGGAGAGACAGGGATATGATCATTTCCTGTCAGAGGTTGAACAGGAAAAGGTACCTGAACTAGAGGATTGGAGTGATGAGGAGATAGACGGAGGAAAGGTAAATTTTACAATAAGTGAAAAAGAGTTGAGAGACAGACGTAAGTTGAAAAAATCTGCTAGATATTTTATTCTGATAAAAGGAACGGCAGGGCATTATGTGCCTTGGGGTTCACAAGATATGCAGGGACTAGTGGAGCGTGTCCCAGACATACATGAGGGGGCGGGAAAGTGGATTAGAGCTTTGTAGGAGGAAACAATGGGGAAACTACTGGCGGTGGGGGATCTCAAGGCTTTGTTGGCGAGGTTGCTAGGGATGGCTCGGATGGAGGATGTGCTGACGGGGAGTGGGCTACAAGCAGCGGTAGACACCCCACACCTTGATGGGGCCAGCTTTGATCAATTCCATTCCGTGATGTGGCAAACTCTGAGAGTGGAATACCCCACCAAGATTGATCCAAAATCACTTAAGGGGGAAGTGATAGGGGACGATGAAAATCCAGCCATCTATTTGCATAGACAGTTGAAACGCTGGAAACTTGAGACAGAACGGAACCCTGAGGGGGATGAACTGATGACAACCCTCTTCTGGACTTCCATAGTGGAAGCGATGTCCCCGCCTGTGAGAAGAAAGCTGGAAGATGTGGTGGGGCTAAAATCCAAAACGCACAGGGAGTTTTGTGACTATATGATTCATACAGTGGAGAAACACCGCAAGAGCAAGCAAAAGCTTAAAGGCCAAGAAAAAGAGGTGCAGAAGAAGTTGGCTCAGCTCCAGTTGGGAGAACTGACAAAAAAGTAGAAGATCCAGGCAGTGGAAAAAACCGAACTGCAGGAGCCCAGGTCAGAAGCCGTAGTCTATTCTGGGGGGCCATCACGGCTGCCTATGCCTCAGGGCCAGGGACAACCCGCTGTTCCTGTAGTGAATGTGTATACACAGCCCCAACAGTGGAAAAACAAAACACCAAATAACAGACAAAATCCAAATAAACCGTGGAGAGGGCCTGGGGGGCCACAAGGACCCCAAGGGCCACCCAGCATATGCTGGGGATGTAATCAACCAGGCCATATTAAATGCAACTTCTCTGTAAATCCTTGGCCACTGAGCCAGCAGCTGGGAAATGGCAATAATGGAGGGTAAGGTGCCTGATAAGCTATGGTCAAAAAATGACACAGATGTGGGATTAGTGCAATCAGCAAATCCCATATATGTGAATACAAAAAATGGTGTAAATTTATCATGGAAGGCACAATAATACCCTCTAAAACCTGTAGCAGAGGAATGTATCAGTAAAACAATTGAAGGATTAATAAAGGCAGGAGTAATAGTAGAAACTCAAAGTTGCTGTAATACCCCTTTGCTCCTGGTTCTTAAAGCAGACGAATAAAAATGGTGATTAATGCATGATTTAAGCAGTGGCAGGCCGTCAGGGCCAGCAAGGCCTTCTCTGCTGGCCTAAACATCATCAGAATATAAATTTAATTTTGATATATTTTTTCCACAAATATGTATTAAATTATTCCCCATAGTCTATTCTCTTCATTTCATAGCTTTCCTCTTGGTTGCGCTGCTTCCAGCCTCAGATCGAGATTTGGAGGGCTGGCCTTTATGTTAGAGCTTTTATCCAATCATATTTCAGCCATAATGTGTTACCAGGGTCCAAGAAATCTGCCCTTAGGCCTTCAGAATAAACATTGCGGGCCCCTGTAGCTTAACGTGAACGGAACGTTAACTGTGGCGTTAACCAATCAGATTTCGAGTTGGCGACACCGGGGCCAGCTAGCAGGCGTACGATAACGTCAGCACGTGCACGTCTTTTGATTGGATACGCACTATTGAGAGGCAGAGCTATCGCAGAGATAGCAAACTGAACTTGAATGAGCTCATTTGTGTAGACTTCTACAAGCTGTTTTTTTTCAACCCACAATGGCTGAAGGAGGAGAAGAGATCGATTTGGTCGCAGATATAATTACAACGCCATTTTCAAGACGAACTTTTCAAGAAAAGCTAGACATCGTCAGAAGAGAACGGCCAACCCCGACGCTAGCGAGCCGACGCTAGCGAGTCAAAGTGGACATTCAAGGCTAGGAATACACTTTCACCACTGTCGCAAATATATCCTCGTGAACAAATGCAAATTATTTGTTTGTTTTCTTTTATTTTCAGTGAATAGTTTATGTGTCTTTATCGTCACGTTTCTTAAATGAAACTGCTTTGGGTGCGACAATGCGCTGTTTAGCGAACAAACTTGTTAAAGCTAACATACTTTTGGTGGACTTAATAAAACTTTGTAGACTAATCCCTTAAAAGCGCCTTTTATTTTAAAGTTTTGACAGTATCCAAGCGATCTTAAAGCTGGTAGTTTAACACTCTTAATTGTAAATGCGGATTTATTGATTATAAATGCTTCGGAAATATGAATATAACTGTTGTACTTGACTATGTTAAGGTGATGCAACGCCCGGTTATACTGCGTTTCTGTCTAAATGTATAGTTTCTAGAGCCATGGCGTCATAATGATGGTATTAAGAGGTGGAATAATTCAGGTAGGACTGTGTAGGACATCACTGAAGGCCTAGGTGTGAAATGCACGGCCCGCCACTGGATTTAAGAGCTGTAAATGAGAGTGCAGGACTGGCCTGCTGTGGTTCCACATCCACACACACTGTTGACGAATGTTTCTCCTGAAGCCAAATATTTTACGGTTATTGATTTGTGTTCTTAACCTTGATTTGCCTTCTTTAGTGTACCTCTGGCAGAAGAGTGTAGATATTTGTTTGCATTCACATATCGAGGAAAACAGTATACGTACACTCACATGCCACAAGGGTTTAGACACTCGCCACATGTGTTTAATCAGGTTATAAAAATGGATTTGGAAGATTTAAGGATTGATAGTGAACTGATCAAATATGTTGATGATATACTGATATGTTCCTCCACGCTGAAACAGTGCCACAAGGATTAAATTAAAGTTTTTCAAAAGTTGGCGGAGGGGGGACACAAAGTATCAAAAACAAAACTGCAGTATTGTCAACCTTGGACCGTGGAATACCTAGGAAGGAAAATAGCACAGGGGATTAAATCAATAGCGCCAGGACATTTGGAAGGCATTAGCAAGGCCCCAATGTCTGAAACAGTAGGACAAATGATGACATTTCTTGGGATGACAGGATTAATCTCTGACTGGATACCTGATTATGTGCTGAAAACAGCTCCTCTAAGAGAAATTATGAAAACGGCAGGACAACAGAGTTTAAATGCGCGGCTGCTGTGGACTGTAGATGCATCAGAAGCATTTGAAATAGTAAAACAGGAAATGCAGTCAGCACCTGCATTAGCAGCTCCAGATTATACAAAACCATTTCTATTGTACGCAACAAATCATAGCAATGGCTATGCCTCAGCTGTACTTATGCAAGAAACGTGTAGTGGACGGCGCAAATAACCCTTAGCGTACTACAGCACCAAATTGGATAATGTGGCGCAGGGATTTCCTCCATTTTATCAGGGAGTGGCTGCTCTACATTACACTTATGAAAAAGCTACTACCATTACAATGGGTTATCGAGTAACAATATACATGTATCAACACCTCCCTAACCTGTGGCCATGTTCCTGCTGTTTTTAAGACTGCCCGTGTAACCCCACTTCTTAAAAAACCTAGCTTGGACCCCTCTGATGTCAGGAACTACCGTCCTGTATCTCTCTTGCCCTTCCTGTCCAAAACCCTTGAACGAGATGTCCATAACCAACTGTCTGTTTTTCTCCACCAGAACAACCTGCTTGACCCCCATCAGTCCGGCTTCAGAACCGGACATTCCACGGAAACTTCTCTCCTGGCCGTGACTGAGGCACTCTCCACTGCTAGAGCCTCATCTCTCTCCTCTGTCCTGATTCTACTTGACCTGTCTGCAGCGTTCGACACGGTCAACCACAAACTCCTGATCTCCACACTTTCTGAGATGGGCATTTCTGGGACTGCCCTCTGCTGGTTTGTATCGTACCTCAAGTCTCTTGGAAGGGTTCTGTCTCTGCACCCCATCCCCTGTCTACAGGAGTCCCGCAGGGATCTGTACTGGGTCCTCATACCATAGTTATGCTGACGATACTCAACTCTTCCTCTCTTCCCCTGCCTCTACCTAACAGGTGAAGGAGAGGATATCTGCTTGTCTGGCCGACATCTCTGAGTGGATGACTACCCATCACCTGAAGCTCAACCTCGACAAGACAGAGCTCCTCTTCATGCCATACAAGACCTCCCCGCTACTTGACCTCTCCATCACCGTCGACGGGACCATGGTGGCTGCCTCTCGCTCTGCAAAGAACCTGGGGGTGGTCCTAGACGACCAGCTGGACTTCAAAGACCACGTCAGGGTGACGGCACGGTCCTGCAGGTTCCTCCTGTACAACATCAGGAGGATTCGACCGTACCTGACCACCTACTCCACTCAGCTTTTGGTCCAGACTATGGTCACCTCACGCCTGGACTACTGTAACTCCCTGCTCGCAAGCTTACCAGCCTGCGCCATCCTGCCTCTTCAACTCATCCAGAACGCAGCTGCCCGGCTTGTGTTCAACCTCCCGAAATTTTCACGTCACCCCCCTGTTGAGGTCACTCCACTGGCTGCCTATTGCAGCCAGGATCAGGTTCAAAGTTCTGACCCTGGCCTACACTGCAGCCAATAGGACAGGCCCTATCTACCTGCAGGACTTGATCCAGAACTATGTTCCTGCTCGACCACTTCGCTCATCTACTGCAGGGCAACTTGCACTTCCCCCCCTCTGTGTTAATGGCACCCGCTCGTCCCGACTGCGGAGCTTTTCCACCCTAGCTCCCCAGTGGTGGAACGAACTTCCCATTCCCCTACGTTCCATGCCAACCCTGCCTGCTTTCCGTCGTGGCCTGAAAACACACCTTTTCAGACTCCACCTGGACTAATACTTATCTAGGACCTCATGGTATGTGTTCTTGTTGAACTGTGTATCCAAATTTATAATATTTAGAATAGAATTGTAGTAGGGCTGATGTACCCAGTTCACTGTGAACTGCACTCAGTGTTCATTACTAGGGATAGCTGCTACTGTATGGGAAGAATGTGCTTTCCTATCCGTTCTGTAGTTACTTCGATGACCTTTCTGTATGCACTTACTGTATGTCGCTTTGGATAAAAGCGTCTGCTAAATGACTGTAATGTAATGTAATGTCTTTTCCCACTATAACTTTTTGTAATTTAGCCTCATAAAATGTACCGTCAATGTTTGCACCATTATAATCCTTCAATCTATATACAGGAGGTAGTCTGTGCACCCTTTCAGTAACCGTGAAATATTCATCTGTATATGTTTGCTCGTGTCCTTTTGCAAACTTCCCACATACTTTGGAAACTCTGACTGTGTCACCCTCCTCAAACTTGGAAAGAGGCCATACATATTTTTAAACACTTTAAAAACATTATCTTCGGTTACTTCAACGGGTTTCATTTTAATCGTGCTGTGATAACTGTTATTGTACCCCAGGACCAAATCCTGTCTATATAGCGTCTAGTGTTGTAAAATAACTGTTAAATAACGCCACATTCTTGTTTTCAACGTTCTATTGAAACGTTCAACCACCGATGCTTTCACATCTTCATTGTCTGTGGCAAAGTGTATTATTTTGTTTAGTTTCATCAGACTTTGAAACATTTTATTGAAAAACTACCCTTATCAGTCTGTATTTTTTTAGGGATTTGTCCTAAAAAACTCCTTGAAAAGCCCGGAGCACTTCGGCACCTGTCTTGTTTTTAAGAACACATACCCATGCATATTTTGACAATATATCTATACATATTAGCATAAACTTCATTGTCAACTAAATCGACCTGCCATTGTGAATCAATGTTACTGTAAGGATCTGACATTTGCCTGCTATTTGTATTGTATTATATGATTATCATTTATTCTCATCTGTATGTATGTATTGTTTAGTTTTAGTTTTTTCCATCTGACTTGTTTACTTTTCCGTTTTGCCTAGTTGTCATGTGTCTGCCTGTTTACATCTGATCTGTCACTCCCTGTTTACGTCTCTGTACCATTCGGGTGATCTCATTGGTGTTCGGGTTCCCTCTTACTTCGCACCTGTCTCTGTGTACTTAGATTTACTAATTACCACTAACATACTAATGATTGATTAGATCTACTAACTCCACTAACAAACTAATTTGTATATTACCACTAACTCTACTAACGGCAGGGGTGTGTATAGTTACTAATCTCACTAATATATTAGAGCGCACATTTTCATGCTGTTCTGTCCTTGCTAATCATTCTCAGCTGCATCTGATCTTCTCTCCCTGTCATCTTACTCTATGCACGATTTCCTGAAACTCCAGGTCATCTGTTATTGTGTATGTTTGGAATCCAGTCCGCGTTTTCCCTAGTTGTCTCCGTGATTGTTTCATTGTCTCTCGTTTGGAACCCCGCCCTTTCACACACCTGATTCCCTTTGTGTCATTTGTACTTTGTGCATTTAAGCCCTGTGTTACTTCCAGTCTGTGTCAGAACGTTGATTGTCTTTTCCAGTGCCTACGATATCCTAAAGCCTGAGATCAGTTAATTATTCCGCGATACCCTTTTGTGCGACTATTCTTTTGCCTTGCCCTTATCTGTCCAGTTTGCCTTTCGATTTTGACCACGCCTGTATATTCTCCTGCCTGATCCCTTTGTACTGCCTGAACTCTGATTCCCTGGTTTTTCGACTTTCTGGATTGTCCCTCATTGCCCTATCGCCTGTCGTTTTTTGTACCTACCTACCTCTGATCTCCTGGCTTGACCCCTGAACGAAATAAAGAACTCCTTTTTGCCTATCCTGTGGTCTGCGTCTGGGTCCTTCACACGAACGTAACAGTTACTCACAAAAACCCTGTTTTTTTTTAATTGACTGCTGGGTTTGTGTAAAGTGTAGGCGTCTTCGCCAGCTAACCATTCAGTAACTTTCTTGTCTGAGACGCTCAAGCCTTTTGTTTCACAAAGACCCCTTTGCAAACGCTTTTTACCGCCGTAAGCCCCAGGATTTTCTGGAGAATAATAAACATCTTTCAGGAGTTTCTCGACATCCATCCTTACAGCTATAGCAACAATGAAACATGATATAAAAAACCTAAGTATTTATAATTTTTTTTTAAAGATTTCAGGTTACATTACAAAAATGCATATATGGCAACATTTAACAGGGCCTTGAAACACTTTTAAACATTAGCGTTTATCGGTGTTGTGAACCGATGTTGTGAACGCAGGCAGGATTTCATGCAACTTGTCGCGAATGTTTGGTTCCTCGCGAATCAGTAAGCGTATCAACAGAGCCCTGTATCCTCACAGGGTCTTGTTTCACACAGAACAAGTTCATGGCTTTGACAAGCAGAGGACTTAACCACGGTTTCTTCACTTTGGCAAGGAATTTGTCAAAGTGATATGTGAAATTGTGCGAGTCTGTTTCAAAGATGCAGCTCTGTCTCAATTCTCAGCTGATTTTCGATAGCTCCGTCCAGAAGGCCTGCGATGATGGCTTTCAAAAGTTTAACCATTGGTGTTGTTAGACAGCCGTCTGTTTCTTATTTTTGTATGCCGAATGACCCATTGTATAACTCATTGTCCACAGCCTTCAGTTCAGAATTTGGTTCGACATTGAGTCACAGATCT
The DNA here is from genome assembly GCA_022702515.1 of Ilyophis sp. 1 JC-2022. Classification (NCBI taxonomy): domain Eukaryota; kingdom Metazoa; phylum Chordata; class Actinopteri; order Anguilliformes; family Synaphobranchidae; genus Ilyophis; species Ilyophis sp. 1 JC-2022. Next base: position 68,368,856 of record CM040404.1, read on the forward strand.
GTAACAGGTTTGTCATTGTGGGCTGTATACTCAGTCTCCCAAGATTCTGAACACTCGGCACCCTGTAGGGGTGCATACATTTTGTGCATACATCCTGAGACATATTTGTCATTGTTACGATTTATTTTCTAGTCTTGTCATGTCAGGTTTTATATTTGATTCATGTTACGTTTCCCGTTCATTGTTTAGCATACACATTTCCGTGTTTTTCCGCAGCCTTGCGTTCATGCTGTTTCTCTATCTCTCGCGCTTCCCAAATTGTTTAATTCTCCCGTGTCTAGTTTACTAATCTACTAACGTTAGATCAGGATTGGGTAATACTAACTCTCTAACCATGTGTTCATGTTTACCTTACGTTTCTCGTGCATGTCATTTACTAATTTCCTAACTCTAGGTCAGGATAGGTTTATTACTAACAAGTACTAATTATCTTGTTACCTTGTCTGTTATGTCCCAGACTCAGAGACCCAAATGCAGACAAGGATAATGCAGAAACGTAGTTTTATTCCAGTCCAGTGTCAAAAGCCAGGCAATCAAGAATATCCAAACGAGATCCAAAGTCAGAAAACAAGCAAAAGTCAAAACCGGAAATCAAAGGGCTAAGGTACAAAATGGCTAGGCTAATCAAAAGTAGTTAAACACAAAGGAAAGTCGAAACCAGGAAATCAAAGGCTAAAGTACAGATAAGGGCTAGGCTAAATCGGAATCAAAATCAAAGGGTGTCTCGGGAATATCAGCTAGTCTCTGGCTTTACTATAACAGGCTCAGGAAAAGTGAATCAACGTTCTGACAAGGAACAAACAGATTTGTGGGTCTATATATACACGTAGGAAAGGGAGGGGAACAAACTACGTGAGGTTAACACATATATATATATGGGCCATTCTACCGAATTGGATCAAAGTCAGGTTGGAAATATTTTGAAATTTTGTATGTTTTTTCCCCAAAACTTTGTCCATATATATTTTGTACCATATCTAAATTACACATATCTAGTAAAAGAACCGTACATTTTTATATCGTATTTTCAGACTGTATTGGAATGTTCTTCCTCTCCCAAAAATTGTCACTACCGAAACATAGTAAATACACTGTAGTAAAAAAGTATTATATTAACCTGTTAAGATTGTTTTACCTTCCCTTCTGTAAATAGTATTTAAACAAATATTTCTTGAAGGTTTTCACAATTAAATCAATAAAAGTGAATTTTTAATCAAATTTCAAAGTTCAATTTATATAATTCATCAAAATCTTAATGCAATCTTTCTTTGTAAAATTCATAATACTGATCATATTGATTCCAGAGTTGATGATTGTTGAAATTGAACATACAATAAACCAATCAGTATCATATAATTTTAGTTGATAACTCAATATACTTTATTTTTTACAAAACATCCAGTGTTTCGGTAGTGACTGCACTGTTTCGGTAGTGACCACAGTATTTTGTTCTCAAGGTTGTATCATATTCCCTCAACCTGATTGCTTAATCTTAACTCATTACATGCCTTATGTTGGAAATATTACAAACACAAATGTTTTGGGGTCAATAGAATCATTTTATTTTTGAAGACATAACAATTGTTCATCCATAACCATTTAAAGTACACAGAAAATAATTACCCATTTAAAACATTTATTTAAAAACAACCTGCTTACCATTCCTTTTTGTCACGACCAAAATGATCATGTCACTACCGAAACTTAACCATATGTTTCGGTAGTGACTGTTTCGATAGTGACGATTCTAGCTAAGTTTGCGCATAGCTAAAGAATGCTAGCAAGTACATGGCTAGCATACATGTCTTTGAAGAGGTGTACACACATAAAAACATAATACTTTGCATAAAACCCCCAAAAAGTTTACTTAATAGAAGAGAATATGTGTTCGGTAGTGACAATTCTTAAGGTTACATGCCGATTCTCAGATTTTGGAACAGATTTATATCAAAAGTATGGGATATAGCTACTTACCATTCAGCCATGAGGGACAGGGATGCACTGTCACTGTCTTGTCAAAAATGCAGGGGTGTGGCTAAAAACCAGGCTCAGCCATTGGACTAAAATACCTTGTGTTTCGGTAGTGAACTGGGGACATGATTTTTTGAGTATAGTTTATAGTTTAAAAAATTAAACCCACAATAAATCTAAATATTCCAACTTCTGTTTGAACGTAATCATAAAGATCTTCTAAATACACCATCGAACAAAATTAAAAAAAATGTTTTAAGTGTTATTTACAGAAATTTAAATTTAGATGTCAGGGTTTGGGACAGCTACTTCCCAATAGAAAGTACCCTATAAATGATGTTTTTGTGTATATTAAGCTTATCACTATCTAATTTAATGCCTTGTGTTTAAATAGACCATAACATATTCTTAGTAAATATCTATGTCTGAAGACTTAATTGTTTTGTTAAATCGTTTTTTTTGTTGTGGGACCGCACTTTGTACTAATTCGGTAGAATGCCCCATATATATGCACGCACAACCTAAAACTGTTATGTTTCTGTTATGTTTCTGTCATGTTTATGCCACGTTTCATGTTTAGTGTTTGTCACAGTTTATTTTCTGTTCATGTCATGCTGGTGTTCTGTTTATGTTATGATGCAGTTCATTGTTAGCATACACATTTCCATGTTTTTCCGCAGCCTTGCATTCATGCTGTTTCTTTCTCTTGCTGTCTCTCACGCTTCCCTAATTGTTTAATTCTCATGTCTATTTACTAATCTACTAACATTAGATCAGGATTGGATAATACTAACTCTAACTATGTGTTCATGTTTACTTTACGTTTCTCGTGCATGTCATTTACTAATTTACTAATGTCAGGTCTAGGATAGGATAACTACTAACGATTTACTAATTGCCTTGTTATGCGTCTCATTTTCTCAAGCTGTTTTCCATTTCCTGCTGCTCTCAGGCTAAGTGTCTGCACCTGTCTACACCTGCATATAAGATCAGTGTTCATGTCATGTCTTTGCGAAATTGTTGCCTGTTAGTTTACTACTGTCACTTTTGAGCGTTATCCATTGTTTGTCTACCATTATTGATCTAGCCTGTTTACTGACCATCGTTACTGCCTGCCTATCGTTTCTACTGCCTGTTTTTGACCACGAGTTTTGCCTGCTGTCTGTTTTGTACCTCTGCCCCGCGGATAGGACTTCGGTCTGACTCCTGCTACGCCCCACGACCAACAAACATTGCTTTACCCCTATATTGTACTTCTGCTCCGCTGACAGCTACTCTGGTTGGTTACTGAACTTGTGCATGGATACCGATTTTGAGACTGCCTTCTCCCTCGGTACTGTATTTCTGGTTTGGCTGGATTTATTGGTTTTTGGACTTTGCTTGTGTGACTACAATTTTTGGATTTCCCCATAATAAAGCCCTTGCGGGCATTTATTATTACGTCAGTGTTCTGAGTCGTGCATTACGGATCCAATCCGCACACATCCGTCTCAAAAACACTTTTTAAAACTATTTTAGATGACAGGTGCAGCTCAAAAAATTTGAATATCGTGAAAAAGTTAAATATTTTTTGTCACTCATTTCAGAAAGTGAAACTCATATATTATATAGATTCATTAGAGTGAAATATTTCAAGTCTTTATTTCTTGTAATTTTGATGATTATGGCTTACAGCTAATGAAACCCAAAATTCAGTGTCTCAGAAAATTTGAATATTTTGCTTTAACATATTTTTAAAGTATCATATTTAATATTTGGTTGCATATCCTTTGCATGCTGTTACTTCCTGAAGTCTGTGACCAATCAACATCAAAAGACTCTCGATATCTTATTTTCAGGTACTGTTACAAGCGATACTATATCCTCTCTGCATTTGAACTGATCTCTATGGGAATTGGGGGGTGAGACTAGATTCAGCTGTAAATTACACTGGTACAGTATGGAACACATGGCTGGCTAAATGGCTGTAAACCTTACACACAGGTTTGTTTTCACAACGTCCATGGATCTCCATAACCGATAATCCTCAAACACTTTATCGGTTTGTTCAATACCATTGTTCAACAAGTGCAGATCTTCTAAATGAAAATCAATTAGAATATCTGCAATGTCTCTTGAGGCATATTTTTCATCTCTGAGGGTTGCTACACAAATCACAGAACAATCCCCGGTCCAGCTTACAAAATTACTGTAACTATGAACACCATCAACCACCTCTCGGTAGCAGGTTTTGAAATGTCCCCATTCCTTATACTCAAACACCACAGCATCGGTATTTTCACTAAACACTTCGCCTTCACACAGGTTGAAAAGGGTAATTTTTGGAACATCCTCGTCTGTATGGATCTTATAACCACAACGGCTATAGTCGGAGCCTGTACAGACCCACTCCTTGTAAATAATGTATGAAGTCTTGATATAGCAGCAAAGGGTTTCTTTGGTTTTCGCAACACCGTCTGGTTATCCGTCATAACGTCTGGAGAGTTGGGTGGAGATTTGCGAGGTCGACATTTTTCTTGTAGGTTTTTAGAGGTGACAGCTTTAATGTCTGCTTCGGCTAAATATCTGCGCAAAAGGTCTGGTTTTTATACAAACTGCGAAGCTTTTGGCTATGCTGACACTGTCCAAGTCGCTCAAGCATTACAACCCCAATCTCCGACAATTCTACGCATGCGCCATTCTCGACAATTAAATACACTTTTAAAAGTAACTAACCTGCAGTTAGCGAAAAATGCTACATATAATTGAGCAAATCTGTTTAAATTGAATAGCCCATATTTTTACAAGCCATTCCATACTAAACAAGCCTATTAGACCTACAGAAAAAATAATTTAAAATTATTCAAAATAAATCTGCTAACACAAACTAATTTTATTTAAAAAAATAAAACTTAATTGCTGCTACTATTACTACTAAGCTATACATTTATACACCATTACTTTTTCATGATGTTGTTCTAATAAAAAGTAAATTTTAAAAAAATAATAAAATGTTCCCCTCAGCATCAAGGCCCCTTTACAACCGTTACAAAACCATTTACCAACGTTTACAACAACCACTAATAAAATGACATCATCAAACCCTTGAAACAAAACCCCCACACCCCACCCCGAATAATAATACATAATCATAAAGAAAATTTCAAAAAAAGAAAATTCTATATTTTTATGCATAATTATATTTTTCCATAACCTCACTAATATTCGTAAAATACACATCGATCCAATTTTGGCAGTAACCGAATCATATTTCTCTCTACTGTATATTACATACCGCATTATGGGCCTGGAAGATACTATTCAGAGGTTTGCTGCTCACTAACCAAAACACATATTGAATTCAATCCAATGGTTATGCAAGGAACACTGCATGGGGATATAGTCACAACACTTGCCTGAATTGTGAAACCTGTAATACATTTTTAATGATTTTTCAAACATGCTGTACATTCCATACGGCATTATGGGCCGAGAAGATACTATTCAGAGGCTTGCTGCTCACTAAACAAAACACATATTGATTTCAATCTATTGGTTTTGCAAAGAACACTGCACACTTGGCTGATTTGTGAAATCTGTAATTAATTTTTAATAACTAGTCAAATATGCTGTATATTCCATACCTCATTATGGGGCTGGAAGGTGCTATTCAGAGAGTTGCTGTTCACTAAACAGAATACACAATGACTTCAATCTAATGGTTTCTGTGAGAACACTGGATGGGGATATATTCACAACCCTTGTCTGATTTGTGAATCCTGTTATTCATTTTTAATGATTTTTCAAATATGCTGTATATTCCATACCTCATTATGGGCCTAGAAGAGGCTTGCTGCTTACTAACCAAAACACATATTGATTTCAATCCAATGGTTTTGCAAAGAACACTGCACACTTGGCTGATTTGTGAAATCTGTAATTAATTTTTAATAACTAGTCAAATATGCTGTATATTCCATACCTCATTATGGGGCTGGAAGGTACTATTCAGAGAGTTGCTGTTCACTAAACAGAATACACAATGACTTCAATCTAATGGTTTCTGTGAGAACACTGGATGGGGATATATTCACAACCCTTGTCTGATTTGTGAATCCTGTTATTCATTTTTAATGATTTTTCAAATATGCTGTATATTCCATACCTCATTATGGGCCTAGAAGAGGCTTGCTGCTTACTAACCAAAACACATATTGATTTCAATCCAATGGTTGTGCAATGAACACTGCATGGGGATATATTCACATGTAAGACTGAAAAATGGATTATCAGTAATAAACCCTGGGAGCTGGTGGCGACTTCCTTGAGGGTGCAATAAAACAATTCACCAGGTGGCCTGAGAACCTTTTTCTCTGACCTCTCATGGCGTCGTAAACGACAGTTGGAATTGACCATACAACTGGACATTAGAAGTTGGAAAAGGCACTCTGCAGGACATTGGACAGTTTCGAACAAACACCCAATGTTCTTGGAACATATTCTGGACAAACAAAGCTGTATATGTATCTTGCATCATATGTATGTGCATGTAAATAATTGTGAATAATATGATAAATGTGGTGAATCGGGATTAATAACAATTGAAGTGTGGGGCATGTGAAAGTATAGGAGGGGGCAAAATACATGAGAAGGAATAAAAAATGTGAAAGAAAGGAGGATTGTATAGGTTATCAGGGATGCGCTTGTCCACATAAGTATCTGGAACATCGAGTGCCCATCACCGGGACCTCACCTGGTATCTAGATAAATGATAGGGAAGAATCTTATTACTATTACTAGATTGGGGGGAGTAGACTATGCCGTTTCTTTCCCTGGAGGGGGGTCCCCGGGTGGTGAGGAGTTACATCTCTTCCTGCCAGACCTTATTTGGACAAACAAAGAGAATTGTGGAATGTGGAAGGCCTGCTTAGGACTGCATTTAAGTCCGAAGGGACATTCAAGGAGAAACTGCTTAACAGTTCTCCTGGTACCATAATCACACCGTACGGAATCATTTGGTTATATACTTTGTTAGTGAATCTGTTCATGTTTCTTTGTCTTACCAGCATGTTATCTTGTGTTTAGCTATAGGTATTGAATGTGTTCATATTGGCTCTCACAGTCGTAACCAGTGATTGCTGTAATTAATAAATTACCATGATTCACATCATCTGCATCTTTCTTTTCAATCCTTTTCCAGCTCCAAGTGCTTAACCAGAGTATATGATCTGAGCTGCAGTGTTCCAAGCACTGTGGTATGTATTCTTGAGTCTCGGAGTCAGAACCCCTGAGTGCAAGTTCCCAGTATGGGAGAATCTGCTTAACAGGTCTCCTGGTGCTGTAGTGGTACCATAGTCACACCAGCATGGGCCTTGCTAATAAATAGTTCTATTTCTAGACTTGTGTTCTATTTGCGTGGTCTCTGTGAACTGTGTCTCTATTACCGGGATTCACACTGACTAATCTTGTTTGTGGTAATGTAACTGCTCTGCTAGGCCTTAGCCAGTACTAGGAGGATTCTATGTTCTAAAACCTCTGAGCACCTGTGATGGTGATACGTTCAAAACCTCTGAGTTTCTGTTTGCGTTAGGAACGAAGGAGCAGAGGCGACAGGGGTTAAAGTTAAAGCCCACACACACGGGGGGGGGGGGGGGGGGGGGGGGGGGGGGGGCGAAACCCGCAAACGGCATATATAATGGTACAAGAAAATAATAAACTCTCCTTACAACGAGAGATTCCGCTACCAAACTCAAAGCGACCCGTATAGGGCGAAAACTCTAAAACTCGAGATTAAGTCAAACAACAAAGAAAGTCCTATAGCTCACAACGAGGGAGCCAAAAAACACAAACAATAGGTAAAACAGAATGCGCGCCAGAACTTGAGGCCCGCAATCCGAAACCACATCCAATGGCAACCCGTGTAGCCGGAAAACGTGGTCTACCATTTTTTTTTTCCACAAAGCTCTCACAAAGCGATAAAATAAGCCGCCTTGGAGAAGCGATCTACCACGACTAAGATCACCGATTTACCCAGTGACATAGGCAAAACAGTGACGAAGTCGAAGGCGATGTGACTCCAAGGACGGCTGGGAATGGGAAGGGAATGGGAAGAGGGCGCAAAAGCCCAGAAAAACCCTTGCTGCGGGCATACACCAGACAAGCCACAACAAAACTCTGAACATCCCTCTTCAGACTGGGCCACCAAAACTGCAGAGAAAGAAACTCCTTTGTGCAGTGAACGCCTGGATGAGCAACTAATTGGGAAGTGTGACCCATTGTAATTCTCGGGACCTAAGCCTCAGCGGGATGAACAAACAGTGAGGTGGACCCCAGGCCCTGGGTCGGAGCGCAGCGCCTTCTGCGCTGCAGCTTCAACGGCCCAAATAACCGGAGCCACAATGGGGTTGGCGGGGATGATAGATTCGGGAACAGGAGCCCTGTCCAAACGGTTAAAGACGTGAGAAAGCACGTCTGGCTTCATGTTCTTGGAGCCGGGGTGATACGTGAGCAGGAAATTGAAGCGCAAGAAAAACAACGCCCACCGGGCTTGGCGAGAAATAAGCCTCTTGGCTAGCTGCACATATTTCAAGTTTTTATGATCCGTCCACACTGTGAACGGATGCTCCGCCCCCTGAAGCCAGTAACACCACTCCTCAAGAGCCATTTTAATTGCCAAGAGCTCCCGGTCCCCCACAGAGAACGGCTCCCACTCCCAACTCAGAAGCATCTACCTCTACTACAAAAAGAAGGGAAGGGTTAGGCTTGACAAGAATAGGTTCGGACGTAAAACATTTTTTGAGCTCAGAAAACGCCGCTTCGGCCCTCAAGTTCCATAGGAACCGGGAGGAGGATGTCTTTCTAGTGAGTGCAGTAATAGGAACGGCTACTGTGCTGAAATTACGAATAAACATATAAAAATTTGCGAAGCCTAAAAAATGTTGAACCTGCTTAAGAGAAGATGGTGTGGGCAAGTTCTTAACGGCCGAGACTTTCTCGGGATCCATTTGAACCTTGCCGTCTGCCACAATAAATCAGTTTCTTTCCTGGGATTCATTGTGAAAAACACACTTCTCGGCCTTTACAAAAAGCTGAGCCTTGAGCAATTATTAAAATGTCATCAAAATAAACAAAAAACGATTTCTCAAGCATCTCCCTAAGCACATCATTCACTAACGCCTGGAAAACTGAGGGGGCGCTATGAGCCCGAACGGCATCACCTGGTACTCGTAGTGTCTCGAGTGGGTGTTAAACGCCATTTTCCATTGATCCCCCTCACGAATGCAAACAAGGTTGTAAGCGATGCGTAAATCGTGTTTAGTAAAAATAGACGCCCCCTGGAGGCATTAAAATGCCGAATTCATCAGAGGGAGAGGATAACAATTCTTGATTGTTATAGCATTAAGTCCTGTAGTCAATTCATAGCCTAAGACTACCGTCTTTCTTCTAAACAAAGAAGAATCCAGGCCCCGCCGTCGATGTGGAGGGTCTGATGAAGCCGCTGGCTAGAGATTCTTCATTGTATGATTTCATAGCGGCACTCTCTGGAGCTGATAAGGAATACAGCGCCCCCCTGGGAGGAATCTAACCCGTCACAGGAGGGCTCTGGAACTGCCAGTCTGCCACACGGAAAGTAGACTTCATCTCCGGCTATGCCTCCTTCCTCTCCCTCCAGTTTCTCGCCCTCACCGAAACCTGGATCACACCGGACAACACGGCAACTCCCGCTGCCCTCTCCCCCTCCTCCTTCTTCTCTCACACCCCCCGGCCGTCTGGTCGTGGAGGTGGTACTGGTTTGCTGAGCTACTATCACGTAAAAATTCGCAAATACAGTTCTAACCCCCAGCAATTGTTCTCCATCTTCTCCACCCTCCTCAGCAAAACCCCCTCCTGCTCCTCATTCCTCGTTCACTGCAGACGACTTCGCAGATTTCTTCGATGAGAAGATCGCAGACATCCGCAGCTCCTTCAGCCCCACTCCCCCTCCACTCTCTTCCTCTCTCTACCCCTTCTGTGTCCCCCCCTGTCTCTCCACCTTTTCTCCCCTTTCTGATACCGATGTATCCCATCTCCTACTCTCCCATCGCCCCACTACTTGTGCCCTCGACCCTATCTCTTCATCTCTCCTCCAGGCAATCACCCCAGATATCCTCCCGTTTGTGACCTCCCTGGTGAACTCCTCCCTGATCTCTGGCTGCTTCCCCTCATCCTTCAAGAGAGCCCACATCACCCCGATCCTGAAAAAACCTATGCTGGACCCCTCCAACATCCAAAACTATAAACCGGTATCTCTTCTTCCTTTTCTTTCCAAAACCATTGAACGTGCTGTTTCTAACCAACTGTCGTCTTTCTTTACCCAGAACAACCTACTAGACCCCCACCAGTCCGGCTTCAAACCTGGCCACTCAACGGAGACCGCACTCCTCTCCGTCAGTGAGATGCTTCATGCAGCTCGGGCAGCCTCCCCCTCATCTGTGCTAATACTCCTAGACCTCTCTGCCGCCTTCAACACCGTAGATCACTCCATCCTCCTGTCATCCCGGTCTGCAGCAGGGATTGGCGGCTCTGCCCTGGCCTGGATTGAGTCCTACCTCTCGAAACGCTCCTCCCAGGTTGCCTGGGCTGGTAAAGTATTGGCACCCCGTCCCCTTACCACAGGAGTCCCCCAGGGCTCAGTCCTTGGTCCCCTCCTTTTCTCCACCTACACCAAATCCCTTGGCCCTGTTATCACTGCTCATGGTCTTTCTTACCACTGATATGCTGACGATAATCAACTCTTTCTCTCCTTCTCACCCTCTGACACTCAGGTGTCAGCCCGCATCTCCGCTTGCCTGAGAGTCATCCAGAGCTGGATGGACAACCACCATCTCAAGCTCAATCCAGGCAAGACTGAGCTAATCTACATTCCTGCTCTAACCTCTCCCCCTCTCAATCTCTCTATTTCCCTAGGGGACACCCCACTGAGGATCCCTCTCCGAGAACATCCCAGTGGTAACCCGGGCGTGCAGGTCCTTCCTGTACTACATCAGGAGAATCCATCCCTTCCTCACCACCCACTCAACCCAGCTCCTGGTCCAAGCGATGGTGCTGTCCCAAGCTGCACCTCTCTCCACCCCTCCCTACCTCCTTGTGACCTCCCTTGATTATGTGGTTGTGTGGTTACCCCCCGATACCTTAATTTGTGTTTACCTTTTTAGGGTTGTTTTAACGCACTTGTTCCTAGTTCGGACATGCACTATGCACATCGCTCTGAATAAGAGCGTCTGCTAAATGTCTATAATGTAATGTAATGTACAACGAGAGATTCCGCTACCAAACTTAAAGCGACCCGTATTGGGGCGAAAACTCTAAAACTAGAGATTAAGACAAATAACAAAGAAAGTCCTATAGCTCACAACAAGGGAGCTGAAAAACACAAACAAGAGGTAAAAGAAGACAGTGAAGACAATCTGTCGAGGACAGAGGGAAAGAAAAGAGACAGGATAGAAAGGATAACCTAAACTAAGTTTCTGTTAAACTCTTAGACACCTGCAACAAGTCCCGTGGAACGACAACAAGTTGAGGTGATATAGTCGTCACAAAATGTCAGTCCTATACCGGGAAATACTGGCTTTTTGTCAAATTAATGGCAATATGGAAGCGTCAAACAAAGACGACGCAAGGTTGAAATAATGAAAGGAAATACAGAACAGGTGAACACACTGAGTAGAAGAAAACCCAAACACACGAAATGGACAAATCCGAAAACAAAAGGAAGAGGTGCAATACGAGCGCTCCCCAGGGAAGTGGCTAACAAGAAAAGAGCAGGCTGAGAAACCATGACAAAACCTATACTTAATTTTTAATAACTAGTCAAATATACCGTATATTCCATAACTCATTATGGGCCTGGAAGGTCCCATTCAGAGGCTTGCTGCTCACTAACCAGAATACATAATGACTTCATTCCACTGGTTTCTGAGAAAACACTGCATGGGGATATATTCACATCCTTTGTCTGATCACTTTTGAACACCAGCAAAGTCGTGATTCAAGTCGTGAACATGCTTAACTTGTGATTCACATGCAAAACTTCTTCTTCTTCGGCACTACCTAACAAGGCGATGTGTGTTCGGCTCATCAGCGCCACTTTTAGAACAAGTGGCCAAAATCGCACATTATCTTTAAGAAGTGGATTAATGTTAAATTAAAACAACCGAGTTTTGAGTTTATTTAGGTTGTAAAGTTAACCCCACGCTAATCTTGCGATGGGAAGTTTTTTAAACAGTTATTGAACAAAACTCCTATCAGATTGCATGTAGCTAGCTAGCTAGATTACATTACAGAGGGGTAGGTCCGTACATAGTAGCTACATAACTCTTTCGCCCCTCATGGGAAAGATTATGTAAAACAAACTCAACCATGTGAAGTAACGTTACTGCAGTCAATTAAATTAATTTGACAGCTATTCTCACTGATACCGATGTCTCCTATGAAATCTTTTATTTGTTAAGCTAGCTAGCTAGTAGATAAGACACCTAAATTAAAATGATAATTCAAATTGCATGGAGTGCTCTCCTTATTTTAGCTCATAGTGTTGTACTTCCTAGTTTCTATTAATTTCTATTTTACATCTCTGGTTTTTATCTTTGAGAAAGATTTAGAAACCAAGCTAATGTTGCCTTTTTAAAAAAAACTTTTAATGTAAAAGTGGCGCTGATAAGCCAAAACCACATCGCCGTGTTAGGTAGCGCTGAAGAAGAAGTTTTGCGTGTGAATCACAAGTTAAGCATGAGTGAATCGACACGGGAAAAAACTGCGGAACATTTGTCTTAAAATTCCGTACATAAATCCAAGCAGATCAAGCGTGTCCTTCGATCGCCAAATGTAGATTCGCCAATTCACAAGCGAAGCTTTTGATTTGGAAATGGAAACATTGGAAACATATCTGAAAATGTTATTTGCATTTGTGAATATAATTTTTGCATTCATCCAAATGATGATTTACGAAACACAAGTTGAGAGGTGTTTGTGTGTGGATGGCAAACACATACTTGAGGATTATTTTTACGAAACACAAATTGAGAGGTGTTTGCGTGAGGATGGCAAAAACACATTTGTGGATTATACCTACGAACACAAATTGAGAGGTGTGTGTGTGTGGATGGTAAATATAATTGTGGATTATACTTTTGTGTTTGTTTACTTTTGATAGAAATCTACCTCCATACAAGTGAGGTCAAAAAAGGTCAGGTCACATAAAAAAAAAAAAATGTCTGCACATAAATTACCCTCATACACTTCCACTGGGAGAAACACGCACACACTTATGGGAGGTGTCAATGAACTCAGTACAGACTTCTACTTTCATTGGACTACATTAACCACGCTCCCATTGTTAAGCCATGCCCCCTTTTCTACCTCATTAGCCGTTTGTCGTACAGACTTATGGGAGGTGTCAATGAACTCAGTACAGACTTCTACTTTCATTTGTCTAGGTCAGGGGTCTTCAATCTTATCCAGTAAGGGCCGGTGTGGGTACAGGCTTTTGTTCCAACCGAGCAGCTACACACCTGATTCTACTTATCAAGGTGCTTAGCAAAGACTCTAGTGCAGGGGTTCCCAAACTTTTCCATGCCAAGGACCCCCAAATAGTTTTAGTAGTAATAGTATTAATAATAGTATTGCGAAATGGCTTTTTTTTAAAAACTTTTAAATTACACTGGCAAATATAAAAAAATCTAACATACAGCTTCTTAATACACAACACAATACTTTTGACCCTATTTTGATTCCATAATCGGGCCGTTAGCAGCTCAACGTAAGGCTTTGACTGACAGGCAGACGGTTAGTTATTAGCTGCGATTGAAAGAAGGGCATGGCAAAGACCAAATTTCGATATGAAAGGATTTATAACAATTTATATCTTATTTTAAACCGGCACAGTAATCTTATGAATTGAATTGAAATTAATTTTTAAAATAAAAATAAAAAAATAAAAAAATTATTATTATTTTATTTTTTTTGCATTTTCCTCTCCCTTCCAATTGGCCCCCCTGGCGCCCCCTGGCGGCCCCCACTTTGAAAACCCCTGCTCTAGTGATTGATTAGTGGAATCAGGTGTGTAACTGCTTGGTTGGAACAAAAGCCTGCACCCTCACCGGCCCTTTCTGGATAAGATTGAGGACCCCTGGTCTAGGTTAACTATGCCTCCATGAATAAGCCACGCCCCCTTTCATATCTCATGAACCGTTTTTCCTACAGACTTATGGGAGGTGTCAATGAACTCAGTACAGACTTCTACTTTCATAGGACTACATTAACCATGCCCCCATTATTAAGCCACGCCCCCTTCATATTTCTAACCGTTTGTCGTACAGACTTATGGAAGGTGTTAATTAACTCAGTACAGACTTCTACTTTCATTTGTCTAGGTTAACTACGCCCCAAATATTAAGCCACTCCCCCTTTCATATCTCATTAACCGTTTGTCGTACAGACTTATGGGAGATGTCAATGAACTCAGTACAGACTTCTACTTTTATTGGTGTAGGTTATTCACGCCCCCATTAGTAAGCCACGCCCAGACTGCTAAGCTGTATAGGCAGCACTGACACTCTCACAATTTCAGCAGGAATTGGCAAGTTATTATTATTATACGTTTTTTTGTTTAAACAAGCAACTTTTTTTTTCTTGCTCAAAAACAGGCAAAGGTGCACCTGGTGCATTCCTGGCCATGTGCAGGGCCGGGTCGACGCATGGAGCGGTTGGAGCAAGCTCCTTCTCCGACTCCCCTTTCCAAAAATCCGCTTAATATGCGGTCCCTTGATAGGGCACGTATCGGACATTAAAGTGATAAGAACTGACAGATACTACACGTTGACCCTTAATGGCAGAGAAGCCATAACCCACAAATGGGCACCTGCTCACTTCCGCCACCTAGGGGCCGGGGGGGGGGGGGCGTCAACTCGGCTTGGCTCCGCCACCCTGCAGAGCTAGCTAGCTAGCTAGCTACTGTAAGACATGAATTGACATCCCAGGGCACCTGAACACACAACACCGGTGGGTGGAAGTTTGTTCAAGCCAGTGCCAGGAAGTTTACTGGGACCATCTGGTCTAAGGTTTAGGACGTAAAAAAAATGTCCTAGGATCTCATGATTCTGGGAAGAATGCTTGGACTGCCGTAAAAACAAGCACATGGACAGCGTCACAGTGCCACCATCTGTCGTCACCGGGGCAGGCCACATCCCTCTCCTTAATATATTATACACAACACAACATATATATATATTATTCACCTCTCGAAACGCTCCTCCCAGGTTGCCTGGGCTGGTAAAGTATCGGCACCCCATCCTTTTAACACAGGAGTCCCCCAGGGCTCAGTCCTTGGTCCCCTCCTTTTCTCCACCTACACCAAATCCCTTGGCCCTGTTATCACTGCTCATGGTCTTTCTTACCACTGCTATGCTGACGATACTCAACTCTTTCTCTCCTTCTCACCCTCTGACACTCAGGTATCAGCCCGCATCTCCGCTTGCCTGAGAGGCATCCAGAGCTGGATGGACAACCGCCATCTCAAGCTCAATCCTGGCAAGACTGAGCTCATCTACATTCCTGCTCTAACCTCTCCTCCTCTCAATCTCTCTATTTCCCTAGGAGACACTCCACTGACCCCAACGCCCTGTGCCAGGAGCCTCCGAGTCGTGATGGAACAGGCTGTCCCTCTCCGAGAACATCGCAGCAGTAACCCGGGCATGCAGGTTCTTCCTGTACAACATCAGGAGAATCCGCCCCTTCCTCACCATCCACTCAACCCAGCTCCTGGTCCAAGCAATGGTGCTGTCCCGCCTGGACTATTGCAACTCTCTCCTGGCTGGCCTGCCAGCATCGGCCATTAGACCCCTTCAGCTTATCCAGAACGCAGCAGCGCGCTTGGTCTTCAACCTCCCCCGACACTCCCATGTCACCCCCCTGCTCATTGACCTCCACTGGCTACCGGTGATGGCTCACATCAAATTCAAAACATTGGTGCTCGCCTTCCAGGCAGTCTGAGGATCTGCCCCTCCATACCTCCAAAAACGAATCAGACCCTACACACCTGCCAGATCCCTGCGTTCCGCCTCCTCAGGACGACTGGTACCCCCCCCTCTTCATACTAGCACCCGGTCTCGACGTCTCTCTGTCCTGGCCCCACGGTGGTGGAATGAGCTCCCTGTGGAGGTCAGAACAGCAGAAAGTCTGACCGCCTTCAAGCACAGATTGAAGACTCACCTCTTCAAGCTGCACCTCTCTCCACCCCTCCCTACCTCCCTGTGACTATTGTTATTAATGTTGTGTAATTACCCCCCCAAAAAAAAAAAAAAAAAACCCCAATCATACTGACTGCGCCTAGTACTTAGATTCGTATTTGCCTTTTTAGGGTTGTTTTTAACGCTCTTGTTTCTAGTTTGAAAATGCACTATGTACGTCGCTCTGGATAAGAGCGTCTGCTAAATGTCTATAATGTAATGTAATGTAACAACATGACTGAGCAGACTGCTTTGTCCTCAAAAAGTCATACAGATGTGATTAATATTTTTGCTACATTGTACAGTATACACTGAAACTAGTCTGGACACTGGAACATACATTATACACTCTTTTTCCAGAGGGATAATCATATATTGTTCAGTTTTTGAGGGTTACATTAGCAAATACACTCAGTTACTGTACCTGACGTAACAGGGAAAACTAGGGTGTAATGTAATACTCTCAACAGGAATTCTGGGACCTTTGTGGCATTAATATTAATCACATCTGAAAAACTATGCAGAGATGGGATTCTCATGACAACACAAACTTAGACCTACTCACGTTTAATATCGTTGTGATGGTCTCGGTGTGGGTGGTGTAATGGCCTACATTTCCTAAATGTTCAACATGGATTGAATGTATATTTCATAACTCAAGAATAATCTGCCGTTGTGGAAGTTCCTCTCAGGAAAGTGGAAGTTCCCCCCCTTCAAGAGGGGACTAAATGTGCAATTTAACTATTTCTGGCCAGTTTATGGTTTTACGACCGTGTAAATGGTATGGTTTTACGAAATGTATCTTTTATTGTTTTTTTAAAATTCATTTTTCCAATAAAAGCATTCCTTTAAATCACACAGTTCGGCCAACTTCATACAACCGACTGAAAATTATTCATAATAGCCTGCCTTCACAACATACATTATTTGTGGAAAGTGATGCACCCCCACAAATCTACGCACAGTACTTGAATATAGCTTGTTAGCAATAAGCAAGATAGGCAAAAAGAACATCAATAGAAAAGTGCCCGGAAAATTAAGTTATCTTTGAAATTCTCCCTAAGCATCCACAGCCACTGGTGATGCATAATGCTGACTGATCATCTGTTCCTATGCATAGGCTACTCAACATGACACTGCTCTCACCTCGAGCGTTGAGGCTGTGCTGACAAAGAGATCCTCAGCCTCTTCCACTTCCCTGAAGTCAGTCTGCCCAGCTTCTCCCATCGGTGGAGGCTCCCTCTCTGTCGCCATCTTATTTTAGCAATAATAACTGAACGAGAAAACAATCGGGAGAAGCGAGTCAGGAGACTCCCGAGCTGTCATGTGATTCGCAGGAACTGCCTGGTCCTGTGACCGACAGAATGTTCACGGATATCAGGCTCACATGTCACTTATGGAGTGATTATGAGAAACATAACTTGTGCTATGTGTTATGTACAGATTCAGCCAGAATGTTTCTTCTCATGAGTTCTTCTCATGGAGGATGATCAGATAAATCTGGCCAAAGAAATCAGTTACAGGAAGTAGATGAGGTAGACCACCAAAGCCCACATCGGCCAAACAGCCCATTAAAAGTGATAGATAGCTAACATCACTTCACATATTTAAAACACCCAGGGGGGGACCTTGGCAGCAACCTGTTATGGGAGAGAGAGGAAACAACAAGGCCCCAGACTCATCTGGCCACGGAGCACTCCCAGAACAGATGGTAGACATGTTCTGAGTCAGTGCATCTGTCGGGGCAGCGCTCAGACAGGGCTGGGTGCCGCTTGTACATAAAGACCCTGGTGGGGAAACACATGTGAGCGGACATCCAGGCAATGTCTTTCTGTTTGTTATTTAAGCATTTGTGTAAGACATTTGCCCAAATTATGAATAGGTCCAGGGTCGAGCTGCCCCTCGGGAGTGTCATGGTCTGCTTAGATCTTAAATGAGCCATGATTATTTTATAGCTCCACAAGGTCAGCACCGCCCTGTGCAATCTCACCCCAAAAGCAAAGTCCTTCAGGGCTCGATATACATATGGGGGGGTTCCAGCTATACGGTATGGTCAGGTCCAGCACACACAGGAATTTCGCTGCCGACCTGCAGGCCTCGGGACTGGAGGAGGCTTAGTTTTTGGAGGGAAGCATTAGCTCTATCAAAAGCTGCCCTCTTTTCCTTTGCCTTGCTCCGCCCAACTGCCCGGAAGTAGCCCTGCACTCGCTCTTTTATCATCTCCCACCACTCTATCGGGGAGTCAAAAAAATGTTTAAGACTCACCCACTCCAGTTACCGCCTCAAGAAGGAGAGATGCACTTTGGGGTCTTGGAGATGAGGTACTGGAGATGGCTGGTATTCATTCTCCAGAGACCCTTACCTACAGTTGTGGACTTCTCCCATGCCAGGGACACGGTCACCATGTGGTGGTCTGAGAAGTGCACCGCCCGGATGGAAAAACTGGGGGGGGCAGTAGATGGTGGATGAGGTGCAGTGTTACTAGCCCTGTTTGCATATGAGAGTGGGCAGTCACAAACCCACTGCTACACTTCTGTCCTTTAAGACTCTGGAGGACACAGATGTACTCCAACTTGTATCACACCAGCGTGCAACCACCTGTCCACTGGACCCCATCCCTTCGGCAGTCCTCCAGTCTATATCCGGTGATTCAACACCTCCTTAACCTGTGGCTATGTTCCTGCTGTTTTCAAAACTGCCCGTGTTACCCCACTCTTTAGGAAACCTAGCTTGGACCCCTCTGATGTCAGAAATGATCACCCTGTACCTCTCCTGCCCTTCCTGTCAAAAACTCAGAGCTGCCCTTAACTAACTGTCTGTTTTTCTCCACCTGAAGAACCTGCTCGACCCTTATCAGTCTGGTTTCAGAACCGGGCACTCTGCTGAAACTGCGCTCCTGGCTGCGACTGAGGCACTTGCCACTGCTATAGCCTCCTCCCTCTCCTCTGTCCTGATTCTCCTTGACCTGTCTGCAGCGTTCGACACGGTCAACCACAAACTCCTGATCTCCACACTATCTGAGATGGGCATCTCTGGAAATTGCTCTCTCTTGGTTCACATCCTATCTCACAGATCGATCTTACTAAGTCTCCTGGAAGGGTTCTGTCTCTGCACCTTATCCACTTTTTACAGGAGTCCCACAAGGATCTGTACTGTGTCCTCTGCTGCTCTCTATTTATACTAAGTCTCTTGGTTTGGTTATTAATTCACATGGCTTTTCTTACCATTGTTATGCTGATGACACTCAACTCTTCCTCTCTTTCCCTCCCTCTACCCCACAGGTTAAGGAGAGGATATCTGCTTGCCTGGCTGACATGTCTGAGTGGATGTCGAGCCATCACCAGAAGCTCAACCTCGATAAGACTGAGCTGCTCTTCATGCCATACAAGACCTCCCCGCTTAAAGACTTGTCCATCGCTATCGACGAAACCATGGTGACCGCCTCCCGCTCTGCAAGGAACCTGGGGGTGATCCTGGATGATCAGCTGGACTTCAAAAAAAACATCAGGGCAATGGCACGGTCCTGCAGGTTCCTCCTGTACAACATCAGGAGGATTCGGCCATACCTGACCACCTACTCTGCTCAGCTCCTTGTCCAGACCATGGTCACCTCACGTCTGGACTACTGCAACTCCCAATGCGGCTGCTCGGCTTGTGTTCAACCTCCCGAAGTTCTTGCACGTCACCCCCCTGCTGAGCTCACTCCACAGGCTGCCAGTAGTGGCCAGGATCAGGTTCAAAGTTCTGACCCTGGCCTACACTGCAGCCAAAAGGTCAGGCCCCTCCTACCTACAGGACTTGATCCAGCACTACGCTCCTGCTCAACCACTTCGCTGCTACAGGGTAACTTGCACTTCCTTCCCTCCGTGTTAACGGCTCTCACTCGTCCCAACTGCGGAGCTTTTCCACCCTAGCTTCCCAGTGGTGAAACGAACTCCCCATTCCGCTGTGCTCAGCTGAAACACTGTCTGTTTTCCGTTGTGGTCTGAAAACTCACTTTTTCAGACTCCACCTTGACTAACTACCTATATAGGGCCAATTATATAGTACGTATTTCTCTTTATCTTTTATTTTCTATTCGTGTTTTTGCTATTTTAATAGTTAAGAATGTATAGCCGACTGTATTCTATGTTCATAACTAGGGATAGCGCCTACGTTGTGAGAAAGTTGTGCTTTTTCAGATTTTCTTTGTAGTTACATCAATGACCTTCAAGATGCACTTATTGTATGTCACTTTGGATAAAAGCATCTGCTAAATTTACATGTAATGTAAAAGGTGTGCACTCTCAGGTCTGGGGAAAGCAGAAACATGTCAATTTGTGAAGAGGATATACCAGAGGAGCTCATCCATGTGTGTTGTGGGGGGAAGGCGCCCCCAGCGTCGTGGAGGGAGAAATGTTCTATGATCGACCGCAGCTTGTCGCTCGATCGATCTTTCCTTAGTCTGCTGCGGTCTTCATCCCTGAGGGCACAATTGAAGTCCCCCCCCCACGACAACCGGTATTGTGCAGTGGATAAATGGTTTTATTTTCTGAAATAGGGAGACCCTCTCGGCAACTTTGGTAGGGCCGTACACATTCATCACCCTGAGTGGGGAACCCCCTACATCAAAATTACTGACGAGGATTCACCCACTCACCCACTACGTTTTGTGATGTTATTGTAACGTAGGGGTTTTTGACCAATGTGCCGAGAGAAAGTCCCCCATTCTCCATTCTCCCCTCAGCACGTCATCCATCTGGCGGTATGGGATCCTGCATTCCTGTAGGAGGATGACATCCAAAGGGAGCTGCTGTATAATGGAGAAAACGGTGTCTTTTGTTTGAATCTTTAATGCTTCTTGTGTTTATTGTGGTGATGGTGAATGTCATGTTAATGAATGTTTATTGTTTGTCTGTGTTGTATGATCCAGGTTTATTGTTTGCTATATCTTGACAGATTTTGTTGAGACGGTCCATGACTGTTTCTGGTTTATTGAGGCGCCTACTCACCCCCAGACTTGATCCTCCCACAGGTCTCCCCTCCATACTGCCTGGTGGATTCTGTCCTGGAGAGGTGGGACAAGATGGCTTTGCCCCAGGGTCCCCCGTTGCTTCGGAGGGTCCCTGAGAGGAGGGCTGATCTATTTGTGTGGAGTTGGGGCCCGGAAGTGGCCGGCCACTAGTGGGGTTGCTTTGAAAGGTGATGGGCTTTGTGAGGGTTTCACATTGGTGAATGAGTGGAGGAGATAATCTACTAGGGTGAGGTGGAGGTTCTAGCCTGTTTTGGGGGGGGCTGATATGGCTATTGTTCCTGATTGTTTGCTGTATTTTCAGAATGGGTTGTTTGTGCTGGCGGGCTATTGCTGGGTTTTGAGGTTGACCAGGTTGTTTTGTCATATGTGTATTGTTGTTTTTTCTCTTCCTTTTCTGGTTTGCCGTCTGCCATGGTGTAATGGTGGCCGCGTTGAAGTCTGTGGCTGCATTCCGATCCCTTATTTTAGCCGTCCTTCTCTCCTCGGTCCTCGTCTGACCCGGAAATCGATCGTGGTCTGCCATCTTTAAGGACATTCCAAACCGCTAAATGCTCCACTGTGGAGCGAGGAGTGGGGAAAGAAGAGGCTCCCGGGGAATCCTTCAGTGAGGAAACACGAGTGCAGCCTTTGCGGAAGTCTTTACTCGGAACGTGTGACGTGTTTGATCCACAACCACAACATCTGCCACGGTTTAAAAACATGGCGGGACCACTCCTACACAAATGTAAGTGCTTACCGTTCTTTTCTATGTATTTTATAAAGCGCTTTAATTTATAATGTCACTCGTTCTTTCGGACAAACGAAAGGCAAGTTTATTTATGAAAAAAGAGACAACAAACATTATAGTTCAACGTGTAAGCGTAAAAGTGCGGACGTTTTTTTGTCCCATAGTTGTTTGTTAGCCAACGTTACTGCATAGGAAACGCAAGCTTCAATGAACCCATGTCCTTTCAAAACTGTATAAAATGTTCTTATATATGTAGGCTATGCAATAGGCTATGTCACGTTTAGCCTATATTCACACTGTTGAATGCATCCCGGTAGGCTAGCTGAGAAATAGGCTTTACAGTCGCTGCTCATTTTCCAGTGCAACACCTGAAACATGAACAGGCAGCTGCCTTGCGTTCAAAATATGTTCTTCCTCAATCTTGTATGACTGAGAAATAATAAGGTCATTTCAGTCTATGTTTCTGCATTTGCTGTTTTTCACTGATGAAATTCATATTAGGCTAGCTTATTAGGATAGCCTACTATTTTGCATCATGTACTTACATATGTCATGTCGGAAATATGGGCTTGTGAAGCCTCTTGACACATGCCGTTGTGATTTAGGGCTATACACATATATTACTAGCTGGCTTTTACTTTTACAGGTTTGTTGTGTCATTTACAGGGACAGATGAGAGCACCCTCAGCCTCATTCGGGTGAGGTGTGAAAATTCTATACATTCTATAATGTGTGATGTCACGTGTAACTAAAAGATGTTATACAGAAGCCTTGGCAATAAGTCAAAAAAGTGTTTATTTCTTATTTTCTTGCAGGACCACGTCACTGTCCATATTGTATACGCTTGCCTATACTCTTATATTTAGTATGTGACTTGGTGTTCCCAATGTATGATTATCACCGTAAGATATCCATAAGGAGTTACATGTGGGTATCCCCTTACTTATTAGGCTGCTCTTAATAAAACCATGATTGCTTTGTCATTGTAGTTAGTTTTGTCATGTGAAGAACATTGTGAGACTGAGGGTGGGGTTAGTCTTTATTTATAGGGCACTGATGCTTCACTTGCAACCTTCTTCCTACATGTCACAGGCTAATGTTGACGGAATCACTCCTCTGCACCGTGATTCATGTCTTGTGTTGAAGTAGTCAATTGTATGCAAATGATAACTTCTGATATCCCTAATGTAAGTGTGATAGCAAGATGCATGCCTGCCCCTGTAAATGGACAACACATGAACATGTTACGGAATGGCAGTAATTGTTGTAGGGCACTTAGGTATTGTATGGTAACGTGTTGTTTTCCTCAGTGAAATTCTTCTGCAGATGGGCCTACAGGGCCAGATGAGCCCCACCTAAATTGCAAAGAAATGGGACAACCTCAAGTAAAAATATAAGGTGAGGTAAAATTTATGATGTTTTTTCTTTGCAAATTTGTAGTTTCTCTTGCATACTGAAACAAAATTATGCCTGTGCAATAGGCTCATGGCTCACCTTCACCCTTGCATCTTTCCTTGTAGGCACTCAGATGCCCTGCTATAGGGACGGGACAGACAGGGGAGAGGCCACAGCAGCCACATGGCCATGGTTTAATGCAATGCATGAGGCCATCGGGGGGAGGCCATCTATTGATGGACTCATGTGTTGCAGAAAACCCGGCACATGTGGCACTGGATCATCGCTTCCTGGATTTGTGGCGGTCACTTGTAGCTGGGCATGTGTGGAGGTGGAGGAAGAGGATGCACAGCATGGCTAAAGGCTGTGCCTGTCCCCCACCCCCCAAAAGGAGACGGACCAGTGAGGGAGCCGTTCTGCGGTTCCTGAAGGAAGATGCTGCCAGAGAAGAGGAGCGATTCAAGACCACACTGAAAAGCTCAAAAAGGTTACTGGACGTGTTTGAGAAAATGCTTAATAAAATGTAAATAGTTCACATAAGTGTTTGTCAATTTGTTTTTTACTTGTGTTTTTACCTTTTAAGATATAGTTTTCATCTGAGTGCCCCCTCCAGCAGCACAAATACACAAATACTAACAATTTTGCTGATCATGTAAGCTTCAGGAGGGTAATACCTGGGCTATTTCTGGCTTATCGGTCTCTCGCTCTTTACTGGTAACTTCAAATGTATGTATTCCTTTTTGTAAATTCTAAGTAGTCAGCCTACATTCATTAATGAATGAATAATTTGCAATTATTATTCTAATTGACTGTTTTTCTTTTACTGAAATGATGTACTCTTAGGCCTGAATTAGACTTTGTTTTGACTTGTTGCTTCCACCAGGTTACTGTCCGACTGACCTATGGACGAATTGTCATTTCTAATTATGAAATGATGTGAAATATATTTTTACTGCAGGATAAGTGAGGGGTTCTAGCACGCAATATCGCCTGTGCTCAGTATTCGGAGTGCTGAACCTTTTAACAAGTAAGGGCATTGACTGTCGGAAACGCTGGATTCACAAAATAGACATTTTACAGAATCCTCACTTCCCCGACAGGTGGTTGACATACATTGGTGTCAAAGTGGTATGCTTATAGTGTGTTTTGAAATAAATAAAGGTTGTAATGAAAATGTGGCACAGAAAGGATGTATGAAACTGATATGTTAGTATCCAGAAGTGATTTTACTAACACTAACATAACAAATAAAACAGATGTGGATGAACACTATGGACAGAGAGAGGGGTTGCAAGGGAGAATATACAAACATAACAAGAGACGGAGACACTAACAAAAAGCTCTCCTGTATAAATAATATTTTAAACAATTGCCAAATTACATATAATCATGTTCATTCAGTGCTACTGGACACACATTTAGAGCAGGCGGTTGCCCCGCCAGTTGGTCTCGCTGGCCATGTCCGCTTTGTTCCCCCCTCACTGGACATGGTGGAGCCACCAAAGACGGCCTCAAGGATGTCCCCCTTTGTCAGGCAGATGTTATGGAGCACGGCACATGCGGTGATGACCGTGGGTACAAAGGTGTGGTCCATCTCCAGAGCCTTGAAGAGCAGGCACCTCCTGGACCCTTAAGTGGTGTGCCCAGGCAACGCTCCCCCATGCGGCATTAGCATTATCAATGCTTCCATGGAGCCATGGCTCAGACGGTAGTCTACCATGAGGTCCTGGTCCCCATTAAAGTAAAGCTAGAGCACTTGCACAGTGGCATTTTCTTGGGCATAATGCCCAGCTGTTGGATCGTCGACCTAAAAAAGAATGAAATGAAAAATATGAAGTGTGTACATGCAGCCTACAGTTGACACAAGTTGATTGATTAACACCAAACCACAAATGTACAGTTTGTAGTCCTACATGCAGGTAAATGTGTGGTATTATAGAACATGCAATTACTATGTGCACTGTGCATGACATAACTTTTAAAAGTGCTTCATGCTTATCAATGTCCATGTTTGATCAAGAGCACTGTCTTATTGCATGGGAGAAAATAATTGCAAATAATTGTCACAACTTCACAGTGCAATATAGCGTAAAATAAAACAATAGCGTATACCATTTTTCATGCAAAAACAAGCTCAGAGATAAAAATACGATAGGCTACAATACAATCCGTTAGCCTTCATGGCCACTGACAGGTGATACGGCTTTCTTTTTCTTTTTTTTGACAGGCGATACAGCTGTGCAACACGTCATTAGTAATTGATGTCACTTCAGCTGAAGCTTGACTAAGCAAGGACGTTCCATTTGCCTCATTCATGTTGCCTCGGTTACTGCGTCCTCGTATGTGATCCTTGGATCCTTTCCTTATGCCCTCCTCTGGGTGGAGCTAATGAGCGAGGAAAGGATGCAAGGAGTAAAAATAAGGGATTGGAATGCAGCCCCTGTCAGGCTCCGCTTTCACGGTAGTGCCTGTCTGTGAGGGTAATGAATCTTCAGGGGGTCTGTGGATGGGGGAGGTCCAGTGCAAGTGGTGCTTGGAGGGGCTTGTGCAGTGTCAAGTAAAGCTGTGATAGTGTTTTCAGGCTGGGGGGGGGGGGGGGGGGGGTTGTGGCAGGTGTTCTGGTTCTAGGTGCTGGGGTAGGGGACGGGGGTTGGGTAGGGAATGTGGGTCTTGGGGTAGGGGTCAGGGGGGGGGGCAGTAGATGGTGGAGGAGGTGCGGTGTTCCCAGCCCTGTTTGCGTATGAAAGTTGGCAGTCACAAAAGAAAGGCCCACTCTCTCCATAAAGGTTACAGGGCTTTGGGTCCTGGCACGCCCTGGTCTCGTGCTCGCCGCCGAACGTCTTACACTTGAACACTGTGCAGGCCACGGCTAAGTGGCCTAACTCGCCGCAGTTCCTGCAACAGCTTAGAAAATCTTTAGTAAAATGTATTTTTTATAGGTTTTAAAAGTCATTCCACTTTTAAAAGTCATTCCAAAAAGGTTGTTCACGAGAACAATGAAGTGTTGAGTAAACACGTCAGTACCCGGGTTGTCGGGTGGGCCATAATGTCTTTTGTGCTCTTCTTTGTCTTTCTTGGGTGGAAAGAGGGGGGGGGGCTGGACTAGATGATCAGTTCCTTCCAATGGTCCACCCCACATTTCTCTCTTGCCAGTCGCTTGTTTTGTACAAAGTCCACCATAACGCCGTCCTGGAGGAGGTTCTGTATCCTCCTCAACTCACTGTTGTTTTTTGGTAGACCTTGATCTTCCTCACATCCCACAGGACCTGCTTAATGGTGTTGGTGATCCTCCACTGACGTTGGCGCTCAGTTGTTTTGCAGCCTCCCCTGGGGCCGTAGAGGACACTCTCAGCAGTCAGGGAGGACCTCGGCAGCAACCTGTTATGGGAGACAGAGGAGACAACAAGGCCCCAGACCTGTCTGGCCACGGAGCACTCCCAGAACAGATGGTAAACATGTTCTGAGTCAGTGCATCCGTGGGGGCAGCGCTCAGACAGGGCTAGTACATAAAGAACCTGGTGGGGAGACACATGTGAGCAGACATCCAAGCAGACATCCAAGACATCCAATGTCTTTCTGTTTGTTATTTAAGCATTGGTGTAAGACATTTTCCCAGATTATTGACGGGTCCAGGGTCGAGCTGCCCCTCGGGAGTGTCATGGTCTGCTTAGATCTTAAATGAGCCATGATTATTTTATAGCTCCACAAGGTCAGCCCGGCCCTGGGAAATCCTGTCCCAAAAACAAAGTCCCTCAGGGCTCGATATACATATAGGGGATCCCAGCTATACGGTATAGTCAGGTCCAGCGCGCACAGGCCCATTGCCCTCAAGAAGGGAGTGGCATAGTACCTAGCAAAGGTACCAGAGGCCTTCTCAACCTTCTGAGTGTTCTGGACCAGTGTGGCCAGACCCTGCACCAGAATAATATTTACTATATCTGGGACCCCCCTGCCCCCATTCTTCTCTAGCTCTTTTTTCAGAAGTTTTTCCATGGTGCTCCCCCAGACAAAGCGGAAAGTCATTCTAGTAATGTTTTTACTAGTGGCCTTGTCTGGGGGAAACACCCTCCACACGTAGAGGAGAATGAGACTATTGCCTTCAGGACCAGGATCTTACACGTCTGAGTCAGTGGCCGCACGCTCCAGCTCCGGAGATTTGCCTGGACGTGGCGAGATTTGCCTCCCAGCTCAGCCTTCCCTCTCCGTCTGACTGGAAGATCACCCCCAGGAGCTTGATAGTATCTCTGCGCACAGGAAAGGAAACGGTTAGTGGCTCACTCCAATTTTGAGACAGGAACAGTTCACTCTTGTCCCTATTGACCAGGGTGCCCGTGGCTGCACAGAAGACATCCAGCACCTTGTTGAGAGTGGTTATGGAATGACTGTGCCGACGATGATAATGTCGTCCATGTACGCCATCACCCTAAGCTGCTCCCCCTGGGGCAGTGGATAGCCAGCAATGCCCGAATTAACCCTGATGGCCTGGAGGAACGGCTCAAGGTATATGACGTACAGGAGGGATGCTAGAGGACACCTCTGCCTGACGCTGGACCTACTGGCAAAGGGGGCAGAAAAATGTTCATTTATCACAACCCTCTCTGAAATGTCAGTCAGGCACATTTTGGTCCAGCGCAGGAGGAAACTCGGAAAGTTAAATCTCTCCAGCACACTCTCCAAGCACACGTGGCTTACCGTGTCAAAGGCCTTTTCCTGGTCAAGGCTGAGAAGGCCCAAGGGGGACCTGCGGCAGAGATGTGTAATTTATGTAATTTAAAACGTGAAAACTCTTTTAGCCTCGGCAAGGAAACCCATGGCTCAAAAATGCTAACTCACTTCCGGGTTTTAAGACGACAAACTGTAGCAGAGTGCTACAGTTTGTAGTCGTAAAACCCGGAAGTGAGTTAACATTTTTGAGCCATGGGTTCCCTCGCCAATTTCCAATGGGGTTTTCAGATTTGTGCCGAATATAAGGTCTGTGGTTAATATGAGGCTAAGAGAAATTTCACGTTTTAAATTACATAAATGACACATTAATATATTAACCATAAATTCTTAGGCTTTTATATGGTTTTAAAAAGTATGTTGCTAACCAGTTTCTATATTCAACTACAATTTGTCGGAATAAATACACGTCATTACCTCAGCAGATCCTTCCTTGCCTAGCTGCTCTCAAGTGTAGCTCGCAGCTAGTCGCGTTAGTGCTCCTTTCAAACTTTTGCACATAGACTTGTTTTATATTAAATTCAAGAATATGAATGAATACTATTTAAAACTAAGGTCTTCGTAGCTTGCTAGCCAGCAAAGAAGTATGGCAAGCCGTTTTAACGTGTAGCCTATTTGACTTCCATAGCTAGCTACCTTATTAGTCCCAATTAGCTGCCTATTTTCCTAGCTAGCTGGCTATATATGACTTAGCTAACTACCACAATTGCCTAACGATAGCTAGCTGCCATTTGAAGCTACATTTTATTTTGTAAGCAAAATAAAATGCTCTAGTTAAACTAGCTGCACTTAGGACGTAGCTAGTATCTAGGCAATCGTGGTACCTAGCTAGCCTAACTCATATGGCCAGCCAGCTAGGACATTGGGCTGCTCGTTTGGACTAATTTAATAACTGTTAAATTAAAATGGATTGCCATAAGCTATCATTAGCTTGCTAGCTAAATGTTAAAATAACTTGCCATGAGCTATCAATAGCTTAACTAGCTAGCTAACCCAGCATTGCCAAATATGACTCAGGAGACAAAGTTAATCAACCTCCCTGTCAGAAACACGCCCAAACAAACGGGAAAGTAGGGCAATTGTGGACGGGGTGGAATAGCTAAATTAATATCTAAATTGATAAGATAGCTAATGTCTTTGAACAATAGTAGCGCCAAGATTTTTTTAAAAACAACCCAAAAAAACCATAACCTGTGACATCAGAAAGGACCAGCCTAAATTGCATATGTAGGACTATATAAGCAGGCAGCTCTGGATTTTTCTTTGCTCCAGGAGGTAGCAAATAGGCTACAAAGTGCTGGGGCATAGTTGAACGCGGGAGGACCGCAGGCTCAAAAAACTGTTCAGTGTTCAGGGGTGGTGAGTGACATTTACGGAATGCGACTGATTGCTGTAGTAATGTAGTTCACTTTAGCATAACGTTATATTTAATTTATTGCGTGTGTTTCAAAAATCGCAGAGTGCATTTATTTGTGGAGATTATCTTTATTAACAAAACGTGAAAACTCTCTTAGGCTTATATTAACCACAGACATTTTATTCGGCACGAATCCGAAAACGCTATGTTAAAACCCCATTGGAAATTGGCGACGGAACCCATGCCCGGAAGAAACCTCCGAATTGGCCTACAAAAATACATCATGACTGTAGCACTCTATAGAGTACTCAAGTGAGTATGTCAGATGTGGGCGGAGTCTGGTTTGAAAAGTAACGGATTAATGATTGTAGTTCGTCTTGTAGTACATTTTAATGGACTACATATCCAGTATTACAACACACGGGTGGTTCTCGACCAATAAGATATCATTATCTCGTCTGGACATTTTTTGCAGAATGGCAGTAGCCTGCCGCTGAAGACGAATTAACGTTAGCTTGCTAAGTTGAGAAGCCTGCCCGACAAGGTCAGAAACTCCGCTACGGTTAACCACATAAAGCAATTCTAGCTTTTAGTCCTTTAAGCTAGTTAGCTAATGTTAGAAAAAAGTGTTTAAATACGGAGCTGTGTGCTATTGCTGGCTAACATTATATGACAACGTTTAGAGACACTACACTACGGTTACTCGTCCGGAGGGAATTATGGGGCGTCACAATTAAGGGTGATGGTGTGAGGTTGCTTTGCTGGTGACACTATTGTATGAGTTATCTAGAATTGAAGGCACACTTAACCAGCATGCCTACCACAGCATTCTGCAGTGACACACCATCCCATCTGGCTTTCACTTTGAAGTTGGGCCCTCATTTGATTTTCAACGGGACAATGACCCAAAACACACCTCCAGGCTGTGTAAAAGCTATTGGACAAAAACGGAGAGCGATGGAGTGCTGCATCAGATGACATAATCTAACACCCAACTTAAACCCAATAGAGATGGTTTGGCATGAGTTGGACTGGAGAGTGAAGGAAAAGCAGCCAAGTGCTCAGCATATGTGGGAATTCCTTCAAGACTGTTGAAAAGCATCCCAGGTGGCTACCTTATGAAGTTGGTTGAGAGAATGCCAAGATGGTGAAAAGCTGGTATTAAGCCTAAGGGAGGCTACTTTGAAGAATCTAAAATATAAGATACATTTTGATTTGTTTAACACTTTTTTGGTCGCTGCATAATTACATTTATGTTATTTCATAGTTTTTATGTATTTGCTATTATTCTAAAAATTGTAAAAATAAAGAAAACCCCTTCTATGAGTAGGTGTGTCTAAACTTTTGACTGGTACTGTACCATGAGCTTAGATGTGTTTAATCCATGAAAAACACAGCATATGCCTCATAATGAACAAATTATACCAAATAGTTCAGGATGTTCCTATACGGTATTCCACAAAGCTGGATTACTGCACCGAGTACCCGGAACCATCTCAAATATGGAACATGGACTGAAGTAAAAAGAGCTGTTCTGGATTTATGCAGTTATCCAGCTAATTTGGTAATCCTACATCAAGGAATACCCCCCCAGGGCTCAAAATGAAAAAGCCTAACCAACATCGGTAGGCTTGTTTGATTATTATTACTATTATTATTATTATTAAAAATTCTGTGAGGTTTATTACTATTATTATTAATAATAAGAATAATAATAATAACTAGACAATTCCCTCAGAAATTGTGAGTGAGCGTGCCACCTATACAGTTTAGCAGTCCCGCCCAGTTTGGTGACGTACCGCTGGTGTTACGTTTCAGACACAGAGACCCAATAGCAAACAAGGAATTAGCAAGAATGAGGTTTATTTCAAAAGGTGAGGTCAAAAAGCCAGGATATCAGAGTAATATACAGTACAAAAACGGAATGCAAAAGAGTAGTCAGGAATCAAAAGTCGAAGAACCGGAAATCAAAGGCAGAGGTACAAAAACGGCAGGCAAAGGCAAAGTCAAAAAACAATCAGAAGTCGAAACCAAATGGCAAACAAACAAAATCGCTAGGCTATCTCGGGTCGTACGGAAAGGGTGTCTCAGGTAATCAATAAGTCTCTGGCTTTCACAATCTCAGGCTCAGGAAATAAAGGGTACGTTCTGACAGGGAACAAACTGATTTGTGGGTCTTATATACGTATAGGAAAGGGAGGGGAACAAACTACGTGAGGTTAACACGAGGTAGCAATGATACAATCATGAAAACATAACAAAAACACGGAAGGGACTCGGAAACATGCATAACAAACAACGGGCTCGAAGAGGAGCGGAGTGTGCGCAGTAATCACGAGAGGTGAAGTCTACATTCAAACAGCTGGCGCGAATTACAGAGATCGTGGAAAAACTGGTTAATCTGTTAGTATCTAACTATGACAAACAGTTAGTTGTTAGTATACATTTATGTTAATTGGTTTAGTAAGTGCGCTTAATTAATAAAGCACCCGAGTGATTGTTAGCGCGAGTTAGTAATCTATATAATTACACGTAAAGGAAACCAGGAAGTAGCATAACACGAAACCCTCGGAAAATCCCGAAGTCACCTAAACAGTGCATACACGAGACAGGGTAAACAAACACACGAATGCGACTTGGACAACCCACGAACAGAGGGGAATGCAATGGTAATGATAAACAATAATACAAACACAGACATAATTACAGAATATCCAAGTACCCCCCCCCCCCCTAAGAAGCACCTCTTGGTGCTTTCACAGGTGGCACAGGATGAGTTTTGTGGAAGTCCTTAATAAGAGTTTTGTCCAGTATAAAACTGGTGGGGATCCAACTTCTCTCCTCGGGGCCGTAGCCCTCCCAGTCAACCAAGTACTGGAGGCCCCGACCCCGACGACGGCAATCCAAAAGTTTATGTACGGTGTACGTATCACCTCCATCGATGAGACGGGGGGGAGGGGGGGCATCAGGGGCGGGACAAAGGGGGTGGGTGACCACAGGTTTCAGCCGTGAGACGTGGAACGTTGGGTGGATCCGACGCATGGTGGCAGGCAACTTGAGTCTCACGGCTGTGGGACTCAAAACCTTGGTGATGGAGTAGGGACCAATTTAACGCGGTGCCAACTTGCGAGAGTCCACTTTGAGGGGAATGTCCCGTGTCGTGAGCCACACTCGTTGCCCCATCCGATACTGGGGTGCCTTGGACCGACGCCGGTCGGCCGTTACCCTCATCCTGGCGCTGGCACGAAGCAGATTCTGACGGGTAGTCTTCCAGGTGCGGATGCAGCGCCGGATGAAGGCTTCGGCCGACGGAACTCCCACCTCCTCCTCCTGGCTCGGGAACAGGGGTGGCTGGTAGCCTAAACAACACTCGAAAGGGGATAGTTTAGAGGCAGAGGAGGTGTGAGAATTGATGGCGTATTCGGCCCACGGTAGTTGGTGACTCCATGATGTGGGATTTCTAGAGCATAGACATCTTAGAACTGGCTCGATGACCTGGTTCGCCCGCTCAGTCTGGCCATTGCTCTGTGGGTGAAAACCTGATGAAAGACTAACCGTGGTACCTAATAGTGTGCAAAAAGCTTTCCAGAACCTAGCAGTGAATTGTGGACCTCTATCTGAGACTATGTCTGTGGGGATGCCGTGTAACCTAATGACGTGCTGGACTAGAATGGATGCCGTTTCCTTGGCGGAGGGGAGTTTAGTGAGGGGAATAAAGTGAACAGCCTTGGAAAACCTATCAACCGTGGTGAGGATCGTGGTGTAATTATTAGAAGTGGGCAACTCAGTGATGAAATCAAGTGCAATGTGTGACCAGGGTCTGTGAGGAATAGGGAGGGGCTGAAGTAATCCTGCAGGGTGTGAGTGTGGTACCTTATTCTGGGCACAGACTGAGCAGGCAGCGACAAAGTCCCTAATCTCGTCCTTCATATGGGGCCACCAGAACCGTCGCTGAATGAACGTGAGTCTCCTGGTGACCCCTGGGTGGCAGGACAGATTGGAGGAGTGACCCCACTGCAGGACGTTAGTCCGGACTGCCTCTGGAACATAGAGATTGTTATTGGGACAACCACTGGGACCTGATTCGCTATCGAGTGCGTTGAGCACAGTAGTCTCTATGTCACACTCAATGGTGTGGACGAAGCAGCTAACAGGAAGGATGGTGTCGGGGTCCTCCTCCTTGGTGTTAGTGACAAATCTGCGAGACAGTGCGTCGGGCTTGACATTCTTGGATCCCGGTCTGTATGCGGGCACAAAGTTGAATCGAGTAAAGAACAAAGCCCAGCGGGCTTGACGAGAGTTAAGTCTCTTGGCTGTCTGCAGGTACTCCAAGTTCTTATGATCGGTCCAGACTAAGAAAGGTTCTTGAGCTCCCTCTAGCCAGTGCCTCCATTCCTCCAGAGCCATCTTGACTGCCAGGAGCTCCCGGTTGCTGATGTCATAGTTTGCCTCCATAGGAGTGAGGCGATGGGAAAAGTATGCACAAGGGTGCACCTTGTTATCCTTAGCGGAACGCTGGGACAGAACCGCCCCTACTCCGACATTGGAGGCATCAACCTCCACAATGAACTGGGCCTTAGGGTCAGGGTGGATCAGGATGGGGGCGGTGGTGGAGCGATTCTTCAGCTCCTTAAACGCTGTCCCGGCTCGAGGATTCCATGCGAACGACGTTTTAGTAGAGGTGAGAGCAGTGAGTGGAGCTGCCAATGAGCTGTATCCTCGGATGAAATGCCGATAGAAGTTGGCGAATCCCAGGAAGCGTTGAAGGTCCTTCCGGGTCTCAGGCTGGGGCCATTCCATGACGGCTTTGACCTTCTCGGGGTCCATGCTCAGACTCCCTGCGGAGATGATGTACCCCAAGAAGGTCGTGGTGGAACAATGGAAGTCGCACTTCTCAGCTTTGACAAACAGTCTATTTTCCAGGAGGTGTCTCAACACCTGGCGGACATGGGTGACATGCTCGGCCTCGGTCTTGGAAAAAATCAGAATATCGTCCAGATAAACTAAAACGACCCTGTTGAGTAGGTCGCCGAGCACGTCATTGACCAGTCTCAGGAAGACGCCAGGGGCGTTCGTGAGGCCGAATGGCATCACCAGATATTCCCAATGGCCCGTGGGCGTGTTAAAGGCCGTCTTCCACTAATCCCCATCACGGATACGTACCAGGTGGTACGCGTTGCAGAGGTCCAATTTGGTGAATATGGACGCCCCCTGGAGCAGTTCAAAAGCAGAAGCCATGAGAGGAAGCGGGTAGCGGTTCTTGATAGTGAGGTCATTTAGGCCCCGGTAATAGATGCAGGGCCTCAGGGAACCATCCTTCTTTCCCACGAAGAAGAACCCCGCTCCCGCGGGCGAGGAGGAAGGTCTAATGACTCCTGCCGCCAGAGACTCCCGCAGATACTTTTCCATGGCCTCGTGCTCGGGACGGGAGAGGGAGAAGACTCGCCCTCTCGGAGGAACTGCGCTAGGTTGCAGATCAATAGCACAGTCATAGGGGCGGTGCGGAGGCAGATTGACGGCTCGGGACTTGCTGAACACCTCCTTGAGGTCCAGGTACTCGGAAGGGATACGGGACAGGTCCTCGCACATCTCAGAAGAGGGGGGATTCGGACGGGAACTCGGAAGAGGAGAGTGGGCTTCTCGGAGACAATGAGATGAACAGAATGGGCACCAGCCCAAAATCTCATGTGTCGACCACTCGAACGTGGGGTTGTGCTTGACCAGCCAGGGATGTCCCAAGATAATGGGTGAGTGAGGAGAATCGATGATGTGGAGCTGAAGCTCCTCCCGATGGTTGCCTGAGATCCGCAGCTTGAGTGGGGCGGTGATGTAGTCAATGCTGGTGAATCTCTGGCCGTTGAGGGACTTAGCGGCTAGTGGGTGTGACAGCTTGAGGAGAGGAACTCCCCATCTGGACGCCATCCCAGCATCCAGAAAGCTCTCCTCCGCTCCAGAATCGACGAGGGCGGATGTCTTCCTCGCTTGATCAGCCCACTTGAGCGTAACAGGAAGGCAGGTGCGGTTCCTAGAGGAGTGATCAATCGGAATAACGCCCACTAGTGCTCCTCTAGTCACTAGCGGGCGTTGGCTTTTACCGGGCACTGGGCAACGAAGTGACCCGGTTGGCCACAGTAGAGGCAGGCTCTGGATCTCATCCTCCTATCACGTTCCTCTTTAGACAGGCGAGTGCGATCCACCTCCATGGCCTCTGTCTCAGGTACCCGTAACGGTGGTTTCTTGGTGGCACTGGATGGATCGTTGCTGTGGGATCTCCAGGGGGCCCCCTGATTGGACGTGGCCTGCTGACGAAACCTGTTGCGGTCCTGAAGGCGATGGTCAATGCGGATGGCAAGCGCGATGAGGTCCTCCAGACCTTCTGGGAGATTCCGAGTCAGCAGTTCGTCCTTAACCCGTTCCGCCAGTCCCAGGAGGAATGCGTCGTAAAGCGCCCTCCTCTCCCATCTACTGCATGTCGCCAACGTCTGGAATTTGATGGCAAAATCCGAGACTGAAAGATTCCCCTGGCGCATCATCAGCATCTCCCTCGCCGCCTCATGTCCGTGCTTGGAGCGGTCGAAGACTCTCTTCATCTCCTCCACGAACATGTATGAGGTCTGGACGCAAGGAAGACCCTCCTCCCAGGCCGCCGTCCCCCACTTCTTGGCTCGACCGGATAGCTGAGTGATGATGTAAGCCACCCGGGAGAGCTCAGTGGGGAAGGTAGTAGGCTGCAGCTGGAAGATGAGCTGGCACTGGGTGAGGAAGGGCCGACAACCGCCAGGTTCACCGGAGTATTTCTCCAGCGGTGGAAGATGAGGCTCCCGGACCGGAACAGGAGGGGGTGCTGAGGGAGCAGGAGCAGGAGCAGGCGCAGGAACAGGAACAGAAGGTTGCTGGGGAGCGTGGCCAGGCTGATGTGCCCGGAGCGATGTTGTCAGCTCCGTCACACAGAGGGTGAGGTTCTGCAGATGCTGCGAAACCAGATCCAACTGGGTCTGGTGGTGACCCAGCATGGCACCCTGCTGCTCGAGGGCGAAGTTCACCCGGGAGCTGTCTGCTGGGTCCATCTCTGGTCAGAACGTACTGTTACGTTTCAGACACAGAGACCCAATAGCAGACAAGGAATTAGCAAGAACGAGGTTTATTTCAAAAGGTGAGGTCAAAAAGCCAGGATATCAGAGTAATATACAGTACAAAAACGGAATGCAAAAGAGTAGTCAGGAATCAAAAGTCGAAGAACCGGAAATCAAAGGCAGAGGTACAAAAACGGCAGGCAAAGGCAAAGTCAAAAAACAATCAGAAGTCGAAACCAAATGGCAAACAAACAAAATCGCTAGGCTATCTCGGGTCGTACGGAAAGGGTGTCTCAGGTAATCAATAAGTCTCTGGCTTTCACAATCTCAGGCTCAGGAAATAAAGGGTACGTTCTGACAGGGAACAAACAGATTTGTGGGTCTTATATACGTATAGGAAAGGGAGGGGAACAAACTACGTGAGGTTAACACATGAGGTAGCAATGATACAATCATGAAAACATAACAAAAACACGGAAGGCACTCGGAAACATGCATAACAAACAACGGGCTCGAAGAGGAGCGGAGTGTGCGCAGTAATCACGAGAGGTGAAGTCTACATACAAACAGCTGGCGCGAATTACAGAGATCACGGAAAAACTGGTGAATCTGTTAGTATCTAACTATGACAAACAGTTAGTTGTTAGTATACATTTATGTTAATTGGTTTAGTAAGTGCGCTTAATTAATAAAGCACCCGAGTGATTGTTAGCGCGAGTTAGTAATCTATACAATTACACGTAAAGGAAACCAGGAAGTAGCAGAACACGAAACCCTCGGAAAATCCCGAAGTCACCTAAACAGTGCATACACGAGACAGGGTAAACAAACACACGAATGCGACTCGGACAACCCACGAACAGAGGGGAATGCAATGGTAATGATAAACAATAATACAAACAGACAGACATAATTACAGAATATCACAGCTGGTCCCACTTTCCAGAAAAAAATATATTGGTGGCTATGAAAAAAAAGTTAATATTCAAAACATCCAATGTGGGCTTTTTAATATTTTTAAAGAATTTATCAAATTGGACTTTTGAAATTATGCCAAAACAAATAAGCAACAAGAAAGCTAAATGATTCCTGAGACACGAACGGGGGCGGGGCAAACATAGGCCAATGAAATGGGATCTCCCCACTGAGTCCAACGGCGCCACCCGCGAGTCTCTACGACAATCGGCTCACGAGATACGAAAGAGGGCAGGGCTTAAGTGTAGGGGGTGGGGCAAACAGACTAATGAAAGCAGATCTCCCATAATATAACGGCTGACAAGATCTATATGACCACAGACGTGATTTTAATAACTATAACACAAACTCCCTTTCGTGATGTATTACGATAGCTACCAAGTGAATGAAGTCCATCCTCAAATTATATCTTTATTTTTTAAAAACTCAACCCAGACAAAACAATGTAACAACCAAGGATTGTGAAACCAATCACGTAAAAGGTCAAAAGGAGAAAAACATGCGTGATCCCCAACAATTAACCAATCACAGTACAGAAAAAAACATGACCAAGATCAAGGGTATCAAAAGTTCAGTATAACCCATGTTGGCATAAAAAAAAACCTTTGCTCTCTGTGTATACATTTGAACCATATTCTATGCAGGTTACATTATTATTATTTTTTGTTGTTGTTGCATTATTCAGTTATGGTTATCACAATGCACTGATAAAATGTGGGTATGAACTCCAGCCTATCAGCGCAATAATCACCAATGTAGGTGATGCAGGCCCCCCCCCCCCACACACACACAATTTAACAAAAAGCATATAGTTTTATTAAGATGGTTGCTAGGGTGTTGCGAGGTGGTTTCTACAGTGTCATAGGTGGTTGCTAGGGTGTTGCTAGGTGGTTTTTATGGTTTCATAGGTGGTTTCTAGGGTGTTCTAGCTGGATGCTATGGTGTTGCTAAAGTGTTGCTAGGCAGTTGCTAAGGTGTTATAGGTGGTTGTTGGGGGTGTTGCTAGGCTTTTGTTAAGGTGTTCCAGCTGGTTGCTAGGGTGTTGCTAGGCAGTTGCCAAGGTGTTCCTGGTGGTTGCTAGGGTGTTGCTAAGGTGTTCCAGGTGGTTACTAAGGTGTTCTAGGTGGTTGCTAGGGTGTTGCCTGATGGTTGCTAGCATGGGGGCGTGGTTCACCTCGACCAATGATAGTAGTAGTCTGTACTGAGTTTATTGACACCTCCCATAAGTCTGTAGGACAAATGGTTAATGAGATATGAAAGGGGGCGTGGCTTAATAATGGGAGTGTAGTTAACTTAGACTAATGAAAGTAGAAGTTTTTACTGAGTTAATTGACACCTCCCATAAGTCTCTAAGACAAACGGTTCATGAGATATGAAAGGGGGCATGGCTTAATAATGGGGGCATGGACATCCATAATTATGGACAGGCACTTTTTTTTTTAATGTGACCTGACCTTTTTTTGTCCTCACTTGAGCCATTATTCAAATTTTAACTGCCATTTAATTGCCATTCTCTGACTCTGAGTCCTCAATGGATTTCAATGGGGGCTCAGATAGTTCACAGAAAGTACAATAGTAGCAAGACGATAAAAGTTAAAGTGCAAGGAGACGTTGATAAAAATTTGATTATGTATAATCCCATTGAAAATTGTGTCCTCTGTGGCGATCTAAATACACCAAATTCAGCTAGAGTGCAGAGTCCATTCATGTCTATGTGAAGCGTGACTGTCAAACAAATGCCGATCCTGGGAGATTGAAACATGCCATAAAGTTTTTTTTTGTTTTTTTATGAGCGCGTGCCATCAGTCAGTCATGCCATCATTTGATGTATCGTTTTTGTATGTGCGTGCAAAATTGAGGCCGCTGTCGCGATTTACAAAATGTCTTGCAAAAACTCAAATTGCAGCTGCTACACTCCACGATGTGAACATTCCGCCATTCATTCTTATGGGGCAAAATTGCTCACAAAAAGTAGAATTGGTCCCACACCGTGTGCCGGAACTTTCCACAAAGTAATAGCAACCCGAATTGGAGCGAGCGTGGTGCGAAAACTCCTGAATAAAGAAATAAACAATAATATTATGTATAGGCACCCACACTAATAATAATATAGCTGCAAGTAGCAATTAAGGGGGCCAAGCACACAAAACCACAAATACATAAACTAATGCAAAAAACAAGAATGTTCAAAATGAAGTGCTTAATCAGCCTAGCAAGTATCATTTGTCAACAAAAAACTACTAAAGCTTTTAGTAAATTCTTTGAAAATAATTTAATTGTGAGTAATGCAAGTGATGCTAATTAGCAAATTTAGTGCAAAACGGTCAAAGTATCTTGGAGCAGATTGTAATTTATTCAAAATGGTGGCAAATCCATAATGGCAGACTAATGAATCCTTAAGCCATGTTTATTCTCTGTGCAAAGCAGGATATTTTGACATTAAGTCCAGGTCCCTGAGTCAAACACAGCAGGATTTATCAATTTATCATTCTTGCCAATTCAAAAGACTGCTGTTGCACCATGATATGGCCAATCCGCAGCAAATTGGGTTAATTGTGCTTGGAAACTACCTTCCTTCAGTGTGCCCAGTTTAATTTCAATGAACCAGATGAAAGTGGGAAAAGTAGCATATGAACTAACAAAATCCAAAATGGTCCCCAATTCGAGATGTTGGTGATTGAAACATACATGGCTATATACGGAGTAAGGGGTTTAGTCATTGTAGCAAGAAAATAATTATTTTTAACAAAACCATGTGTGCCACAATTATTGCCACCCCTGCATTTATATATAAAATAAAGTAATCATTTTTATTATTTGGTCGCATATCCTTTGCATGCCAAGGCTGTGACCCAACAACATCAAAAGACTTGATATTTTATTTTATGGTACTCTTACAAGCGATACTATAACGTCTCTGCATTTGAATGGATCTCTATGGGAATTGGGGGGTGGGACTATGTAAATTATGCTGGAACAGTATGGAATACATGGTTGGTAAAATGGCTGTAAGTCATCAAGGGTCTGAGGTATCAAACGAGCCTCAAACCATCACTCTGCTGCCAGATATGCAGTAGATATGGATGGATCAGGTTGATTAAATGCGTTTAGCCACACAATAATTAATTTAGCTATATTTCGCTGAACATGGTATTTCACAAAAGGTCGTAATCTTTTCAGCTAGGTCGAAAGAGAGCACCCCAGATCATTACAGAGCCATCGGTCAAGTTGGTCAGCTGGTAACATTAGAGGAGGTTGGGAGAGGGAGGTAGCAATGACAGCGAACGTTAGCTAGATTTTATAATGTTATAGCCTAACTTACAGCATGGATCAGAGCCTTTGGCTGTGAACTGACATCCCAGCAAACAATTTTTAGTTCTGGGAATGTTCCGGGAAGGTTTTTTCAAGGTTAGGGGTACGTTCCCATATGGTATTATATGTGGTTCTCAGAACATTCCTTTAACGTTACTAGAACGTTTCATAGTTATGGGAACGTTCTTCTAACCTAATAAGAACATTCTGGGAGTTTCCAGCAGGAAATCTTTGGTTCTGCAAATGTTTTTTTGAGGTTTGGGATGTTCCTATACGGTTGCAAATTAACGTTCCCTTGCGGTTTTCCAGGAAAGTTATTTAACGTATCTGGAACGTTCCCATTTGGTATTATATGTGGTTCCCAGAACGTTCCTTTAACATTACCAGAACATTGCATAGTTATGGGAACGTTCTCCAAACCCAATAAGAACGTTCCGGGAGAGTTGCCTTTTGGTTTTTCTCTGAAGGAAATGTTGCGTTTCTGAATCGTAATCTGGGCGCAGCCAATAGAGTACTCAACTGACTACGTCACGCTGGTTTCGGAAGTAAATTCCCCATTCATTTAGTGCATAGACATTAACTAAAGCTTACTTTTAAACCATTTCTACTGATTATGTCTTACCGTCAATTTCCCGGATTGTTCAATATAACGCCCGTTCGCAAACTATGTCGTTTTTCTGGACCAGCTTCGAGCATATTTTATGTTTTAGTATTTTTTTTTGTGAACATACCAGCGCTGGCACTGTTTAAAAACTCCACGTCCCCTAATTCCCTCCGAACGTGCAGCCTTGTCTCCAGACGTTAACGTTAGCCAGCAGTAGCACACAGCTCCGTTTTTAAACACTTTTTTATAACGTTAACTAGCTAACTTGAAGGACTAAAAGCTAGAATTGCTTTATGTGGTTAACCGTAGCGCAGTTTCTGACCTTGTCGGGTGGGCTTCTCTACTTAGCAAGCTAACGTTAGCTCCTCTTCAGTGGCAGTAGCCTACTCCAATCTGCCACAGTCAGACAGACGAGATGATGATATCTTATTGGTCGAGAACCACGTGCGTTGTAGTACTGGATATGTAGTCCGTTAAAGTGGACTACAAGTCAAACTACATTCATTAATGCATGACTAAAAATTGGAACATGCGATATATGGAATATAGCCTTGTACCACATCCCAGCAAACAAGCCCTTTTTGGGCCTGTGCGGGGCCACTATGGGCTGAAAATTGGGCCCCTTGTGGGCTGCCAACTAGGGGCTCCATATCCGCTGCGAAATGTCGGCCAGATGTGGGCAGCCCACACAAAGCCCATACCATGGGCCCCACACGTGGCTGACATTTCACAGTGGATATGGGGCCCCTAATGGGCAGCCAACATAAAGCCCAAAGGTGTGGGCTGCCTGCTAGGGCCCCGTACCTTGGGGCCCATACGTGGCCAACATTTCGCAGCCACAAGAGGCCCAATGTTAAACCCACAGTGTCCCTGCACAGGCCAAAAATGGGCTTGTTTGCTGGTTATGTGTGGGTCAATTTTCAACCCACTGTGGGTCCACAGATGACATATGCCTGCTCTGCATCCAAAAATTACTTACCAGGATGTTTTTTTTCTGCACTTGGGACTCCCAATAAGACATACCAGACACAGCACTTGTTTCAAATACAATACAAATTTAATTAAGATAACAAAAATAACAAGTTTCGCAACTCATTCATCAGCAAACAAGAACAATAACCAGAATAATGAACAACAATAATTTAACATCAGTATCAGTTAATATTTTTTATCTCTCATCCTCCTTGCACCACCATTTTTTAATTGCCTTCTCCACCTCTGCATGTGACGTTCAGCTGCTTTTTGACACAGCATCTATGTAAGAAGAAGAAAAAAAGTTTTTCAACCTCATGTCCAAGGTGGACTAGATGCCAGCTCCCAAACATATCCAGGGCATACTAACATTTTGTACTGGTGGCACTAGTGCTACCTCCTGAAAATTTTACTGCCACCAGCACAAAAGTTAAGTTGGACCACTTAAAATCGACATTCAGCACAAAATGTGTGAATTGTATTCCTGATCAATGCTTTGGTAATAAAAAAGACAAATAAGGTCAAATAGTGTTGTTTTGTTTTTTTTAACAGTAAAATAACTTAAAATAAATAGACACCAAATAATAAAAGCCAAAGTCAGAACCCCTAACATAAAACTATGCTGCCTGCGAGTGCCAATGCTAATGCGGATGAATGACAGCGCACGTTTCGTGAACATTTTTCAAATATGCAAGTAGCCTAAAATGCTCTACCGGTAGAAACGGTATGGTCAAATCCATAACATGGCCCGGATTTCAGATGGCCCGGATTAGCCAGAGCCAGAGCTGGGGGTAAGCACGATTCGCCAGAAGTATTATCAAATTCAATTTACTTCATTTGGCTGTTAACTTTAGCTAGATAGCTAACGTTGCCTAACGGTAGAAGGGTGATATTAGACGTCAAAGTTAAATAACGTTGGATAACTTAACCAACAAGAAGCAACAGCGTCCAAGACAGCAACATAAATTACAGCAAGTAAGTTAGTTAACGTTACCTGGAATTCATAATGATTATCTTCATGTAACTTATTCAACGTTAACGCTAATCATCCAGTCAATTTAATTTAGCTAATCCCTTATAAATTAGCTATAGATAGGTAACGTTAATAACGTTTGACGGGCGACATTAGATTGCTTACCAAAAACTCAGTCCAAGAATGCAAGTATCCTGTAACGTTAGCTACAAAACATTTAAGTTACAGTACAACATATTTTCAAAGTTATTATGAATAACGTTATGTATTAGCTTTTTGTCAATAAAATAACCCAGCTTCTATTGTTCTCAGCTCAAACTGAAACCAAATTAACGGTCAATATTTCAAACCCTTT
This sequence comes from Ilyophis sp. 1 JC-2022, assembly GCA_022702515.1. NCBI lineage: Eukaryota > Metazoa > Chordata > Actinopteri > Anguilliformes > Synaphobranchidae > Ilyophis > Ilyophis sp. 1 JC-2022. Next base: position 68,412,549 of record CM040404.1, read on the forward strand.
TTAATAATAAAAAAAATACATTCTCTCCTTTCAGTGCTTATATTGTAGAATGCACCTGTGTTGATTCATCACTGACTTAACGCAACCATACTCACTAAGAAATACAAACGTGCAAAATAAAAAGTTATTCAATTTCTGCGATGTAAAAAGTAATTTAAAAATGTATATTAAATTATTTAATTTTAATCTAAATAATTAAGTTATGTAGCATACTAAAATTATGTCCTATAAATCCTTTTTTTTTCATGTGAATGAAACCCATTGATTTGCCAAATTAAATGGATTTTTAAAAATGTGACTATTTGTGATATTTATTTATTGTTTTTTGTAATGTTGTTCCATGACTAGACCACATGAGCTATTATGCCAACCCCATCTAAGAACTTAGGGCCGGATTCAGAGATGGCCAATTTAAATCATGCACTTAAGTGCCTCACCTGCGTGGATTGGATTTAACACAAGCTTATTTATGCCATATTCTAACTTGTGTTGCACAGGTGCTTATCTCAAAATGTGAGTGGTACAGAGCATGATATTCTAATTACCTGTTTCTTGTACCTGCCCCCCGGGTTGCCAGGCATCTAATAAAAAAATGTTTGTGAGGTTATGCATTTTCAACGTGTCAGTGACAGTGCCTTTAATAACCGCATTTGCTTTTTGGAAAATCCTGGCTTTGCGCATCATAGTTGCTCTTGCGTGACGGGGTATAGGCATGCAATGAACGTATTAATACATCACATTGATAAAATGATCATAGCTTCTATTGATGACTGGGATATACCCATCACATAATCAAAAGAAGTATCGCTGGACAGTGGTTGCACGCAATATTACTAAGTAAACAAATAAATTGTTGGATTTACTTAAATAAATATTCTTTTTACGATTTAGCCTGCCTAATAAAGTAATGTACGGTAGCATAATAGCCTAAATGCGACGTCTTCCACTTAACGAGTTGAAGTCACACATACTTAATAATAGCCCATTACTTGCAACCACTGTTCAAAAATTTATTTTTTGAGTGCATCTGTCACATGCTGGAAGGATGTGGCCAGGAAGGAGAGAAGTTTTAACCTGGAGCACTGGTAGATCTACACTGCGGGGAGTTACTTTGCACTTCCTAATAATTTTGGAGCAGCTATGCTCACACAAGTAGGCTACAAAATCATCTCTTTGTCAAAGCGATTGTGATCCAAACACTGCCTATCAATGAATCCATCTAATATTGGTCTGGTATTATATACCAGACAGTCAATCATAGCCTATTTTTGATAATTGTAAGTAGGCTAGGCAAAGAAAAATAAAACCAATATTTTTTTCAAATAATATGCTGTATTTTTCAAAATCATGTATTGGTGGCTCTAGACATAAACTACCTATGTTTCCGATCAAAATGCGCAGTAAAATGTCTGAATCGCAAATAGGAATAAGTCCCATTTGCATGTGCTTATCTCAACTCTGAATCTGGCCCCAATTGTGTATTGATTATTCTTGAGTATTTTCTTACCCATAGGTAAGAAAAATCTGTGGGCCCTGCAAGTGCGGACTGCACACAGAAAACCCACATGAGGGCCCATACGTGAAAAACACTGGGCCCAACACGGGCTGAACCAGCAGTGGGCCCATGTGGGGTAACTGTGGGCAAGCCCATGTGTGGGTTGCGCACAGAAAAACTACTTGGAGGCCCATAGGGGAAAATGTACTGTGGGCCCAACATGAGCTGTCCAGTAATGGGCCCTTGTGGGGTAAGTGTGGGTAAGCCTAAGTGCGGGCTGCCCACAGATAACCCACATGGGGGCCCATAGGTGAAATATTGCCAAGGGCCCAGCCTGGGCAAAACCACAGTGGGCCCACATGGGATTAGTGTGGGTCTACTAAAACCACGTGGGCTTGTTTGCTGGGATAGGCTAATCCAGAAACGTTTTGGCTCATTCTATAAATCAAGATTTCAAGAAATAGTCGATAGTCTCCGAAGCCCATTCTATTTTCCATTGGGAATTTACTTCCGAAACCAGACTCCGCCCACAACTGACGTAGCCTACTCACTTGAGTACTCTATAGCGTCCAGCCTGTATCAGCCAACAGCTGTCACGCTTTTATTTTCTATTAGGCTACCTGAGCACTAGCTTCCTCCAGTTTATTTACCAACACTGCCCCTCTGGCGCATCGCTGGACGATAAATGACCAGCGTAGTCCGACTTTAATTGACTAGTGGCCCGATATCAGAATTGGAGATGGCGGTGGTCAAAACATACATGTTCGCACCGAGGGGGTCACTGTTGCACATTTCAAATCTCTACATTAAAACTGAATTTTTCAATTTAGAAAAACCATTGACTTCTATAGCGCCACCCTGTAGGTTACTCCCCAGTGGGCACATGACATCAGTTCGACGTCTTTTTCAGGTTGAATTCTGGTCGCGACGTTAGATAACCAGAATGAGACCAGGAAAAGATGTCTTTTTGAAGACGCCGTTTCAACATCAGAAAAATACGTCGTTTTTAGGTTCTAATTTGGGTAGCCTAGGTCGCCTAAGTCAATTATTGTGACTTCATTGGAAAATTTCCCGAAACCTTCTATGACTCTGTGGTAATTGCAATGCAACCATTCCGCCAGTTACACCGAGAGATCAACTTAAGTTAGCCTAGTTAAATCAGCTAATATTGGCTATAAAAGTGGTTAGCTACTATAACTTCACTGGCAAATGTCTGGCTAAAACACAAAATCGTCATCACACACAGCCGGTAATGTTTTTGTCAACATTAAATACGTTGAAACAAAACAGAAACATATGAACATATAAACACAAAGGGAAATGTACTTATTTTAAAAGGAATGGAGCACCTTAAGGGAGCCTATTCGCCCTCCGCTTGGAATGGCTTGATTTAAAGTAATTGAGAAAGTCATGGACAAATCATGAAAATCCATTGGTCAAAATGTCTATATAACCCTGTAAAACCTAAAATATAATTACAATATTGTAATATACAATTTATAACATAAAATAAAGGCTATCAAAATGAAATTAAAAGCAATAAAATATTATAAGCATGGAACATTTATCTTACACTTGCATGCTTATGAATAAGTCCACCCGGTCAGGTGTATGTCCACCGTGTCAGGCGTAGCTTAGATGATGACAGGGTGGACATTTTGAGGTAGCAACGGAACTAGTGATTGTGATAAAGCTAGCATAATGGTGAATATCTGAAGCAGATTTTGTCCTTATTTACAAACATATTTGAAACTATGAAATTTGATCAACTTCCCTATATTTTACCATCCACTAGATGGCGCCAAACACAACCTTAATATATTTCTGAAAAACCTATGACAACAATCAATAATTCATATTAACTCAACATGCAAAATGACTCAAATTTGTGTGCATTAAATTTTTCAGTAGAACGGAACATTAGTGGCTAACTTGCCAGTGAGTAACATGGCCTCTCTCGAAAAGACACTGCAGGACAAGCAGTAAAATGCCCAGCCCCTCCGCTCCAGTTGAAATGTTATGAAATGTTGGGGCTATATCTCGGCTATATCTCTGCTCTCACTACAGGTAGAAAGTTGGCTGAGAGCTATTTTAATCAGGAGGAGCTACCTTTCTACAAATCAAACATAGTTTTTTGGTGGAATTCCCCTTTCAAAGACCAGACTTTGCCAGTAGTGGTGAACTTCAGGCAACAATGGCAGTTGCCACAAAGCTAATTTGCAAGTAAAACTATGAGCTTGCCACAAACCTGCCTTTCTTGCCGTAAACTTGCCGGAAGGTCTATATTTTTCTAAGGGTATGGGAGCTAATCACGCTTCAAGAATTACCTACCGGATCTACATTCCAAATAAAATACGAATAAGCCAGAAAAGGGCCATTTAATTAAAAATTATATATACATACGCGGACTGGTTATTGTTTGTATTGACAGAATCCACTTCGTTCTAGTTTGTTTACGTGTTAGAAGTGTCATTTTGAGACCGTTTTAGCTGCCATATAGAAGTGGATGAAGAGCGACAAATACCCTATTCTGGATTATCACCCCAGTGGAGCACAGAGCAACTAACGGACATATTTGCCACCATTTGTATCACGGCCATGTAACAACACAACCCAAAGTTCAATTGTGCTTTCAGGATTGTTTCTCCTGACTTATTTTTCCATAGAATTAAATTGGTCAGCTAGACCACTCACCTGTATCCAGACAGTCAGCCAGACCACTCACCTGTATCCAGCCTGACTACCAGCCAGTTAGCCAGACCACTCACCTGTATCCAGCCAGACTGCCAGCCAGACCTCTCACCTGTATCCAGCCTGACTTTGCAGCCAGTCAGCCAGACCACTCACCTGTATCCAGTCAGACTACCAGCCAGTTAGCCAGACCACTCACCTGTATCCAGCCAGACTGCCAGCCAGACCTCTCACCTGTATCCAGCCTGACTTTGCAGCCAGTCAGCCAGACCATTCACCTGTATCCACCCAGACTGCCAGCCAGACCACCCACCTGTAACCAGCCAGACCACTCACCTGTATCCAGCCAGACAACTCGCTTGACCTACACCGGGACATCTTACACACCTTGTTTTGGGAACCTTGTTCTCTGCCTTATAGTCTACATATGTACCAGTGGCAGTTATTTTTTTCAATGCTATGATGGAGCCCCCGCACATACAAAATATCAATGAATAAATGTTGAACATTCGCTGTCTTGAGTTTGGTGCTTCCTGGGTGTTTTTCACAGAAAATAAAAATATTAGCATAGGTCCTAATGAGTTAATTTAGTCAGTTCTGTGACATAGAAAAATGTAAATGATTCAGTACCATAGCCTACTATTTACTTATTAGGGGATCAGGCAGCGAAGCATTATATAGGCCTTATGTTTTCAGGACGTTCCCCTTTAACTGTTCTGCAGTGAGGCACACACATATAGGGACCAGCGAACAACGTGCCGTACCATTTTGTGTCCCGACCAGGGCACAACTCAAAAGCGGGAAACTGAATGCACAAGAGGCGAGTCTGTATTGAATTGAACTGAAAACGCTCGTGAACTACTCTCCTGTGGAGGCTTGTCGTTTGGTAGTGTTGGTGCTTTGAAGATTCACGCATTTTATAGGTAGCCTATTTTAGTGTTAGTGTGTTTATAGATGGTTAATATATTGTTAAAATTTAGTATTATTGTATTGAATAGTTTTAGTGTATAAAAATTTATATTTTGATAGTTTTATTGTAGTTAGAATTAAATCTGTTTTGAGCTAACGCCGGGCGACGGTCATTCGGCTGAGTAATGTTAAGTTACGTTAGGTTAGTACATTTGTTACAGCTAACGGTTTATGGTTCGTGTAATAAACGTATCTTATCCATAGATCTTATGATTATCACTACGTGTCATTAACGTTAGCTACTCTTAACTGATTGCAAGATAGAAACTAGAAGCTAGATCTATCTGGTAACGATACAGCTCCAGCTGGCTTGACTTGCGAAGCAGGCACGTGCAGAGGATGTTAGAGGGGCAGGGGCCCAAATTCATAAAAGGGCACGCCGGCGATTTTGGCAAATAATTAAATAAATATATGCTTGGAATGAAGGGATATTAAAATGTAGGGTTTTTCCTGGCAGAGAATATTGTTTCTGGCAGTACGTAGGCTATGCGAACGCACACAGCAAATTTCTGTTCCATAAATTTTTACCGTAAATACAGTTTTTGGAGTATACAGGTGCAGCTCAAAAAATTTGAATATCGTGAAAAAGTTAAATATTTTTTGTCACTCATTTTAGAAAGTGAAACTCATATATTATATAGACTCATTACACATAGAGTGAAATATTTCAAGCCTTTATTTCTTGTAATTTTGATGATTATGGCTTACAGCTAAAGGAAACCCAAATTCAGTGTCTCAGAAAATTAGAATATTGTGAAAAGGTTCAATATTGGAAACTCATGGTGCCACACTCTAATCAGCTAATTAACTCAAAACACCTGCAAAGGTTTCCTGAGCCTGTAATAGGTCTCTCAGTCTGGTTCAGTAGGCTACACAATCATGGGAAGACTGCTGACTTGACAGATGTCCAGAAGACAGTCATTGAAACCCTCCACAAGGAGGGTAAGCCACAAAAGGTCATTGCTAAAGAAGCTGGTTGTTCACAGAGTGCTGTATCCAAGCATATTCATAGAAAGTTGAGTGGAAGGAAAACGTGTGGTAGGAAAAGGTGCACAAGCAACAGGGATAACCGCAGCCTTGAGAGGATTGTCAAGCAAAATCCATTCAAGAATTTGGGGGAGCTTCACAAGGAGTGGACTGAGGCTGGAGTCAGTGCATCAAGAGCCACCACGCACAGACGAATCCAGGACATGGGCTACAAATGTCGCATTCCTTGTGTCAAGCCACTCCTGAACCAGAGACAACGTCAGAAGCGTCTTACCTGGGCTAAGGAGAAAAAGAACTGGACTGTTGCTCAGTGGTCCAAAGTCCTCTTTTCAGATGAAAGTAAATTTTGCATTTCATTTGGAAATCAAGGTCCCAGAGTCTGGAGTAAGAGTGGAGAGGCACAGAATCCACATTGCTTGAAGTCCAGTGTGAAGTTTCCACAGTCAGTGATGATTTGGGGTGCCATGTCATCTGCTGGTGTTGGTCCACTGTGTTTTCTGAAGTCCACAGTCAACGCAGCCATCTACCAGGAACTTTTAGAGCACTTCATGCTTCCTTCTGCTGACAAGCTTTATGGAGATGTTGATTTCATTTTCCAGCAGGACTTGGTACCTGCAAACACTGCCAAAAGTACCAAAAGCTGGTTCAATGACCATGGTATTACTGTGCTTGATTGGCCAGCAAACTCGCCTGACCTGAACCCCATAGAGAATCTATGGGGTATTGTCAAGAGGAAGATGAGAGACACCAGACCCAACAATGCAGACGACCTGAAGGCCGCTATCAAAGCAACCTGGGCTTCCATTACACCTCAGCAGTGCCACAGGCTGATCGCCTCCATGCCACGCCGCATTGATGCAGTAATTCATGCAAAAGGAGCCCCAACCAAGTATTGAGTGCATATAAATGAACATACTTTTCAGAAGGCTGACATTTCTGTTTAAAATATCCTTTTTTATTGATCTTATGTAATATTCTAATTTTCTGAGACACTGAATTTGGGTTTTCATTAGCTGTAAGCCATAATCATCAAAATTACAAGAAATAAAGGCTTGAAATATTTTACTCTATGTGTAATGAATCTATATAATATATGAGTTTCACTTTCTGACATGAGTGACAAAAAATATTGAACTTTTTCACAATATTCAAATTTTTTGAGCTGCACCTGTATACTATATGGCCAAAAGTATGTGGACACCCCTACTAAGTATTGAGTTCAGGTGTTTCAGCCTCCCCCACTGCTAAGAGGTACATAAAATCAAGCACATCGCCATGAAATCTCCATAGATAAACATTGGCATTAGAATGGGTCATACTGAAGAGCTTAGTGACTTTAAACATGGCACTGTCATAGTATGCCACCTAGAAAAGGTTTTATAATTTCTAAACCGTTCATCTGATATGGATGGAAATTAGGGATGTTCCTAACGACTAATTTCCCTGACGTTTAAACGGAAGTTTAAACTAAGACTAGTCGACTAGTCTAAAAGTAAGAAAACACTCAGAAAACAGTCAAAATTGAGCACAATTTAATCTATAAGGTTAAACATTGTCCGAAAAAATATTGCGTATATTATAAGAGCCATTTGAAACCATTAATCACATTCTTCAATAACCAAATCATATTTTAAATGCCGCTGAAATGTGTGGCACGTTGTGCCTTGCATTATGAACATTGCACATTATCCTACAAAACATGACAACTCACACAATAAAAGTTAACAAATAACATTTATTGAAAACAATATTCAACGTAACAAAACATTCTTAGAAAACGTGCCTGATTATTACAACGGCATTTTCATTGGGTGAACGTGATCGCATAGCAAATACAGTAAAAAATTATAATCGGTCATCAGAAAAACTACCAATAATTGGCCCACAAAAAAATTACAATTAGGCCTACTGATCGACGTGACATTAGATTCGTTTTATTGGGTTATTCAACAACGCGATAGGCCTACTCACTCTTTCCACCTCGCTGGTTTAACTTGCAGGGCGAACAGGCTAATGCGTTTTGTTTCTTTCCTTCTTTTTTAAAATTTTAAATCCGGCGTTGTTAACATTAGTAACGGATGCTCGTTTTTTTATAAAGCAACATTTGACCAGGAAAACATGACATTTCAGTGCAAATTATGTCAATATGTAATTTAAATGTGTACATTAATAAAATAATAAGTTTAACCGACTAGTATTTCTGGTGCCGACTAGCGAGGGTAGCAACGTTTAATCGACTAGTCGACTAAACGCGCACATCCCTAATGGAAATACCCTAAATCATTGTCGTTGTATCCTTTCAAACTCATAGTGCTAGAGTACGGAACCAAAATAACGAGACAACTGATAATTTTGCAGTAGTCTCTTAATTTTTTCCAGAGCTGTATATGTAACGCCAACCTGCCCATTACTTAGGCCAACAAATTGACCTGAACAATCATATCTGTCAATATGTGCATTTTTTTTTTAAAGTTAGGTTTTAATTGAGAGAAAAGGCTATAAAATGTATTATGCTGGAAGTCGTTTCCCTATTCCAATAGGCCAACACAGCCTATTAAAATGAAATGCTATTGTTGCACTAAAGAATCTCAGAGTGGACTTAGGAGTGATATTTAAAAAAGAGGGGTTGTTCTGTTTTATTCTGGAGGGTTTAATAATGAACAAAATGAAACGGCTGGCACAGCTGGTGGTAACAAGCTTGCTCGAATGATAACCTGCCGAATGATTAAACAATAATGATTCAGAAATACAAAATAACAATTCAAAATTACAATTAGGTTACACATAGGTTCATTGAACAGTTCTAAATTCCATTAACGAATGAGTTTCATTCATAAAATATTCCTAAATTATTCTACTTTTGTCTTCAATACAATGAAATAACAATGTAATAAATTGCTTTCGATATGAATATCTTCAGACACAGCACCATATTATTCCATTGAAAAAAGTGAACGCAAAAAAAAGGCCTGTCCAAATATAGGTAACTTAATGTTTTATTCAATACCTTATTCAACAATATTTGTAATTATACAATATTCTATAGAAAAGTAGATTCAACTTTGTTATAAGGAGTGTTTTGTTTTTGCAACAGCTTAAGTGTAAAATCCTAATTGGACTGTTGTCCAAAGAAAGTGTCCTCTCCAGAACATTTGGTGTGAGCATATAGAACATTAAGGTAGGACCACCAAATGATAACTCATTAATTTATTTCAAAGTATTTGGATGTCTTTTGATGGGAAAAAACTGTTACCTAATCAATATTTCTCTTTACCATCCTTGTTATCAGTAAGACACCTTATCAAGATCTGAAGGTATGACCTGCTGTCTGTCATTGTGTTGAGAAGTGGAGTTTTCCCTATCTCCAGATGGGACAGTGTATAGCCAGGCCTCTGCATGTCACATTCCAGCAGAGGGGACCACATACAAACAACTGAATGCCATAATAACATGAAGGGTATTAACAATTAAACAACATTAAGCAACACAACCTGGGTACAATGCTGTACATCCATTGTGCTAATTGTTGTAAGATTAATGATTGAGATTAAAGATCTAACACTGTTATTATGGCTATGGGTTATTAGATGTGGGTGGTCTGGTCTCCAGAACAAAACCGATAAATTATACCAGCAATTAAGCAAAGCAACATTTTCAGAATATTTATTTCACACAATATGGTGACATTCACAAAAGGTAAATAAACTGTAGGACTATTCCCCCCCACCACCATTCAAGCCACAATGACACAGGGTTATTTCTGTAATTTTGCATGTTTATTGTCAAATCATTAATTTATGAACAATGATTGGTGACAGGTAAAAGGAAGACAACATGTTGATATTGGAATACATCTTATGCAAATACAATTCTATTTATCCATACATTACCATAACTGGCAAGGAAAATGTCATCTTTCTTGACATTGTTCCCTCAAAACACATAACGACTCCCAGTATCCCTATATGTACTATATTAGTTATTCATTCATACAAACTCAATTTATCTTGTTAAAGACATTGAATGGCATTCAATTCAATACGTTCATTGTCAGGGTCCAAAGAGACCACGTGCTGTCATGTAATTTGAATAAATCATGAACACTGACACTATGAGTAGCTGAATCATGTATGCTATGTAATGTTTTAGTGTGAAAAGAAATATCAACAGACTGGTCAAGTAAAGGATATATACAGTGAACAGTGAATGTTTTTTCCTATGTTTTGACTCTGTACTCCAGCACTTTGGATGTGAAATGATACAACGACTGTGAGGCTAAAGTACAGACTGTAAGCTTGAATGTGAGGGCATTTTCATCCATATTGTAACTGAAGAAGGCTGGAGTACAGGCCTGGCATAGCATCACCAGTGAAGATACCCAGCATCTGATGATTTCTACAGCTCGCAGTTTCAGTCACCACATATACGATGCTCTCATCACATGCCAAAGCATGTGGTTGTAATAGCTAGCTAACTTAGCAGTTGAAGTACATGATCACTAGAATTAGCCTATTCTCAGCATTGCATCGTGTCCCTTCAGACCTGTGGCGGGCTGCACAACTATTAGCACTCGTTCCTGCAAACATGAAACACTTTCATCCTCGCATTCACATTATATACAAGTTGGTCGGTTAAGTTACTTAAACATAAAATTAACTGCAATATATAATGGCAAAGAATAACACCTAAATGGCTCACACAAAGTTCAAGCTAACGTTAGCTAGTCACGCTACTTGCCATGGCGGGCAGTAACTTACAATTTACTTGCGTGGGGTTTGCCCCCATCGGCTATGTTGAAGAAAGTTCGTTGCTAGTTCGTTGTACAAATCCAGGCAAAAAAAGGGAACAATTTTTTCGTATATTGTAAAAAGAAAGTCTGATGAGACTGATATAGCCAGGTATTCCTAAATGTACAGCTGAGTGAAGGTTTTCCGCCAAAAATGCTTGCTTTGTCGGTTTCTTCCCCAGCAAAGATAGTGCCCACACACATGTACGCACTTAAATACGATGATGTGTGTGTAAACCAATTTTAAAAATGGCAATAAAAAACTATGTATAGACTCAGTATCTTTCCTGCCCATTTTCAAACAACACTACATTAAACAGAATACACACAGTTACTTGTGTAAATACTTCGAGTAGCCAACGGTTTATTCAAGTTCTGTCATTCCGGTCAGTTTAATAAAGCTAGAACGCCCCCTTCTGTGCAGAAGGGAAATTTAAACGGGTCGTTAGAAATGGCTCCCATCAAACCCATCCTGTTTAAGAATTGCCTATTAAGAAACATTTTACACCCTTGTCCCGTTTCAAAATTCTGATACAATCTTTTAACTGTTATTCTTTAGGAATGGCAAGCTATCTGAAATATTGGAGGCAGATACAATCTGAGATGAGAGAGCTTGTTGAATTGAGCAGCAGTGAAGAGAGTGCAAGTAAGAGCAGGGCAAAGCCAAAATTATTTTTTAGAGGAGGATGTCCTCCTTGACTTCCTTCCTGAATATGTGTTCTCTGACACAGATGAAATTGAATGTGCAGAAAGTGCCAGGGAAACCAGTGAGGGCACACTGCAGAAGCCTCGGAAATAGGGCCAGAGATTGCTTCATGGGCAACCAAACATCAAGTCACAAGGAGTGGTTTAAATGATTTACTAGAAATCTTGAGAGAACAAGGATACAGTCTGCCAAAGGACCCTAGAACCCTCCTTAACCCCTTAGCGCAGATGGCATATTTGGTAAATCATGGGGGTACTCATGTTTAAGGCTTTATAACTCCAGGTGTGAGCATCACATAAACTTGGTAAATGGCTTAAATGAAACAAAACCGGTGTACCATTTTTTGTACAAACTTAGATTTGTTTATTTTCATAATTGAAGTCAAAATAAAGTGCCGGAAATGCAAGCAAAACTTTTCAAAAAATTGCTAAAAATAACATATTTCTTCAAAATACTGAGAGCTACATAAGTGAAACAGGTAAAACTACACATTTCCTGGATCATAAACTCCTTGTCCACAAGCATTCAATAATCGCAGGGTGATATACAGAACTACTAAAGATCTATGACACGAAATGTAAGCAGTGTAGCCTGATGTACCCAGGGTCTCCAAACCTATCCAAATTGGCTAAAATGTGAATAGCTGTAAATCTTAAACTAATCATACATTTCAGTGCAAATCAACCGTTTTGACTCATTTAACTCACCTTTGTATCATTTTCATGTGGGAATTATTTTGGATCAGTACAGGGGGGTGGATATCTAGGTGTCCAATAACCTACCCAAAACCTCTCCGAGAAATTATTAAAAAGCCTTTTGTCCTTTATAAAGCATATACATTTTACCTTACGATCACTTAATGGATGAAAACATTGATATTGCACAGTTTCAGTTCAGTGTTTGATGGGAAGTGTGCCATTTTTTCACCATTATCCTTCATATACTGCTTCATCCTGTGCGGTGCCTTCGTGGCCAAAATGCACTCATCAATGGCACGGTCTTCAGTATGCTGTAAGGATCTGGTCCTGCAGTGGCTTCACTCTGAACAGTAGAGGGCACTGCTGGAGTGGCAGAGGTGGAGGGTCAAGCATGTTATAGGAACAAATTACATAATGCAGAAGCATTATAACACTGTGGTACACACAGCTAAATATGAAATCATTCACTCTTGTACTTCAGTAAACACTTTCTTCTGTATGCTACATTATGTTATATTTTGTTGCGTGCTCTAGGATGGCATTACTCTGTAGTGTTTCACAACTGTTGCTTATTTATTTTATTTATTTATTTTACATTCATCTTGCACACATCTGGACACAGTACATTTGAATACATATTTTCCATTCCCTAAGTGAAAAGCATCACCCATGGATATACTAATACCCCATAGAGTACATTATGCACAAAGAAATTACAATACAATAAAATAATATCGGAACACACTACCAATGTTCTAGCTTCACGGCAAATCGAGGCATAAAATAAACTCCTAAAAACAAGTTTGGAAACGTTATTTCGGTCGATTATTCCTCCCCTTTAATAATACCAATTGGTATTGTATTTTATATCGTTGGAAAGCCTGATTAGTCACCTTTACAACGAGGTACAACTTGTAAGGATCATGCATTCGTGGAATGAGCAACACAGCTAACCGTGTGGGTAGCGGCCCAAAAAAATGTGCCAAAATCCCCTGCAATATTCTTCTGTTGGTATTCACTCTCGTTTTGAGCTTCAAGTGCTGGCAGACCATGCCAGTCACAGGTGTGTGACTGGCACCTGATTGGCACCGAGGAATGGGATACCATCCCACAGCAGTGTGTGACCAGGCTGGTGACCAGCATGAGGAGGAGGTGCCAAGCTGTTGTGGCTGCGTATGGATCTTCCACACGCTACTGAGGTCCCTGACAGTGTAAAATGAATAAAGTGTAAAAATGGCCAATATGTGTTGTTTTTTCCTTATTACTGTGGGAGAGTGCAATCATCCAGTCCACCAAGCAACTCAAAACGAGAGTGAATACCAACAGAAGAATATTGCAGGGGATTTTGGCACGTTTTTTTGGGCCGCTACCCACACGGTTAGCTGTGTTGCTCATTCCACGAATGCACGATCCTTACAAGTTGTACCTCGTTGTAAAGGTGACGAATCAGGCTTTCCAACGATATAAAATACAATACCAATTGGTATTATTAAAGGGGAGGAATAATCGACCGAAATAACGTTTCAGAACTTTTTTTGAGGAGTTTATAACGTACGACTGAGCAACCAAACCGAACAGCGCTAAAATACTCAATTTCATTGTGAATGCTATGAATTCTAACAAAGCAGGCCACCACGAGCCACTACGGGAACGGCACGAACACAATAGTATCAATACATTACAGTTATTTGGCAGACGCGTTTATCCAAAGTGACGTACAATAAGTGCATATTGAAGGTCATAGACACAATCTACGAAGCAAAGTCACGAAAGCGCTACTTTCTCACAACGTAGAAGCTATCGCTAGTCATCAACCGAATACAGTCAGCTATACATTCTAAGCTATGAGATAGCTAAACCAAATAGAAAATAAAAAATAAACGGAAAGAACGTACTATATAATTTGCCTTATACATGTAGTTATTCAAGGTGGAGTCTGAAAAAGTGTGTTTTCAAATATGTTCAGCATTATTAGCAGGCTAACAGTGGTCTATTACGACCGATGCAAATACTAAAATAACGAAAATATAGCACGCAGTGGAAAAACGAATGTATATAATCAAAATATTACAAGCAGTAATACTTACATGTCGAGGAGGATATCTTCCCCATATTGATAGGCACCTCTTCCACAGAATCTATGCTACAGGGATTAGAAGAATCTCTGTTGTTGTCCTCTTCTGACCGACTTCGGGGGAAAACTACTAAAAAGTCACTTCAAAGTTGCGCGCAGTTTTATTGCGTAATACCAAATGCGTCATACCAACTGCGTCAAACCAAATGCGTCATCTGCGCATGCCTGCGTAAAATTGTCGTGATATAACAAGTATTGCAGTTACGCTCGCCCTTAAATAGTTAATCCAAGCTTTCAATTACACATGTAAATTACTTTTGGGAAGCTTGTCGTGCCTTCTATTGGATAAAACAATTGTCGATCAAACCAGAATAAAATTGAAAGCGTCACAGCAGTGCAATCAGGAAGGGGGGGTTACGCAGAGCTAGTTTCGTTTGTCTAATAGTGTTCCAATGCGCTGTGTATTTTTCAAACGGATTGTCCAAGACAATAAATGACCACGGAATCTTGAAAGGGACATATCTACGCTTAAATCCACGGTAGGATTGCACACGAATTCCATATTTAATAGCAGATATTGATAGTAGAATGGCATTGTATGATTTCACTTGTTTATGTCGGTATTGATTGAGCAGCGATTTGCACCGCTGTATTTGCATACGGTCGGGCTATTGGTGGGTTTATCTGGTTGCTGGACGGAATTCTGATATTATATGATGAATACATATATTTATGAACTCCCAACATAGACGCTATTGCCCACTATGTCACGCATGGGTAGGTATAGGCTGGGTGGGGAGTGCTTGTTAAATGGACTTGCTACGGAAAGATAGTGACACTTAGAAACTACGCATTGGCCAGAAATCGTCGCGAATCGTCTACCAATAAAGTTAAAATACCGCGTTTGGGTTTTCCACTAATAGTTTGGCTGCAGGAGCAACGCGTGTCTCAGTTGCGTAAAACTGTCTCGCATGTGAGACAATCTGCACTAAGGGGTTACGACACCAAGGACCATACAGATGGAAGAGAGATGCGGAGGGCACTTCATTTATTTTGGACTAGACACAGGTGTACAGACAATACTGCACAAGCTCTGACCCTGAAACAATACCCAGATTGTCAGTAAGCATTGTTTAAATCCAGCAATATCCTGCTTTGGCCCATACTGGGTTCTATTCTCAATGCCCCGCCATTCATTATTGCCCTTTGTTACGGCAAATCCAAGCCAAATTCAGTTGATGAGTACATGAAGGATTTTGTGTCTGAGCTAAAAACCATCTTTAAGGATGGTATACAGAGGAACGGAAAGGACATTTTTATTCAGGATATTGCCTTTATTTGTGATGCTCCTGCAAGCGCCTTTCTGAAATGCATCATATCTCAAACGGGCTACAATTCATGTGAGCGGTGCACAATCACTGGAATTTGGAGAAATGGATGCATAACTTTGGTCAGACAGTAATTCCAACAAGAGAACAGATGAGATGTTCTCAGCTGGGCAGTATCCAGGCCACCAGAACGGTGTCTCGCCTCTTTTGTCCTGCGGGGTTAACTGCATCACCAGTTTTCCACTGGATTACATGCATCTTGTGTGCTTGGGTGTGGTGAGAAGACTTCTGTTTTTTTCAAGAAAGGCCCAAAGGAACTGAAACTGTCTGTCTCTCAGATAACCAATTTGTCTGACCATCTTGTTGAGCTTTCAGGAATGTTTCCCAGAGAATTTGAACGTTAACCAAGGTCTCTGTTTGAGGTGGAAAGATGGTGTAAGGGATCTCTGTCAGAGACAGAGATGGGAGTGTTGGAGATCCAAATGCAATAGCTTAAAGTGTTCCTAAGAACACCACAGGAAACGGACAATGATCCGTAGTGGAGAAACAAAAACAAAAGAACACAAACCTCGCAATGATAACGAGGAACTCGATAATCGAGCAAAACAAAGAAATAAGCTATAACGCTTATCTAACTCCCGTTTGTGGAGTGAAACAACAAAAACAGAGAACTGAAAAGACCCCAAAAACTTTGGGTAAGACACTCGTAGGTTTAGAGTAGAGAAACAAAAGAAAACGAAAACCTCTGCTCTGTAATAAGAGCGTATAAACAAGACTGCTTTCTTTCTAATGTTGTACTGCTAACAAGTCCCGCGTTGCTAATCAAAACGGTCGATAGCAATACAACTTCCTATACCCTTTTTTACCGGCTCGAATGTCATGTGAAATAACATGGAAGCAATGAGAGAGTCCGGAAGCGGGGTATAAATAGTGAGCGGAATTAACTGCCAGGTGAACTCACTAATGGCCAGGTGAAAGCAAAACCCGTGACGGAATACAGGAAAATCCGATAGATTACCGGTAAACGATAACAACGAATAAAACGACGTGGAGATAAGGGAAGAAAGGTCAGATCCATGACAGATGTAAAGCAGAGTTCAGGCAGTTTCTCCTCTACACAGGCCCTGTGGTTTTGAGAAAGGTTCTCACCAGTGAGAGATACGAGCATTTTCTGTGTCTCTCTGTAGCACTGTCAATTCTCCTTGAGTCCAACCATGAGAAGAGGGTTAGATACAGTGGTTAATGGTTATGCAAGAGAACTTCTCATGTATTTTGTGAGAAAGAGCAGCAAAATCTATGGGAAAGAATTGTTGTGTACAATGTGCACGGCCTCATCCATCTTGCAGATGACACAGAGAGATTTCAGTGCTCCTTGTATTAAATTTCTGCATTTCCATTTGAGATCAAGCTGCAAGCACTGAAGAGGCTCATAAGAAATGCAAACAACCCAGCTGCTCAGATAACAAAACGGTTGTGGGAACTTGAAATTGCAGAACAAGGGAACCAAAGGCAATTCAACCATCCCTCCCTTTTGTGGCGCAAAGCACTAAGGATGGGTCCTTCTTTCTGGAAAACAAAAGACCTTGCAGTTGTGGAGAGTATTAAAGAAGATGGAGACTTTATTTGCATGGTTTTCTCACACCACACCCTGGAAAGCTTCTTCATTTCTCCATGCGATTCCAAAATCTTGGATATTCTTTTCCTCAGTACCCAGAAAAAGGGGAACTTAAAAATAATAAGCCCAAGCAAGCTAAAGAGAAAGGCAATAAATCTTCCATACAGACATGGTCGTGTAATTCTTCCTATTCTTCATGGGAAAGGGAATGAATAGATCAGGTAATTGTTCAAAATACAGAGAACATAGCCTGCTTTAAAAAAAAAGTATGATTATGGTATGGCCAGTGACATATATATTTAAGGATGACATACTGTATATCTTACTTGTGTATCAGGATGTGGTGCAGGGCTGTTTGGTTGGAGTGGGGCAAAGAGGAGGAGGGCACAGTCCCTAAATCATGGATCCAGGGGAAATATCTGCGGTGGCCTCCAGGTGTAAAATGTTTGAAAGCTCTACAGGAGATGAAGGAGCCAACTCTCTGATCAGTAATGTTTCATGGGATGAGGTTTTCAATCTCCACGAGGTGAATGATGCCTATCAGTCCTTTCTATTGGTTTTTAATTCTGTTTTTGATAAATGTTTTCCTTTGATTACTTTACCAAATAGGTCAAATTCAACTAAAAAGAAACCGTGGATCACAGAAGATCTAAAGAAAAGCTCCCGTAAGAAAAATAAATTATATAGAAAAGCTATTACTAACCCTTCCACTCAAAATATAGAAACCTACAAAAAATATAAGAATAAGTTTACTCTCTCATTGAGAAAGGCTAAAAAAATCTTCTTTGCAGATAAATTTACCCAAGCATCTAACAACATTAAATCTACTTGGAGCATCATTAATGAGTTACTAAATCGAAATAAAAATCCAGCCAGTGCACCTCTTGAGATGGTAGGTAAGGATGGGACTTTCAATAAACCGAGAGAGATAGCTGATGGCTTTAATGATTATTTTGTTAATATTGGCTCTGCTCTGGCATCCAACATCAAGCCCTCTAATGAGAACCCTTGTAAATTAATCAAAGGTCAGTTTCCTCCTCTCTGCAACTTTGAACCACCTAGTGCTAAAGAGGTGTATGACATCATTATGTCTCTAAGAAATTCGGCTTCAGGCCACGATGGAATTAAAAGCATCCTTATCAAGGAAACCATTGATTATATAGTTGATCCTTTAACCCATATATTTTACTTATCTCTCCAATCTGGTATCATTCCTCAAGATCTCAAAATTGCTAAAGTTATACCCATTCATAAATCTGGTGACACTAATAACTTTGGAAACTACCGTCCAATATCTATTCTACCTTGCTTCTCTAAAATAGTGGAGAAACTGGTGTATGCAAGAATCTCAAATCACCTAGCCAAGAACAACATCCTGTACAACCATCAATATGGCTTCCGTAAAAAACATTCTACCGAACAAGCTCTGTTGCAACTTGTGAACAACATTTCTTCTGCCCTAGACGATAGGAAATTTGCTCTTGGAGTCTTTTTAGATCTGACCAAGGCTTTCGATACTGTCAACCATGCAATCCTTATCTCCAAATTGAACAGGTATGGAATACAGGATGTTGCTCTCAAGTGGGTTACCAACTATCTTGAGGATAGAGAGCAATTTGTATCAATCAATGGTTGTTCTTCTAAGAAGTCACAAATTCTTGTCGGGGTTCCCCAAGGTTCCATCTTGGGCCCTTTATTGTTTTTAATTTATATTAATGATTTAGTTATGACCTGTAAACATTTTTTCCCTATACTATTTGCTGATGATACTAATCTTATAGCCGTTCATGATGACTTCAAGTCTCTGATTGACTTAGCAAACAATGAATTGTCTAATATCTCCAAATGGTTTCAGTTTAACAAACTCACTCTAAATATCAAAAAATGCAATTTCATGATCTTTTGCTGCAAAAACAAGTCTTATTCTAAAGAGGAAGCTAAAATATTAATTGACGGAAAAGAAATTCTTCAAGTACCTTTTACTAAATTCTTAGGAATCATTGTTGATGAATGTTTAAATTGGAAAAATCATATTGATTATGTATGCAAGAGATCTATGAAGATGCTTGGCATCTTTAGAAGGGTTTGCCCTCTGATCCATCCTTCCGCATATTTAACATTGTACTATAGCTTTATTTTTCCATACATCAACTATTGCAATATTGTCAATCATTTCTCATTCTAACAGACATGAACCATCTGCACCACTATTCACGAAATATTCATTATTATCGATTGATAAATTAAACGTTTTCCAAACATGTTTATTTATTTTCAAATTCATAAACTGTAAGCAAGATCTTCCTGTTGCCTTTCATAACTTGTTTACTCTCTCATCTGACATCCATTCATATCCAACTAGCCGTAGTAATCATCTTCATTTACCTTTCTGTAGAACTTCTAGCCACCAATTCAATATCAAATTCAGAGGTCCGAAATTCTGGAATACCTTGACTTTATTTCCTTCTTAATAGGCTATCTATTCTAAACTTATTATGTAATTTGTTATTTGTTTTCTTTTATTTATCTTCACAAATTCTGTCTCCATTTCTTTGTTTTTGTCTTGATTTTTTTGTTTTCTTTTGTTTTTGTTTGCTTGTTTGTTTGGTTACTTTTTCTTTCTTTTGTATTTGTTTTATGTGTTGAGTATATTGTTAAATCTTTTGATTCTTGTTCTTGATGTGAGGGGAACTCTGTACAAGCCCTTTTGAGCTTCTTTTCCCCTCCTAGCACTGTCGTTTTTATGTGCTGAATAAATAAATAAAATAAAAAAAACTGAGAAATGGAGATCTTTTCCACTAAAGAAAATCAAACTTACTTCAGGTAAGAAAAACAAGGAGTGTACTAGCTTTGCTGTGCAACAGTATATAGTATACAGCTGAGCTGGTAACATTGTGGAAATTAAGAAAACTACAGTAATGCCTGGCTCCAAGACCGACTATCGACGACCGGAAGTGACTTGGCGCCTTGTTGACCGACGTCGTCGCTGTAGAATCGAAGTTCACCGTTTTGCCAGGGCATATTATCGACGTTCGTCACTAGCATCTCGTCGCTATGAGACCAACTCGCCGTTGTGCAGCAGCGCCGTCGCTGTGAGACCAACTTACCATTGCAAGGAAGCGACTGGTCGGGTTTATGTACTGACTTTCATTGTGGAGAAGCAGAAACGTAGCACAAAGCCATCACTGTGTATTAAGCTCTCTCAAAAAAGATTGCACACATAGCCTATATGTTAGCTACAACTTATAGAATTGTGTGATGGGTGACACTAATAAAAGAAGCCCAAACACCAAGCTAGGTTAGCGGTCTCTGCCCATATGCAAAATGTCTGTAAAAATCCTATAAAAACCACATATGCCATATACAATAGCTTACTTACAAAATAAATATGTTGTAGAGAACTAGCATACATTTCTTACGAAATTATATAGTTCCCTAACATACATGGTAGCCTAGCTACTCCCTATAAAAAACATTGAGAGATTGTAGCCTTAAGAATTGTATAGGTAGGCTACAAATAGGCTATATAGCCCAATATAACGCTAATCAACATATATGGTTTTTATACAACCTCGCAAGTATGATCATAGATGATTTTTACAGACCTTTTGCATATGGGTGTCTCATTTCAAAGCTAAAAGTTACCGTTCGCTAACCTACACTAATAAAAGAAGCCCAACGCCGAAGTTACCTTTAATTTGTCTTTATGTCATAAAAACACACACTGCAAAACAAAGCACCCCCTATTTTAATATGTAAATTCATAGCCCTATGGGGGAGGGAATTGTCAACCAACGAATGCCCTGGCAAAAAGACGAACATCGATAATATGCCCTGGCAAAACGGCGAACGTCGATACTACAGCGACGTTGTCGGTCAACAAGGCGCCTAGTCACTTCCGGCCGTCGATGGTCGGTTTTGGAGCCAGGTGTCACTCGAAAACTATCTATCCACAGAACATTTTGAAAAATGTGAACAATTCAATGTCACATCAATGGAGGAGAGTGAGATCGAGAGAGTCAAATGAAAAAAGAAGAAAATAATTATCCCGGGTTTCGAGATGGGTACTGTATTGTGAGATTATTTTCTCCTTTTTTATCATTGCCTAGATACTGCAATTGAAATAAATGTATTGTGCATGTATGGTGTAACTCTTCTTTATGTCTTCTTACTAAAATCTAGATTATCCTGACTGCCCAGTACCTCATCCCAACACATTGTTATTGTTTGAAGATGATGATAACGATGATGAAACAATATCATTGGACAGGCAAGTTTCTTTTAAATCCAACTGCATATGGTATGTGAAAAAATAAATGAATCAACTTGTAAAATAATAATCATAATTCTGCCTCTGATACTCTATCATATAGTCTCCCTCAACCCCCCACACCCCAAGGACAGAAGTTGCAAACAAGTGTGTTGGCATGCATACCTCTCCCCACAAATTAGGAACATCAATTAATCATACTCTGTTGTGTGGTGGTGCACACTGTTTGCTGTACGTGTACTTACCGAATGCTTGCGTAACTCCACCTCTGTGTCAGCAGGAGTCCATCCAGAAGCCAGAGGAGGCCAACACCTTCACTGCTGAGCAACACAGCTCATCACTCAAGCTGCAACTCAAACTCTGTTGTGTGGTGGTGCACACTATGTTTGCTGTACGTGTACTTACCGAATGCTTGCGTAACTCTACCTCTGTGTCAGCAGGAGTCCATCCAGAAGCCAGAGGAGGCCAACACCTTCCCTGCTGAGCGCCACAGCACATCGCTCAAGGTGCAACTCATACTCTGTTGTGTGGTGGTGCACACTATGTTTGCTGTACGTGTACTTACCGAATGCTTGCGTAACTCCACCTCTGTGTCAGCAGAAGTCCATCCAGAAGCCAGAGGAGGCCAACACCTTCCCTGCTGAGCGACACAGCTCAAGGAAACTGACCTTTCCCTCTCTCAACAGAAAGTAAGTGCTATATTATAGGGAATTTCATCAGTATCTTGAAATATTCATTCACCTATCTAATCACCTTTGCTAATTTAGTAGACTTGCTATTTAATCATGATTGAATTACATGAGGCTTGAGTAGGAATACTTCGTATAAGCATTAGTTTTAAAGTTTAAAAAATAATCGTTCTTATTTGTGTACATCAAAATATGAAATGTATTCATGATTGCAATTACTTCTCCTTAGAGGAGGATGACTTCTTCATTAGAATGTGTGCTACACTCCAAGATCTGGAAGAGGTGGAGCACAGTTTACAGGCTGATGAAATGAGAACAAAAATGTAAAGTTCTTTAAACTAATTTGGTAGTGTGGGATATATTGAAAGTATCATAATCCTTAAGATATATCTCTGATCTAACATTTTAGACTGAAAAACTGGCAAATGTGGGGGGCCTAACGATGAGAGACAATGTTCAAAGAGTCATGAACAGGTACAGTATATCCAGCAGTGCCAAGTTTTTAATCAACCAACCAGCTCATCAAATCAATTTGACACCAAATAATTAAATCTACTAATATATGCAAGAACCTTACCTCACACACACATACATACACACACACACACAAACAACATTTATCTTTTTATCAGGGTGATGACTAATGAACTCATGTCCCAGTTCAACATGAGGGGAATGGGACAGAAAAGAGCTTTTGGAGCTACAAAGCTATGCAGAGTTGTTATTGGTAAGTTAAACTATATATTTTAAGATGGACACTCAGAATAGATACTGTACTTTCCCCTCTGATATGCAAAGTAAAAAGACATTGACTGTGGTGTGTTAGAACAATAATATTGTTCACTACAAACCACTACTCGCTGCAATAAGATAACAAAGAAAATGTCCACAAGTAGAACGCAAAGCTTTTGAAAAATAATTTATTTAATAGTTAATTTGCTATTCAGTCTCCTAGCAGCTCCTCCTCTCAACGAGGATGACCCATACTGTGGCGTATTGACCGTATTCACAGAACCAGGGTTACATCCGTAGCACGTATATTATCAATCTTTTAAAACTGTTTTTCCCTCAACTTTTCAGAAAACATTCAGAGGAGCCAGAAATGTACAGCGACAGATGTGGTCCAGATACTAGGCCGTATTCTGAAATATGCTCCAGACAGACAAGGTGGAGGAGGACGGAAGGGACAGATTTGAGATGATATTTGTGCTCTAGGCTAATTTATGTACTTCTTAGCAAACTGTAACCTGGCCATCCTGTTTTTGTGGCTAACTAGTGGTTTGCATCTTGCAGTGTAGGGGTGGGTGGGGGGGCTGGCTATGTATAAAAATGCTGTCATTTCCACATTTGAAAAACAAAATGTATACAAAATACCCTTTAATAAAAGCTGAGAATCTGCACTTTAACCAGATGTGAAGTTTTTGATTACAAATCTAGAATTGTGTCTTTGTCCCAAACATTATGGAGGGCACTGTTGATATATACATGTATGTGTGTATGTATAAGTGTATATAATGTGATATCTAGGATATATAGCAAAATAATAATAATATTAATAGTACAAAAGGTGCATGATAGACATTATTAAAACTATATATAACGTGTGTAAAGTATATGTATGTATATAAACTCCTCAAAAAAAGTTTGGAAACGTTATTTCGGTCGATTATTCCTCCCCTTTAATAATACCAATTGGTATTGTATTTTATATCGTTGGAAAGCCTGATTAGTCACCTTTACAACGAGGTACAACTTGTAAGGATCATGCATTCGTGGAATGAGCAACACAGCTAACCGTGTGGGTAGCGGCCCAAAAAAATGTGCCAAAATCCCCTGCAATATTCTTCTGTTGGTATTCACTCTCGTTTTGAGCTTCAAGTGCTGGCAGGTGTATGCCAGTGGGATGGAATGGGATGCCATCCCACAGCAGTGTGTGACCAGGCTGGTGACCAGCATGAGGAGGAGGTGCCAAGCTGTTGTGGCTGCGTATGGATCTTCCACACGCTACTGAGGTCCCTGACAGTGTAAAATGAATAAAGTGTAAAAATGGCCAATATGTGTTGTTTTTTCCTTATTACTGTGGGAGAGTGCAATCATCCAGTCCACCAAGCAACTCAAAACGAGAGTGAATACCAACAGAAGAATATTGCAGGGGATTTTGGCACATTTTTTTGGGCCGCTACCCACACGGTTAGCTGTGTTGCTCATTCCACGAATGCACGATCCTTACAAGTTGTACCTCGTTGTAAAGGTGACTAATCAGGCTTTCCAACGATATAAAATACAATACCAATTGGTATTATTAAAGGGGAGGAATAATCGACCGAAATAACGTTTCCGAACTTTTTTTGAGGAGTTTACATACATATACTTTACACACGTTATATATAGTTTTAATAATATATATATTATATATTATTTTATATATATATATATATATATATATATACAGTCAAGCCGGAAAGTCTTCCCACCCCTCCTTTCACCTTCTCCTCGTTTTATTACATTACAGACATATTCGACAATAGATTGAGTAAATTTTTTGTCTCAAAATTCTCCACAAAATAGCCCATAATGACAAAGTGAAAACATGTTTTTAAAAACTTTTGCAAATGTATTAAAAATCGAAAACTGAAATCTCTCATTTACATAAGTATTCATACCCTTTGCTTGAACATATTTTTAAAGTATCATATTTAATATTTGGTCACATATCTTTTGCATGCTGTTACTTCCTGAAATCTGTGACCAATCAACATAAAAAAACTCTCGATATCTTATTTTCAGGTACTGTTACAAGCGATACTATAACCTCTGCATTTGAACTGATCTCTATGAGAATTGGGGGGTGAGACTAGATTCAGCTGTAAATTACGCTGGTACAGTAGGGAACACATGACTGGCGAAATGGCTGTACGTCATCAAGGGTCTAAGGCAGGGGTGTCAAACTCTGGCCCGCGGGCCAAATCTGGCCGGTAACGCATGCACCGCTAATACTACAAATCCCAGAATGCTCTGCTAGTGCCTTGGCGCGTCAAGACCCGCAAGCATCCCCTCCTCTGTTTTCATTCATTCACAACCTCATGCTACCAGTCACCTCGGGCAGATGTAAGACACCCCTCTCAAAAATTGAATTGTTGGATTTTCATTGAAGGAAATTATCCTCATTATTATTATTTTTGTTGTTGTTGGCCTGTGAAAAAATTATTCCATTGAAAATTAACTGAAAAGGCTACAGATGGAGAAAGAGGCATAATAT
This sequence comes from Ilyophis sp. 1 JC-2022, assembly GCA_022702515.1. NCBI lineage: Eukaryota > Metazoa > Chordata > Actinopteri > Anguilliformes > Synaphobranchidae > Ilyophis > Ilyophis sp. 1 JC-2022. Next base: position 68,438,116 of record CM040404.1, read on the forward strand.
TATTTTTATTTAAGAAATGAATGCCACTGATGTGTCTTTTATTTGAAATTTGATTTCTCAGGTGTTTATAGTATTAAGCTTTGCTTGTTCCAGATTCAGTGTTTAAGTAAAACTTAAGTTTGTTCCCATATGAAAAGGTTCATTATTATATCTAGAAAGAAGGGAAAACATGCTTTTTTTTCAATAAATATTAAATCTGGCCCGCGACTTTGTCCCAGTTTTTAATTTTGGCCCACTGTGTATTTGAGTTTGACACCCCTGGTCTAAGGTATCAAACGAGCCCCAAACCATCACTCTGCGGCCAGATATGGAGTAGATGTGGATGGATCCCTTTAAGGGTTGTTTCTCCTGACTTTTTTCCCCATAGAGTTCTATAGGAAAATGAGGCAGGAGAAATAACCCTTGCAGAGATCCATCCACATCTACTCCATATCTGGCAACAGATTGATGGTTTGGGGCTCGTTCGATAGCTCAGACCCTTGATGACTTACAGCCATTTAGCCAGCCATGTGTTCCATACTGTACCAGTGTCATTTACAGCTGAATCTAGTCTCACCCCTCAATTCCCATAAAGATCCATTCAAATGCAGAGAGCTTATAGTATCGCTTGTAACAGTACCTGGAAATAAGAGTTTTTTGATGTTGATGGGTCACAAACTTCAGGAAGTAACAGCATGCAAAGTATATGCGACCAAATATGAAATATGATACTTTAAAAATATGTTAAAGCAAAGGGTATGAATACTTATGTAAATTAAAGATTTCAGTTTTCGATTTTTAATACATCTGCAAAAATTTCTAAAAACATGTTTTCACTTTGTCATTATGGGCTATTTTGTGGAGAATTTTGAGACAATTAACTCAATCTATTGTCGAATATGTCTGTAATGTAATAAAACGTGGAGAAGGTGAAAGGGGTGTTCAGACTTTCCGGCTTGACTGTATATATATAAATATATATGAAATATGTGTATATGGATGCCTATCAAGTATTAGTAGCAATAATAATACAATTTAAATGTATGTAAATAAGCTACATATTTGTCACTTACAAACCTTAGGCAAATAATACATTAAAATAATTTTATTCGGTTATACTGAGGAGATACAGGTTATATTCAGGTTGAAAATCTAAGTCTCTTCGACGTCTTTTTGCAGACGTCGCAAAAAAGACGTCTAAGAAACTTTCAAATTCAACCAGATTATGACCTGACCCTGACGTCTTTTCAACCAACCTGTGCCCGCTCGGTCGGGCCAAAACTCTCTGGCTGTCCTCATGACGGAGTTATGAATGGACCTACCAAGTTTCGTCATATTCCATAAAACTTTCGGATTCATTCTTCGCTTTTTTTTTTACCAATCTGTATACAATTTTGGTTTTACCCGTTTGGGGCGACCCAGTTCGCGGTTTGGCCCCCTAATTATTAAAAATAAACCTCACAGAATAACATTAATCAACTAATCGTAATTTAGGGTTGAAAATAAAAATGTGGTTTGGGGGGGACGTAGGGGACCTGAACATTGGATTGGGGGGCGTTGGTCTAAAAAAGGTTGAAACTCCCTGAATTATACGAATGCTAACAATCGTCATTATGAATGCAAGCTGCTCTGTGTAATGTTAGCTTGAGCTACCTTTGTTGTCAGTTGTAGCCTACTCAGGCTACAAGCGTCGATTTAGATTACATACAAAATGGCTGGGGTTAACCTTTTGCATAAAGTTTAGGGAGGGCAACTCGCGCGCTGTCGGAGACAATTCCCAGACCAGCTCTTGTAGTGCAGTCGATTGCGCTTTAAAGAACTAAATGAGACTAAAACCTTCTAACGTCATTCCATTAGCAAGCAAGCGCCGTGTTCGTACAAGTTAACGTTACCTAGCTAGCATTGCTTAATGTTAAGGCGGTGCGTATTGGCGACACGTCCTTAGCCAGTAAAGTCGTCGTGTTGTTTATCTTCCTCGTGTTAAATCTATACTAAAATACGGAATAGTTATTTTGTTATTGCATTTCTAGATTAAGTATATAGCGACACAGCGAGCTTGCCGCAATAATTTACCAAACAGCTCCACAAAATGGGGTCTTGTACTGTTGGTTTGACGTACCGCCATTTTGTGAGAGAGAATGCAGTGCAGCTATAGGGGTACGTGTAATGGTTGAATGTGGTTACCCCGTCTAGTAGATATCCGCCTGGCTGTTCCAAAAAGGGATCGTGAGCAATTTCCATTTTGTCCTCTCCTAAACAATTCACTTCCGAGTATTTGCGATAACGATCACGGGAGTTAAGACACACAACTCGTATACTTACATTAGCTCACGATGTATAAGGCTACAGCTTGTAGATTACGAACACGCGATATATCGAAGTGACAACTTCAAGTCAACTTCTCCCACAATATATAAAGCTCAAACAAAGTAGATAAGTCAGTATGGAATAAAACAAACTTGTTTGGAAACCATCCATATAGCCTACGTCCAAGTTTATCTCCATTCTTCACATGAATTAGCCTACTGTTCAGCGTACGATAAGAGACCACCGCTGTTGTAACATAACTTTTATGATCTGTCGCGTACCTATGTCACGCTGTCTCGGACCATGGCTGACTTTAAACGACCTCGTCTGCAATGGAGATATTGTACCGATTGTTGGATAATAAACGTTGACATGCAGTTGCACTCATGAGGACGCTTTTTACGTATTATGTTTATGTTTTTAGTAACCTACCTAATATGTAGGGCGCAGAAGCTAAATTAAAACCATGTGTCATTTTAGGCAGGTGTCACATTTGCCAACCAATGTAGGCTACATCTGCGCAGATATTTAAATAAAAACAATGAACAATTAATGTCCAACAATACTCTGCAGTTAGGCTAGCCTACACCAACATTATTTCTGCTGCTAAGCTACTTCAGTAAGTGGAGGCAGCTAGCTTATTTAGACTGTGGCAATACTGCTTACTGATTGACATCTGCAACCTTTGATACAATCTATATGAATGATATCTAAGAGTCAGTGGTGGTTGGAGAAAGATGTTTCTTTGACGAGCATTTAAGAACTTGAAATAGCCTATTTCCACTGCAGACACTTAACCTCCCTTAGTTATATTAATTGTCACTCGTGGTGTAAAAGCTGTAACGTTAGTTAGACATTCTTTGAGATATGCTTTACAGGAAGCTCAGACAATTCAGGTGGATAGTCTTTTGGAGCCATTTATAAACTTGCTATGTAGCCTAAGCTCAATATGACCATAGCACATTTCAACTAAGCTACAGCACATGGATGTATTTGTTATCCGTTATGAATATTATATGTAGGCTACGTTATATACAATATAACCGTTACTATTTAAATCGTAGACTACAATAGCCTAGTAACCAGGAGAGCACTGTGACACGGAGTAGACAACATAAGATTTGTGAATTGATGGCAAAATCATCTTTAAATACGAACAAAATAATAAATCGCTTCTACCATTTTAATTGTTACCATCAAATAACTTCCAAATGACCACGCCTATAGATAATTCAGCGTTGGTGTTCTGTTACACAATAATTCAATAATTTGTTTTCTGTTTAAAATGGTTTAGGAAGTTTCAGATGAGCCCTAAAAAAGAAAACACTGTCTATTGTTCTAATAAACCGTTTTGGATAGTGCAGTTCCGTTGTTTCTAGTAGGGGGCGCTGCGACGGCTTTCGGCCTTCCGATCTTTTTGTCTGAGAACTGGATCTCGCTGCCGCTTTACGGTGTGTGCGATTGCTTGGAACCGCGTCTGTACCACACTGTCAAACCACTCTGAAACGAACACAATTGCAACCAAAACAATTCATTTATCATCTAGTACAATGACAATTTTAGTTCACCTTCAAAATCGATCCTAATTCGGACTGTTTTTTTTGAAGTTGTAGTAGGCTAAATCGGCTTCTGTTTTCTGTGTGTATATCAGTCATTATTAGCAAGCTAGCATCGCTCTTTCTCATTTCTTCAGCTATCGTTACGTTAACTTTTTTTAAACACTCGGCTTTGCGAATGACTGAGCGCCGGCGGAGTATGGGATCCTTGGTGTCTTAGGAAGCGTATGTGTGGGATTTTAACTGTTTTTAATTCATATAAAATGGCAAATTCGACGGGGAAAATTCAACCAGATCATCGAAGGAAAGGACTGGCTTTCCTGGACGAGCTGCGGCAGTTTCACCAAAGCAGAGGGTGAGAGGGGGCGTTTTTATACCTCAGAATGTAACTTTAAAACCACGTTTAACTACAAATGGGAATAGTTTGGTCCCCTCAAGTGGCCATTCTTTCGTTAACAGTGCGACTTCTCTTTTTAGATCACCGTTTAAGAAGATCCCCTTCGTGGGTGGGAAAGAGCTTGATCTTAATGCTCTCTATACCAGAGTCATTTCTTTAGGTGGATTTGCAAAGGTGAGTGAACTTAGCTAGCAGTGGATTCCACTCTGGTGGGTTTTAACATGGTCATTTCCAGCGAAAAATCCTAGATGAACTAATACAGAAGAGGATCACTCTCTTGGGGATATTTTGCCGGGTGTAAAACAATAGTAAAAAGCCAGGTTTAACGTTGGCCTTGTTAGCTTGTTAGCTCTGTGCAGTATGGTACACTGCCGCTTTGACTCTGGTCTGTGCTGAAAGTCCGTACGCTCATCTGAGTGCAGTTGGTGCAACTCAAAATTAGCGGGCATGTTTAACATCGATAATCGGCACACAGCTTGGACTAGGAAATACTCCTCACGACGGGAATGGCCTTTTCGCTAAGTTTTAGATACAAACAAGCTGCAAAGAAATGGCCAATTCGCCTGAGCAATCTTAGGCTTCATGGCTGAAGACAAAATGTAGGCCTCATAACAGGCCTGTATATTCAGTAACAGTTACTGTAAATATGGATAATAGCATACATTTTGACTGCATTAAACGCATAACCTTCTAATGATTTTAAGTGTTAGTAGTACATGCTTGAGAAGCGTTATTTAGGCAAGTGGCTAATTTAACTTTTGGAACTAGCAAGCTTTCTACGAAAGTAACGTTAACGCGTGGTAACGTTAGTTGGCTAATTAAGATTATAGCTTGGTAATACGTATATGCGTTTAATTTAACTTACTGTCAAACTGAGTTGGATGCTTGCCTTTTAAAACACTTTTAATAAACCGGCAGTCATGGGATTTTAATAAATTAGTCCTGTGATCACACATTCAGATGTTGAAATAACATAATTTGCTTTTTATTGTAGGTTTCAGACCGGAATCAATGGTCTGAACTGGGTGAAGATTTTAATTTCCCCAGGAGCTGTTCCAACGCTGCCTTTGTTTTGAAACAGTATTACCTTCGGTAAGTTTACTACTCCTGTGATACAGTTGGCTCTCCTTCTGCATGTGGCGAATGTTTACAAATTTTAATGGGCTGACTATCTAGATGACTCTTGTAGGACATGACCATGCAACGTTAATCACGCGAAACATCTGTAACCCTCAAACCTTTAAAAAATATTTTAGGCACCCAGTTTAAGCCTTGTGTTTAACCATATCACGAAGTCTTCAATGCACTCCACAATAACGTCAGATTACCGATATGTTTCAGTGTACAACACTTAATTCTTTGGTTCAGAATGTTCAAATCTCGTGTAAAATTGAGTGATCTAGAGAAAAGTTGGTCGTTGGTAATCTTTGAAATGCGGTTTTAACTACACACGTATAATTTGTCAGGTTTAAAAAAACAACAAAAAAAAAACTTGTTTTCAACAATATGGTCAGGCCCAGTATGTATACCAATTGTAAATTTGCAAGAAGCAAGATGCTTTTCCCTCCAAAATGATCTGCTTCAAGGTTTGAACCTGCTTATAGGTTGGCCTTCATAGAACGTGAGAATGTTTTTGCTGTGTTCTTACTGTTGCAAGCGATTTACAATACTGCATTTAAGCATTTAAATATTGGTATGAAAACTTGTTGATCACTACAACCTGAAGTTATTTTGTACCACTGTTCTGATACTGTTCAGTTTAAGGTGAATTCCTTGGCAGTTTGATAGTGTACTTCTGACAGTTTTGGCAAAATCACGACCTTCTTGTTTATATTGCCTGTGGCAAGGTCACATTTACTGCTACTTGTATGCCTGTAGGGATGTACAACACTATTTCTGCTAATCAGTTAAATCATTTGATTAGATGCTCAGTTAAGGGAAAATAATCAAATGTTTGCTCCTGCCAGTTTTCTCTGCCGGGAGGTTGACTTCACTTTTTACAAAATCCCTCAACTTAGAAACATTTGCACCCCATAAGGAGTTTTCATTTAGGTGGCTTAGTGTTGCATGTGATGGTTTATAATGGCTAAAGTGCGCCACACGCGTTTGTACCAAAAGGACTTTTTGTGTGTTTTCGTGAATAACTTTTTTGAGCAAGTGTTGCCATCACTAGTGTTCAAGGGAATTTATAGTTTATCCAACAGCAGATCGAATGCTCCTTAGTTGGTCTTTAATTTTCACAACCTAGTCCAATTTCAAAACAGCAGCAAAGGCTTGATTGCTGGAAGAACAAATCACATACCCATGAGCCAAATTATTGACCAGCTGGTCTCACCTTTAATAGTGAAGCACATGGCTCATGATTAAATTCCCTCATTCAAAAGTTGCTGCGCTAGTGCCACGAGCAGGGCGTGAAATTAACACCAGCCGGTAAAATTTTGATTGTGGCTGGTAAGATTTTTACTTTAGCAGCCACTTTGGCTGATAACCAACCAGGCTGTGTTATACTGTAAAAGGTAACGTGGCTGGTAACATTTTGAGAGTGGCTGGTGATTTTTAGAATCCACAAGCCACTCTGGCCAGTGGGTGAAAAAGTTCATTTTGAACCCTGGCCACTAGTTCCCCTCAAGCTTGGTCTTGGGATAATTATTTTCCCTTACTGTCATGAAAGAATGCTGATCTCTTTGCAGTGAGTCATTAGTTACACAGAAGGAAAATAATATGATAGGGTTCTGGAGGGGTTTGAATATTCACCTATATGTTACCTATATAATATGTTGCTATCAAAGAAATTTAATTGTACAATGTTTAGTATATCAGTAGGTTTGACACAAAGATTCAGTGTTTAATTCAGTTTTATCTGTAAACCTGGTCTTGTTGCATTACAGATGGGACTGTACCCATGTCCTCTGACGTTCTGTGGAATGTTTTTATGATAAGGTTGGAATTTGTAAAGATTTGTTTTCCAGGTACACTGCCTTGAAGTATGACCTTCCCCTCTTAAACAACTGGTTGTACTGTATTTCCAGGACACACCATGTGGAAATATTTTTGGGGTTAATGCATTAATCTGAACACCAAACAAGCAATGTTTCAGAGATTTCGCAGAAAAATGACAATTTACGTCTTGTTTTGTTTCAAATTCTTTGCCGCTGTATCAGCCAGTTAAGCATCTCATTCTAATACAGTGGCTGTCAACCTGTTCTTGGAGATCTACTGTCCTGTAGGTATTCACTCCAACCCTAACAAAGCACACCTTATTCAACAGCTAGGAATCATGTTGAGCTGCTAATTAGTAGTGCTAAATTAGGGTTGAAATGAAAACCTACAGGATGGTAGATCTCCAGGAACAGGGTTGGGAACCACTGTTGTAACAAAACAAGAGATCCCACTCTGAAGCAATCTGCGCTTATGCTAATTACCTGTTGAGTGTCCTTCTAAAAATAGGCAAAAATATAATGTGCTTTAGAAATTACATCAGATTGTATATAAAATTTACAGTGAGCACCATAATTCATTGGACAGTGACACATTCATTCTTTGTTATTTTGGTTCCGTACAGTAGCACTTTGAGTTTGAAAGGATACAATGACAATGAGGCTGAAGTGCAGACTGTCGGCTTTAATTTGAGGGTATTTTCATCCATATCGGATATGATATGATAGAAATGATAGAACCTTTTGTACATAGCATCAAAAAATATTGGACAGTTTAACATAATGTAGAATAAAGTAATCATTTTTAATATTTGGTCAATATTTTTTGCATGTCATGACTTCCTGATGTCTGTGACCCAACAACATCAAAAAACTATCTTATTTCCAGGTACTCTTACAAGGTACAAGCAGCCCTTAAACAGATCCATCCATATCTACTGCATATCTGGCAGCAGAGTAATGGTTTGAGGCTAGTTTGATAGTGTCACTGTCCAATGAATTATGGTGCTCACTGTATATAGGAAATATAATGGCACCTAAGAACATTTAGTTTGACATCATGATCATAAGTATCATGTGTTGATGAAAAGTAATATGTAAATATAGCTGCAAGCAGCGATTCCCGGGGACCGAGCGGCATGAGCAGCATTTGTCAAACAAAGACTGCAAAATGGTAGACAACTCTAGACAGGGTTGACCCAAAAAGCAAATATTTGTTTCTAATCAGGGCTTTTGCCATTGTTGAAGGTATCTAAACCCGATCCCGTAAGGGCTTGCGTATTATCGTAAATTCTTCATTGTCCTAGTAGCCTACTTCATGTTTGTGTGAAAACCATAACCCGAACAGAGCTGAAGTGCACATCCTCTTTGTTGCAAGTGAATCAAGAAATCTTGCCCGCTAAACCGCAACAGGACAACATAGGTAGGCCTACACATAGACGGATGTTTTTGTCGGCTTTTGTGTGAGATTGAGACTAATGACGATGTTTGAAAATAAATGTTAGTTCAAAACATGTAGCCAATGGCAGTTATGAATAAAAAAAAATTTGTAAACGTGACCTGCGGTAAATCTTTCGTTAGTCTGTATTACGTCTTTTAAGTACAGTTGAAACAGTGAACAGTTAATACTGTTAACTTTCGTAACCTTTGCAATAAAAAGGCGTTTGTTACTGTGAAAAAAACATTAAAAGAAGCTTAGCATTTGCACAATAATTTTGCCAAACATTAACTTAGCCATTTGTGCCAAGCGGGAATCGAACCACTGACCTAACGCATGGAAAGCCAACATTGTAACCACTAGGCCAAAGCAGGTTAACAGAAATGTGGAGACCAAATAAGACTTGTTGCGATTGTGTTGCGAGATTGTGTTGGCTTACTGACTTCATAATTCAAACAGATAACAGTTAATATTGTGAAATTTCTTAGCTTTTGCAATAAAAAGTTATATGTTAAAAGAACATTCTTAGCATGACGTGCACATTGTGTGCCTCAAAAAAAAAAGTTAGAAACAGGTGGGGATCGAACCACCAACCTACTACACGGTAGTACAATGCCTTCACCACTAAGCTACAGGAACTTTCACAGTTGGTAAGGTAGGTAGACAGTAGGGATGTTCCTAACGACTAATTTCCCTGACGTCTAAACGGAAGTTTAAACTTAGACTAGTCGACTAGTCTAAAAGTAAGAAAACACTCAGAAAACAGTCAAAATTGACCCCAATGTAATCTATAAGGTTAAACATTGTCTGAAAAATTATTGCGTTTATTATAAGAGCCATTTGAAACCGTTAATCACATTCTTCAATAACCAAATCGTATTTTAAATGCCGCTGAAATGTGTGGCACTTTGCGCCTTGCATTATGAACATTGCACATTATCCTACAAAATATGACAACAACTCACTAAATAAAAGTTAACAAATAACATTTATTGAAAACAATATTCAACATAACAAAACATTTTTAGGAAACGTGCCTGATTATTACAACGGCATTTTCATTGGGTGAACGCGATCGCATAGCAAATACATTAAAAAATAATAATCGATCATCAGAAAAACTACCAATAATAGGCCCACAAAAAAATAACAATTAGGCCTACTGATCGACGTGACATTAGATTAGTTTTATTGGGCTATTCAACAACGCGATAGGCCTACTTACTCTTTCCACCTCGCTGGTTTAACTTGCAGGGCAAACAGGCTAATGCATTTTTTTAATTTTTTAATTTTTTAATCCGGCATTGTTAACATTATTAACGGATGCTCGTTTTTTTATAAAGCAACATTTGACCAGGAAAACATGACATTTCAGTGCAAATTATGTCAATATGTAATTTAAATGTGTACATTAATAAAATAATAAGTTTAACCGACTAGTATTTCTGGTGCCGACTAGCGAGGGTAGCAACGTTTAATCGACTAGTCGACTAAACGCGCACATCCCTAGTAGACAGCCTGTTAAGCATAGATAGTGGATTGATTGGGCTAAAACAGCAGGGCTCTTGATCTAACTCAATGAACCCACCAAGTTTCAGAACTTTTGTCAAACGGTTTTAGAATTACTAGCATTTTTGTGATAAGCCACGCCCAATGCAAAATGTATTGGCTTCTCCTTGGCCATTTTTTGACATAGGCCTTAGAAAAGTAATGCATAAATGAAGGGATGTGGGTTGAGTCCCTCGAACAGGTTTTGTGCAGCATTTTAAGTGTTACAAAAATTGGTAATTGGCAGGAAATTGAAGATGGCAGACTTCACGGTTCCTTGAGGCAAATTTGTTGGGCATGAGCAGCGAGGCTTGTACACCAAATTTTGTGACTTTAGATCAAACGGGGCGTCGGCAGTGGGTGTGTCAAGGATTTTTAGTGAATTTTTAAATATTTTGGATTACTATAGTGCCGCCACGTGGCTCGATTGGGTTGAAACTGCAGAGGTCAAGTCCTGATGTTACTGTTAAAGAGACCTACCAAGTTTCATAACTTGCTGTCAAATGGTTTTGGAATTATTAGTATTTTTGTGATAAGCCACGCCCACTGAAAATTAATTTGCTTGTCATTTGGCCATTTCTTGACCTAAGCCGTAGTAAAGCATTAAGGAAGGCCCGTGACCTGAGTGCGCACACAAATTTACGTGCAAATTGGTAGAATTTTGTAGGAGGAGTAGCGTTTTAAGTGTTTTACAAAAAGTGCTAATTAGCGGAAAATCCAATACAGCTGACTTTATGGTTCCTTGAGGCAAATTTGTTCATCGTGAGGAGAGGGACCTGTATACCACATTTTGTGACTCGAGGTCAAACGGGGCGTTGACAATGGGCGTGTCAATGTCAAAATTCTGTCACGTGTGCTACAGTGCCACCAACTGGCCTATCGCCACAAAATTTGGTAAGGGCTTGTGAGATGACAACTTCTAACTATATGCCAAGTTCCATAAGGATCAGCCAAGCGGTTAAGGAAAAACAGAGAAGTAATAGATGAGTGCATTTAAACCAAAATGGCGGCAAATTCAAGATGGCACCCACCCAATTACGTAGTAAAGATCTGATCCAAATCCGTGCCTTTGTCACTCATCCACTTAGTGAATTTTAAAATATTTTTTTATATTTGGATTTCTATAGCGCCACCATGTGGCCTGATTGGGTTAAAACTACAGAGGTCTAGTCTTGATGTTACTCTTTACAGACCTACCAAGTTTCATAACTTTTTGTCAAATGGTTTTGGAATTATAATTTTTGTGATAAGATTTCTTGACTAAAGCCTTAGAAAAGTAATGTATTAAGGAAGGCCCGTGAGCTGAGTGCACACACCAAGTTTTGTGCAAATTGGTCGGATTTTGTAGGAGGAGTAGCATTTCAAGTGTTTTACAAAAAATGTTAATTATCACCAGCTAGGCTGCTCGGTCCTCTAATAGTGCCTGGAAGCCTGAGTAACAGTTCTGTGATAGTCCGTGGTTCATTTCAGGCTTTGACTGTCCCCTAGTTGGAAGATGTGCTCTGGCTTTCAAGAAGAGCACACGACTTGACAAAATAAATGTTATTTCGTACTGACTTATCTACTATGCTTACATAATAAGTACATGTTAAGTAGATTGAATTTGGTATATTTAATGCTACATTTAAAATTGAGCGGGTGCACTTTTGCAGGGTGCATTCAGGATGGCACAGTTCCTGAGCTCCATTCAAAAGGGCTTGTGCTCAAAGCTTAAAGTGGTGGATGGGAATTGCCTTGAAATCCTATGCAGTCCATTCATATAGAGTGACACTCATTGTCTTATCCCTTGATGCACTGCTGTTTACATCTTGTGCTTCAAATGTAGTGACTAAAGGCAGGATTTGCCTGGAGGGGGTGGGCAGGTTTTTGAACCTACTGACAGGGCTAACCTGCCTCATCACATCATTCCACAAAACAGTACCTGCTCAACTTTGGATGAGTGCACTATCTTAATGACACAGCTGCTTTGTAGAAAATCAGTCGATTGCCCCCTCATTAAAGCAAAGACCTTATTCAGGGTATAGCATTTTCAAATCGTTCATGCATTGTGGTCTGAAACTGCATTGATGTCAATTAGTTTTTTATGGCAAAAAAATTGGATGGAACAATTTGCTTGATTTCTCAAAGATCAAATTATATTTCTACAAAATGTTACATGATTGCTTATATTAACTGTTTCTAACTACAGGAAACATTTCAGAACAATCTAGATGTTGTGTGTCATGGCGTGTGAAATGACATGGAATGACCCTGGACTAGTGAGTGAATATGCACAAAAGCACTAATGCAAGCTAAATATGCTAATCAAGTACTATAATATACATCCTGAGTACCGATTAGGGCTGTGACTTCTAAACGTTTAATCACTAAACATTAACAAAACTGCTAAATGATTAGGCTTAATGTATTTTTTAAGCGCCAATGTTAAAATAATTTACTATTTAATAAACTATTTATTTTAACAGTCTTCTATTCCCACTGATTCTCATAGGCTCATGTTTAAAGTATTAGTGCTGCTTTGGTGTCGGTTTTGACAATTGAGTGGGGCTGTGATATGGACATGGGAACTATGTTCCTTGATCCGCTAAAGTCATAATGTAGGCGTCTGCTTGTGTGCCTGGCGAAAATCAAACTGACATTCCTGAAAATGCTTCACAAAGAATGGAAGCAAAAAAACATGCCATTTGGTCTTTGAGCATTTTAAAGAAAATGTAAACTGTGACAGTGAGCTAACATACTCCAACAGCACTGGAGCGATGAAAATCATGTACGATATAAATTAATACTTGACAGTGACTGAGGGTGCCGTGTAGCAGTGTAGAGGGTGCCGCCCTTGAGCACGACCAAATCCAATTCTCAGCAAACATCAATGAGACCTTTCACTTTGAAAAGGTATGAGAAAACTAAGAAAGAAAACGTGACTGAGGGTGCCTGTTCTTATAATGTTTTGCCTTTCTTTGTTGTTACTTAAATATAACATTCATTTAATATTTTGCCAGTTTTTTACTTAATAGAATATATCTTTTTTTTTTTTTTAAAGATTAAATTAAGCCCCTTTCATACATGAATCTTAACCCGTAAATGTTTACGGATTTGTTCCTCGTCGGCCTCGTGTGTTAATAAAGCCGGAGTAAATTTTTTGTGTAAGACATTCCGTAAATTTTTCAGATCAGGGCCTAGTAAGATTTTTGGAACAAAAACAGAAATTTTCCTGGATAAAGCACGCAAAAAGCTAAAAAGGTCTTATGTAAGACCTTTTGTTTCTGGTAGTGCTGCACGATATTGGAAAAATATTATATTGCGGTATCTTTTGTTTTGCGATATATATTGCGCTATGAAAAAATACAGGAATACAATAATTTCACCAGATACATGCTGCTTTTAACTTGAATAGCTCTATTTGGAAATGATTAATCACTCTAGCAATGATTAGGGTGATTTTGGAGAAACAAATGAGGCACCACGACACCATCGTATTAAGATAATATGCCTACTCATCTATAAATCCAGGCTAAAGACCATGAGGCAACATGATATTAATAATGCATGTTGCTTACCCTAAAATAAGGGGGCTCATCTGTGAATGGTTGGAAGAAAGGTGGTGTCAAGAAGGTATCCAGGTGATCAGTATATCACTGTTCTCCAGTTTAAAAATGTAACATTAAAGCTGCAGTATCTCATTAGGGAATTAACAGGAGTGACAAAATAGGTAAGTTAACATTTTATTCCACAATTACAAACCTATTTTAAAAAAACAAAATTTGAAAAAATTAATAAAACATCATATAATTTAATCTTGTAATATATATCAACAGAACTATTTTCTTTCACAATCTACTTCACTTAAAAAAAATAAAAAAAATAAATCATTTTAATCATGTTTTCCGAGCAACAGTGGCAAAGTGCTGGCAATCCTGGCTAAACAAATAAAGATGAAATTAAACTATTTAATTTAAAACTAGTTTCCTTCTCAGAGTTGGCTACCTAACAGATAAAGAATCACATTTAAAATGGCATCTTTCGCAATAAAGTTACAAGTATACGTTCTACAAATTACAACTGATGTTGCATTTCAGTTTGCAATAAATTCTTACTTTTCAGTGCTTCTGTCCTGTTCCTCACTCATTTTCCACGGACGACTGAGGTGACACTTAACGTTTGTTATTCTATACACAGATTGGTTCGCTGTGCACGCAGAGAGTGCGTGACAATAGCATAAGCGCCGGTGTATCCTAGAAACCAAATTAAAATCAAAACTAAATTATGTTATTTTGGACGGACTTTCTTCTAGATTAGTCATGGAAAATGCAAACCTTGTGAGTTTTCGTTTTGTATCAAGCAGAAATACAGTTTTAGCATGACGTGATTTATTTAATTTAACGCAAAAAGAAAACATTGCGTCCTTCACAATGTCACTATTGCTCATGCACACATTGTTGATGCTAAAACGATATATCATGCAGCCCTAGTTTCTGGCAATATCTAACCCTTTCGCGCAGATGGCAAATTTGATCAGTTCATCGATTTAGGGGGTCCTCTGTTTAAGGCTTTATGTCTCCAGGTGTGAGCATCACAGAAACTTGGCAAATAGCTTAAGTGAAACAAGACAGTTGTACCATTTACGATACAAACATATTGTAGCCCAAAGCTAATTAACAATTGTATTTTTTAATTTTCATAATTTAAGTCAAATCAAAATGCCACAAATGCAAAGAAACCTTGGAAAAATGCAATGTAATACTGAGTGCGAGAGTATGTGAAACAGGTTATTCTATACATTTCCTGGATCATAAACTCAGTGTCCACAAGTGTGCAAAATCAAAATCTGAGGATGATATGCAGAACTACTAAAGATCTATGATGCAAAATATTGGCAGTGTACCCTATTTTCCATTAGTGTCTCCAAATGGCTAAATTGTAGGGGGGGGGGGGTAGATGTCTATGGGTCCAAAACCCTATCCAAACCTGACTATTTTCCATGCCTTAAGTGACAAGTAAAGCCCAGGATGATATGAAGCCTAAAGCCTATATTATGTATGATAACATTCCAATAAAATTATATTCCACCAACAGGAAAATGCTGCCAAATGTGCTAGCTTCAATAAAAGTCGGTACATCAAACATAAAACATGACTGAGCAATGAATGCTCACACTACAGTGTGTGAAATGCACTCAAAATGCGAAATAACCATCTCTAACATAGCCTACTGCACAAGACGGTGATCGAGTGGAAGAACTAACGTACATATGTAGCCAGCGAGAAGAACCGCATATCACAAGCAGTAATGCTTTCATATCGAGGACGAAAAACTCCCGTCAGCGAATGTTTTCTGTAGCTCTGCATCATACTACATTGATGAAATAAAAAAAATTATTACGCTGGGCTGGAATTTACTGTTCTAAGCACACAATAACAAATTGCAAGCACCGTTTAGAAGGATATTCTGTCATCTTTCGGAAAAAACAGGAATGACGTGAAATACTTCGGAGCTGCAGGTAGGGCATATGGGGGTTCTGCACGCAGACGTTCCACATAGTGTTATAACGTGCTAAACTGGTGCATTTCTCAGACTGTCCAACACAATAAATGTCCACTGAATTTTGAAAGGAACATCTCTGTAAAATCCAATGGAAGGATTGTATATTCATTTCATATTTAGTAGCAGATATTGCTATTGGAATGAGGTGGTATAATGAGACAATAATTTCACATGTTTATTTTGAGTGAGCAGGGCTTTTCACAGCATTTGTTTTGGCATACGATCAGGCTATTCTTGGGTTTATCTTGTTGCTATGACTGAATTCAAATTTTATATAATTAATAAATATATTTATGAACTCACACATAGATGCTATTGTCCACTATGTCACACATGGGTAGGTTTTGTTGCAGGCAAGACTGGGTGGGGGCTTACTTGTTAAATGGACCTTCTACAAGAAAATAGTGACATTTATTAACATACATCGTGTATCAATAAAGATAAAACACGTAGTTTGTGGTTTCCACTCATAGTTTGGCTGCAGGAGCAACAAATGTCAACGAACGGCACTAGGGATGCAAATTTAAAGGAATTTCCTTAATCGATAGTTGTTAACCTTAACAAACAATAGTCGATTAATTGATAACATAAAAGCTAAATATAGCTTATGATATACAGCAGGCCTATTCAATTGGCGGCCCGCGGGCCACATCCGGCCCAGAAGCAACCTCCGAGTGGCCCAGCGAGCTTGAATTAAATAGGCAATTTTAATAGCAATTTTAATATTTTAAATGTAACATTATTTTATTAAAATTATTTGTTAATAGCAATGTTATCACATAGCCTAAATAGTTACAGCACTGCGAGCGTGGTCTAAAATCCGTAAGCAGGAAGATTTGTTTTCCTGCGATCACGAAGCAAAACCAGCGTGACAAACATATTCCGCCAATCAGGGTATCTCTCACAAATCAAAGTTTTCTCATGTGACGCAATTTCGACCACATTTAGTAGCTTTTCAAAACATCTGGCTATTGACAGTCACAAGTAGGCAAGTGCTCTACTGAAAGTATGTCTCTGTCAACCCTGAAATGTGAAATTGACAATGAAAACCGTTGATTAAACGACCAAATGCCAAACCAACGTGTTTAATTTGCAATGAGTGCGTTGCGGTAGTTAAAAAATATAATATTCGGAGGCACCACATTGAGAAACACCAAACTTTCCGGACAAACTCGAGGGATCACAGGAGAGGGACGCTAAAGTGCAGTTTGATTGCATCTTACGATCGGAGCTGTATTACCCTGGTTATTTAAAACGAACGTATTTGTTATGTTCCTTCAGTGTGCAGTAGGAGACGTTGTGTTATTTCTGTGTGTGTGTGTGTGTGTGTGTGTGTGTGTGTGTGTGTGTTATTGGTTACTGGTTACTGTTATTGCCACTTGTTACGGTTCTGTGGATTGATAGCTCTTTTTTTTAAATTCTGTTTCTGCACTTTGTGATGTGCCTGGATCAGATATGTGACCAAAAATATTTTTTTATTTAAAAAGTGAAATAATAAACATTGTGTTTGTTTAAAATTTGTCATTACCAAAAGCTAGAAAAGGTTTTAAATAGGCTGCTGAAAATTTCTGACCCATCTACATTTCCTGATTTTGAAATCTGGCCCAATTGAATTTGTAATTGAATAGCCCTGATATACAGAATACAAAATGCATGTTATATTCCTCAATCAAAGATTTATTGTAACATTTGAGAAACAGGCATTATTGTAGCGAAACAAAAATAGAATATGAAGGCGTGTATAGGCTACTTCAACAGAAAATAAATTGCGCTCCGGCTCATCTGTTGCAAGCGAAACCGTTGCTCCGCTAGCTGCTAGCAGTATTAACATAATCTCTCTTGAAATGGAAAGGCGAGTTAAACTAGTAGACCTAGCCTAGAACAGTCAACTTAAATCATAGGCTATTATGTTTTGAATAGGCTCCTCATATGCATACTAGATAGACCTACGTATTTTTATTCACGAACATTTAAGCTACAT
The DNA here is from genome assembly GCA_022702515.1 of Ilyophis sp. 1 JC-2022. NCBI lineage: Eukaryota > Metazoa > Chordata > Actinopteri > Anguilliformes > Synaphobranchidae > Ilyophis > Ilyophis sp. 1 JC-2022. Next base: position 68,455,799 of record CM040404.1, read on the forward strand.
GGTCGGGAGCGAGTCGTGTGCGCAGCCCGTTTATTAGCTCTCGAAATCCCTCACCGTCAATGGTGCTTATTGGCATCATGTCCTTTTCAACCATCAACCTCTGAGTAATACCCTCCGCTCGTCTATCGTTACATACCCTCTTTGCCAACACTGAGGTGATTGTAGGTTGCGATCCACTTTGCCCTGACAGCACGGTTGGATGTACGCTTTTCAGGTGGCAGGCTACATTAACGAAGTAGTTATACTTCTTCTTGTGTAGGCTCAACTTCACAGCTTACACTAGGCTGAATTTGGCGCCCTCGCGTGGAGACCTTAAACCATGATTACATTTCACACAAAAAACTCCCGTTGAAACAAGACCGCAGATTGTTCAGTTAATTGTTTCATTTGAAATCTTATCGATTAAATTCTTATTAGCAATTAATCGATAGTCGATTAATTGTTTACATCCCTAAACGGCACCATGGCCACTAGACATCTGCACAAAGGGGTTAAATACTTAAATACTTTTTTAAATACTTCTCAACAATTCTTGCTCACATATGAATGAGAGACTGCATATACAGGTGCAGCTCAAACAATTAGAATATTGTGAAAAAGTTCAATATTTTTTGTCACTCATTTCAGAAAGTGAAACTCATATATTATATAGATTCATTACACATAGAGTGAAATATTTTAAGCCTTTATTTCTTGTAATTTTGATGATTATGGCTTACAGCTAATGAAAACCCAAATTCAGTGTCTCAGAAAATTAGAATATTGTGAAAAAGTTCAATATTGGAAACTCATGGTGTCACACTCTAATCAGCTAATTAACTCAAAACACCTGCAAAGGTTTCCTGAGCCTTTAAATGGTCTCGCAGTCTGGTTCAGTAGGCTACACAATCATGGGGAAGACTGCTGTGACTGCTGACTTGACAGATGTCCAGAAGACAGTCATTAGCTATGTTTCCATCTAAATGTCATTCGAATTTTAAGCGAACTTTTGGAAAGTTCGCAAAAAGAAAATGCGAATTAGGTGCGTTTCCACCAACTGAGTTGGAGCGAAGAAGTAGAGGTTGCATATCGTAAACAAAACCAGTTGCCTTGGTAACATACCCACGTGGAGAACATAACGCTTGGCAATAAAATGGAAAGAGGTCTGCAGGAATTAGTTTCAGCTGGGCAAGTTGTAATTGTCCTTTCAATTCAACTAATATTGGCCGAATTGATATCCGGAAAGACGCCGACAGCGGAAACGGCTGATCAGTCACGTGAGTTCAATGTTCGCTACGTCAGAACTTATTCGGCAAATGTGTTTCCATCTACCGTTTTGCGCATTAACTCTTTTTCGCAAAAGACAAAAACCACCTCAAGCGAGCGTATAAACTTTTTTGCGAATTAGAGTAAGTTTTTTCGAATTTTGCCGTTTCCATCAACCTTTTCTGATGCGATACTTGAAAATGCGCATAAAATTAGGTTGATGGAAACATAGCTATTGACACCCTCCACAAGGAGGGTAAGCCACAAAAGGTCATTGCTAAAGACGCTGGTTGTTCACAGAGTGCTGTGTCCAAGCATATTCATAGAAAGTTGAGTGGAAGGAAAAAGTGTGGTAGGAAAAGGTGCATAAGCAACAGGGATAACCGCAGCCTTGAGAGGATTGTCAAGCAAAATCCATTCAAGAATTTGGGGGAGCTTCACGAGGAGTGGACTGAGGCTGGAGTCAGTGCATCAAGAGCCTCCACGCACAGACGAATCCAGGACATGGGCTACAAATGTCGCATTCCTTGTGTCAAGCCACTCCTGAACCAGAGACAACGTCAGAAGCGTCTTACCTGGGCTAAGGAGAAAAAGAACTGGACTGTTGCTCAGTGGTCCAAAGTCCTCTTTTCAGATGAAAGTAAATTTTGAATTTCATTTGGAAATCAAGATCCCAGAGTCTGGAGGAAGAGTGGAGAGGCACAGAATCCACGTTGCTTGAAGTCCAGTGTGAAGTTTCCACAGTCAGTGATAATTTGGGGTGCCATGTCCACTGTGTTTTCTGAAGTCCACAGTCAACGCAGCCATCTACCAGGAAATTTTAGAGCACTTTATGCTTCCTTCTGCTGACAAGCTTTATGGAGATGCTGATTTAATTTTCCAGCAGGACTTGGCACCTGCCCACACTGCCAAAAGTACCAAAAGCTGGTTCAATGACCATGGTATTACTGTGCTTGATTGGCCAGCAAACTCGCCTGACCTGAACCCCATAGAGAATCTATGGGGTATTGTCAAGAGGAAGATGAGAGACACCAGACCCAACAATGCAGACGACCTGAAGGCCGCTATCAAAGCAACCTGGGCTTCCATTACACCTCAGTAGTGCCACAATGCCACGCCGCATTGATGCAGTAATTCATGCAAAAGGAGCCCCATCCAAGTATTGAGTGCATAGAAATGAACATACTTTTCAGAAGGCTGACATTTCTGTTTAAAATATCCTTTTTTATTGATCTTATGTAATATTCTAATTTTCTGAGACACTGAATTTGTGTTTTCATTAGCTGTAAGCCATAATCATCAAAATTACAAGAAATAAAGGCTTGAAATATTTCACTATGTGTAATGAATCTATAATATATGAGTTTCACTTTCTGACATGAGTGACAAAAAATATAGAACTTTTTCACGATATTCTAATGAGCTGCACCTGTACAATATTGGAGCTGCAATGTGATTTAATGAGGGAAAATCAAACATTTATTTTTGGAATTAAAAAAGTCACTGCACTTTCTTGTCAGAACAACATTACAAAATTGTCATGATTGCCTCACAAATTGCTTGTATGCTATGCAATACTTCTCCCTGGTGGACATTTGGTGTCAAGCTCTTTCAGTTTTAAGTTTTCTTTTTTACCCAATGTAGAAAGCTGGCTACTGCCTATATATCAATGGCAGATATAGCTAGCAATTTAACTTGGCTAACATAATTATTTTTGTTGCATTTGTTCTGCATTTAAGTATTGCTTTTTAGCTGATAAACCATGCATCCATTAATGTTTGTTAAAATATAGCTATCTAATGTCTAATTCATAATGTCTAATGTCTGACAAACTAACATGTAACATTAATTGTCCTGCATTGTTTCTAGTAGACATGCCTTGCACTGTTGTATCCTCTCGGTGCAATTGAAGTTGTCCACTCTGTATTACTCATCATGTGACACTTTTCCGTGATTTGTGCTTTTATATAGGCCAAGGTATTTACTTTTGAATTGCGCTCTGTTGCTTTTTTGTGGCATCACTTTAATGCCAAAAGTCAGAGCGTGCAATAAATGAATTTGAGAGTAGAATTCCCATTACTTGCTTTATGGATTTGCTCTTCTCGCCCCAAAAAAACTCAGATTTGCCGTGTTTGCTTACGGATTTTTCTGCTCGCACTCAAAACTACGTCCTCTCTCTTATGGATGTTTTCAGCTGCAACATTACTGCCAAAAGTCCAGCAAATAAACATTGGCCAGAAATGCACTTGCCCAAATCTTACTGGCCATCTTGCTTGACCAATCCAATCTTTTTTTTTGTTGTCATTTTTTCCCACGTTTAATTTTTTAATATACCGTTACGTCCCCTAATCCACCTGCGTTGCAATAATCAGGTTGTACATTAATGGACGTAACACTAAGCCGCTTCAACAATAACCACTACCTCCAAGAAAACCCAGTCAAGTGCAAAGTGATATAAAAGTAATAGGTTGAACAACATAAACGCTTACGTTGGTTTCTATTCTCAACGCACATGACAGTTCAACAATATTTACAGGCTGCAAGGTCTCACCGGGCAGCTAGAGTTAAGGTCCAGGCCCACATTGAGATTACAGGAGGTCTTCTCCTCTTGGTCTAGCAAAGTCTGCTTCGGTGTTGTTAAACAGCAATCAGTCCATTTACGGGCTACCCTCTGTAACTTGCGTTCTCAACCGAAGTTACTTTCAACGGTAATATCAGATCTCAGAAGCTAGGCAGAATTGTGCAGGTCATAGTGGTTGCTAGCATCAGGTTTGTTGCATATGGAGACAAGCTATAAATGGTCCTACATCGTTCAACCCCATTGCTCCGCAACGGTCCTCGGCATCTCCAGTTACAGGAATCCTCTCAATCTGGTGGCTAGGTTACACCACGGTGTCCAAGTTTCCATGCGTCTCCCGAAGATGGTTGCTAGGCAACAACGTGCATCTTCCCTCCAGTGCAGCTCTCAGGATCTCCTCATAGGACTGTGACATCAAAATCTCCACCCGTATGGGAGACACAAACACAGCAGCCCAAAGCCAAGAAGAGAGAATTGCTCGGAGAGAATTGCTGCTCGCATAGCGGCCCTGGGCGACTTGGAATCAGTCAGGCTTTGAGGAGTTGCGCCCTGATAAACGACGTGGCAGCCTCGTCTAGTACCGGCTGACGGGGTTGCGCAGCAGTGATTCTCTAGCAGTTGCTACACGGGGGGAATTGAATTAGAATAGGGGTCCAAATCGCCAGAAAATCTGAAATACATTTTTATATATATATTAAAAAAAAACCCGCAATATTAATGTTTCATAATAGTATTCCGGGTAATCAAAGCACAACCGTTGCAGTTCATTATACAAACATCAATTCCAAAAAAGTTGTCACAGTATGTAAAATGCAAATAAAAGCTGAAAGCAGTGATTTGTTAATTATTTTTTACATACATTTAATTGAAAACGGGACATAAAAAAAGATGGTTAATGTTTTACTTTATCATCTTTGTTGATTTTTGTTACTATACACTAATTCCAAATTTGATGCCTTCAACGCATTCTAAAAAAGTTGGGACAGGGAAGAAAAAAACGCTCTTTGGAACATTCCACAGGTAAACAGGTGGTGCTATCATGACTGGGTATAAAAAGGATATCAAAAGACTCTTGATATCTTATTTTCATGTACTCTTAACAAGCTATACTATAACCTATCTCTAACCTCTCACTACCACAATTGCATTCCTGAATATCAAATCGCCTACATTTCAAAATTCTATTCGTTGTGTAAATATGTGAACTTTTGTTAAATATAGGGACTAGTTGGCCCTCCAGAGCTCTCCACACATAAGAAATAACTTTGACTCACTGTAAATGTTCGAGTTCCAAACAAAAATTTTGCATGTCCATCATTGATATGGTTTTAAAGATGGAGATTTTTATCAGTTTTTGTAATGAGAAGTTACAATCAAACGTAGTACTGATGCTCTAGTGTTATAAAGTATTCCTTTTTAATGACAGAAAATGCCGTTCGTTTCTTCTTATGTTGTCCGAAATTATTATTTTTTCTTTTTCTGTGGAGTGGAAACTATGTACAATCGCTGAGCATCATGGATACTGTAGTACTTGTAACACCAAACGAAAAAAAACAAAAAAAAAACATGATTTCTCCTAAACAAAAGTTGAAACATTTGTAACCGAGGGTCATAACATGGTTGAGACGTCTACAGCTGCGTATACATTACATTACAGGCATTTAGCAGACGATCTTATCCAGAGCGACTTACACAACTTATTACAACAATTTTATTATCAAACATATTTCCAATGTAGCTATTCACATGATATTTTGACCAGACATTGGTATTAACTCAATAAAACTACACAGCTAAATAAATTGTAACGTTCCAATTCTTAAAAAAAGTTATGTGCAATAAAGTGAAATGACACAGGAAAAAAGTATTGAACACGCTAAATTAAATATTTAATACTTGGTAGAAAAGCCATATTTTTTATATTTGGTTGCATATCCTTTGCACGCCATGACTTTATGATGTCTGTGACCCAACAACATCAAAAGGCTCTTTATATCTTATTTGCTGGTACTCTTACAAGCGATACTATAACAGCTCTACATTTGAATGGATCTCTATGGGAATTGGGGGGTGAGACAAGATTTAGCTGTAAATTACACTGGAACAGTATAGAACACATGGTTGGCTAAGTGGCTCTAAGTCATCAAGGGTCTGATGTATTAAACAAGCCTTTAACCATCACTCTGCTGCCAGAAATACAGTAGATATGGATGGATAACTTGAAGGGTTTCTTCTCCTGACTTATTTTTTCATAGAGTTCAATAGGAAAATCTGTCAGGAGAAACAACCCTTAAAGTGATCCTTCCATATCTACTGTATTTCTGGCAGCAGAGTGATGGTTAAAGGCTTGTTTAATACATCAGACCCTTGATGACTTAGACCAGGGGTTCCCAAACTTTTCCATGCCAAGGACCCCCAAATAGTCGTAGCCTCTGGCTGGGGCCCCCCTATTGCAAAATGGCTTTTTTTTAAAAACTTTTAAATTACACTGGCAAATATAAAACTTAACTTTTGAGCCACCATCGGCCATAACAGCCAATCAGAGTTCCACACTTCATATTTCCCCAACCGACACGAAACCATTTCGTGAATAATTGTTCCGCCCGATTTCACTCAAATTGCAGCAATGGAGTAGCAGCTAATAATAATGGTCCAAGCCTACCACGTCCTGTTCAATGTATAACATAACCTTAAAGGATATGTGTAGCTGTTCTACCAATATCACATTGAGCCAAAAAATACATGTTGAGTTTTATACATACATACATCTATCTATGTATCTAGCGTAGATAGTAGATAAAGATCGGTAGCTCGCGACAAAGATAGATATAGGCGAGCCTATCGCTAGCTAGCAAGAACACATCATTATCAGTGTCATGACATAACTATAAAGAATAGGATGTATCGCAAATATGTCTTTGTTATACGTAGGCTATTGCCGTTGTTTCTCTTTATCAAATAATTGTAGCTGCACGAACTGACTTGGATGACACAACGGGAAGCTCTTGCCCCGCCCCCAGCCTCGTAGAATTGACCGACTCAGCGACCAGTTGCTCGCTGTGTGAACACAGGGTTAGGCTACTGCACCTAGCCAAAAAAGTTAGCCATGCGATTTTGGAATTAGTTATATTGGTTCTTTAAAAACATTTGCACCACGAAAAATGTCAACATGACGTAACGACCTGGTCCTGCTTTTGCTCAGGAAAAACCTGCCTGGCCACTCCTCACCTCCCTCTTTTTTTCTTACATGGCCTATGTGTCTTGTGCAGCATAGTGGTAGAAAATGTTCCTCATGGTTATGATAGGCTATATTGTCTGGTTGACTGGCGTTGTCACAACAAACATCTGCAAAGGAACAAACTAATTGTGCAGAGAATGATAACTTGAATTGACAACTGAGAGGCTGATAAAGATACACAATGGTTTTGTAAGCGGTGACACTTTCCCTGCATCACAAGTTTTGGGTGTTCTTAGTCCTAATTAGTTTTAATTTCGAATTTCAGTGAAATATGAATAGACTACTATAATTGGGACATTGATGACCCAACACAAGGGTCCTCTCCCAGAAAATGTTGAGCCTTTAGAAACTAATTTCCTGCATTTCTACACAACCTCACACAAGAACATTTCTAAAATAAAATGTTTTATTTATGAACATTTTGGAGAAGACTTTTTTTTCAAAGCCTTAGGCAATACTTGAGATATGGGCTTTATTTTTAAATTAAGTACATTAGTGGATAAGATCATTTTATCATCCGCACCGTGGATAGAGAAACAAATGCGCTGTAGTTTGGTATATAGCTTTATTACCGTAGCAGAATAAACGTATAGAGCGTTGCCTAGGAAGCATAAACAACAATGGCATCAGGGTGCTAATAAGTTGGCGAATCTGAAATAAAGACTGGGTTAATCAAAAGTTATTGTTTCAATAAAAACAGCGCCGCCCTTTGGCTTTTAAAAGGAACTTGAATGAGGCACAGTGTCTGACTACTTCACTTGACCATTGGAAATCAACGGGGGACTTTATAAGGCATGATTGGATAATTGTGGGTTATGTTTTTGAGCCTACCCGTGAAGCACTGCCTCACTAAAGTATTCAATAGAGTTCCAGTCATGCATATTCTGGTGCGCGTTCTCGTCTTTATTATATATAATATTACTCGTCTTTACATAATGTCTATCCATTCAGAACGAGTTCAGCTGTCCAGCAATATAATCATGTTCACCGCCAATTTAGAGTAGACCATTACTGTGTTACTGTATTAGAGAGAGAGAGAGAGAGAAAGGGAGCGAGAGATAATTTTATTAAATTCTTATGGTTGTGGTGTTGTCAGGGGTGATTTATATTGTAAATAGTTCAATTTCTTATCGTGTTGTAGTGTTAATAGCGAGATAATTGCTAACGTTAGTGATTTAACTAACGTTGCCTAACGTTGGCCAAAACTAGCTCACTTTTTGTAACAACCATTTCATTTGGCTGCATTTGAAAGAAAATGTAACCCGTGAATGTAAACATCCTGGATTGGATTCTGCCGGATTAACGTAATGTTATTTTCAATCTTTAAACTGTGAAGAAAAATTGCAAGTGAAGGCGGATGGGAGACCGAAGCCTCCTATCAATCTTATCCAGTGAGTGAGCTCGGTAAGTCAGCTTTAACGTTAAATGCTCGTAGTAGCCTACATTGAGGTGGATTAGTTACAGGCAGCTTGCTAACGGAATCGCATGTATTGCTGGCCATGTGTGTTGTTTAAAGGAAAGCCTATTTTTTTTTTTATCCAAGCGTGTTGCTACAGGAGATGTTCATTGTTTGCGAGAGATGGCTTCAGGGCTCCAGACTTACTTTTTCCACTCGGGGCACTGGGAGCACCAACCCAAATTTAGGAGCACCATTTTAATCGACATTTCGCACAGCACATTCATATTTTTTACATCAATAAATAGGCTACAGGCACTTAAAAATAAAGCGGCGCATTTTTATTTTGGTAAAGTTTATTTTTTAAAGAAAAAATTGTAACATAACTTAAACAGACGGCAAATAATACATTTGCCATTACTGCAGGTCGATTGGCAGATTCCTGCCTCCTAAAAGCTGTTGGAAGTGGCACTGCAGTACGACCAATGCTTATGTCCCTGCAAGTTTTATGCTTCGTACTGTTGTTGTGCTTTACGAGCGCTTCGTGTTTAAAGTGTCTGGTTGAATCTGCAAACTTAGTTTTCCCCGCAACTGTTTGGCCACACTGAGAACAGTCGGCTACTGACAATACATGGCTTTTCTTTCCTTGCAATATCTCAGCCACGTAAATTCTTTCAGCCATTCCTGTCGGAAACAGTTTGACTTATGCGCCCTTTTTGCGGACTCACCTGCTGCACGCTCCTCATCTGAATGGTCCTCCTCGTCAACATTTTGCGATTGTTGAGGAGGGTCTTTTCTTGTAAAAAGCCAATCAATAGTTTGCTTCATTCTCGGAATAAGCTGCTCTCACTACTAATAATTATATTAATGTCTCCGTTTTCCTGCCTCTACTGCACTGCATCTCAAAGTGTCAAGTATCGTGAGTGTCTCTCTCTCTCCCGCTCAGTGCGCGTTATCATGGGCGCGGTAGCTCCGCACTCTACTGTCTCTCTGTCTCTCTGTCTCTGTCTCTGTCTCTGTCTCTGTGTGTCTCTCTCTCTCTCTCTCTCTCTCTCTCTCTCTCTCTCTCTCTCACACACGCACACGCACACCCACACACACCAATTATCTCCCTCTCCCGTGATTAACGTTATGTACGATGATTTAAAATATATATATATTTTTAAATGCTAGTCGCAACATTGCAAAAAGTGGTCGCAAAATGCGACTAAATAGTCGCACTCTGGAGCCCTGGATGGCTTTCATTATTTAGGCTACATAATTCCGGTCTGTTAAAATGTATGCAAAATCAAAGCAGCATGACACTAGTGTAACTGTGCAAATTGAGTGAGTATGATCATTTTATTGATGAAGGTGCACGCGTAACAAAATAAAGTTAGTGCGGAAAACCGTGACATTCCTGAGAGGTTGATCGATGCCATTCTTGGGTTGCCGTTAGCTGGCATTTAGGGGAATAACGAGAGTGAAAATTGGGATAACAGAGCAGGGAGTTGACTGAGCTTCTTTCCCGCTATGATGACGTTCAGGCTGCACGCTTAAAGTCGCCCTCTGTGTTCTCCGGGATTTCAAATGGCCTATTCACACTGGACTAGAGTATTGGGCTACCTGGTGACCTCATATGATTTAGGAATGATACCCCGAGAGTTTCATGTGGTGCATTTGCACGGGATAAACACAGTCAGTATTTCACTCAAATTTAATTATGAAATCCATGGGATTATCAAGGGGTATGAATGAAACGTAACATTTCTATAGGCTACTTCCATATTCTCAGTTTTTCTGCACATTTGCACAGCGTTTGCAAATTGGTGTGTTGAAGTTGGCTACAGAGTCGAATAGGCTGCAATTCCTTTCAATTCAGTCACGTTAAATTCAGCAATAACATTTAAATACTTTTGGTATAAGAATCGCACCCAAAATGTCAGAATTAGTAATAATAATTTCCACCGCAGCCTCCATAAATCTCAACTCGGAAAGATAAACAAAAAAGCGCGGGAAAAACGAGGAATTCTTGCTGGGGAAAAAATATCACCCCAAATTACTGAGATGCCGATTCACACGGGTCTAATATCAGATGACTTGTTTTGTGCGAAATAAGGTAGGTAATTTACGGTGGGGAATTTTGATTTAACAAATTTCGAAAATGCAGATCCGCTCTGGATTAAGATCACACGCCCTCACATGAGGTCCCCAGGTAATACTACTCCAGTGAATAGGGCATCAGACTATTCAAAATGATCTGAACGAAGCTATTTCAGCGACGGTGCAGGTGGATTTGAGTATTTATCTATTGAATATGCATAGGTGATTAAATAATTTGGCTGCTAATAAATGAGTGTGTACATAACTACGTGTCATTGTATTCTATCTGGTGTTATTCATTTGAGAGAATGCAGCTCAATTTAAATGGTACCGCCATAGTGATGAGTTGTCGAGCAATATATACCTGTTTTAAATGGCCACCAGCTTTTCTGCCTATAGCTGGTCAGTTGACGTGGTCAGTGTTAAACAACTCAAAAATGGCTTAGCTCAACAGGTAAAGTAGGGGTTAGATTTTCATAGATAGAAAAAAGATTGTGGGTTTGCGTCACCAAATATTCTGGTCAGCAGCCGCCAGGTGCGAGAAGAGCAAATACGTAAGCCAACCAGGGGAATTCTGCTCAAATTAATTTCTTGGACCTTTTGGTTTAATGCAACGCCATTCTTCTGAAACTTTGTATTTAAAAGCACATCTTGGCTATAGTTTGTGTAGCGCGTCGGTTGAAGTTGAAATGTGGCAAACTTTGGACCCCCCCCCCCCAACATTGTCGTTGAAATTTGTTGACACTTTTTTTTTTTGCACTGTAACCGTTTAGCAACACTGTTTTGCAGATCCCTAGTGCAGATACTTAACAAGCCCCAAAAAACAAAAACCTATGAAAACACCATACTAGCCTGAAAGAATCCTGAAGTGTTAAGTATGGGGGGGAATATTGTTTGCAAATGCAAAGCCTATCCTTAGTCAGAGCTTTAAATGAAAGCTAAAGGAAACCTGATCTTAAATCTTGTAATGTTCAAGTTACTAGAGGTGTGTCTTTTCAACTATGTGACCATTAACATGAGCGAAAAAATATTCGACAGCCCTGTCTCTGTATTGGGTCAGGAGTTTCCAAATCTTGTCCACAACCCAGTGTATTGGATGAATTAAGTGTTTTTTTTCCTCCACACCAGTGACTTCTAAGTCATAGTTTGGGAGCCACTCCATTTCACTATGATATATAGCCTATACAGTTTTTTCCCCACAGGATTTTCTGAAACTGGTGGGTGGACCTCAAACTGTCTAGAGGGAAGGGGGGGGGGGGGGGCATGCCCTCAAATTACAGTTGACAGTCTGCGGTTTGTGTCCTTTCAAACTCAAAGTGCTAGAGTACAGAACCAAAATATCGAGACAACCGATAATTTTGCAGTGGTCTCTTAATTTTTCCCAGAGCTGTATATCGCTTGTTCGCTCTCACATCCATCTCCTCTCCGTCCACGTAGATCAACCACCAAACTTGATAGAAACCGGTCAGATCAACCGCTGAGATTCACTTTTATAGCTGGGGCGTAGCCCACCCTTCCTCCAAAACTTCAGGGCGTAGCTGTACAAGTTTCAGTTTCGTCACCGGGAGGAATATGTCAGCTGGATGAAGTTTCTGGCCAATGACGGATTGGATGTGCAATTCCTAATTCCAATTCCTGTTTTGTGCTGACTGCAGTAAAATGTCGAAATTTGGACCAGGACCAACCAAAACCAAATGTATCATCTAAAATAAGTGGTTTTATTGCTTTGTTACCCTTTAAGTGTTCTAAAATGTTTGACCGGTTGTGTACTTGAAAAGTATTCCCTCCGGCGTTAAATCACAAGGCCAGTTGACTTCTATACCCGCCATACTAAAGCTGGTTGGTGGTCAGAAACATCTTTTAAGTATACTACATGGCGAAACGTATATGGACACCTGCTCATCCAACATCTCATTCCAAAATCATGGGCATTAATATGGAGATGGTACACATTTGCTGCTATAACAGCCTCCACTCTCATGGGAAGGCTTTCCACTAGACCAGGGGTGTCAAACTCCGGTCCTGGAGGGCCGCAGTGTCTGCTGGTTTTTGGTGTGTTTCAGCACAAGTGATTAATTTAAGTCACTGATTGGCTAAGAAGTCCAAACACCTTGTTCTCAAAGCTTTATCTGGGTGCTAATTAAAAGAAAACCACAAATACCTGTAGACACTGCGGCCCTCCAGGACTGGAGTTTGACACCCCTGCACTAGACGCTGGAACATTTATGCATGGATTTGTTTCCATTCAGTCAGAAGAGCATTTGTGAGGTCGGGCACTGATTTGGAGCTGTTAGGCCTGGTTCGCAGTCGGCTTTCCAATTGATTCCAATGGTGTTTGATGGGGTTGAGGTCAGGGCTCTGCAGGCCAGCAAGTTCTTCCATACCAATCTCGACAAACCATTTCTGTCTGGACCTCTATTTGTGCATGAGGGCATTGTTATTCTGAAACAGGAAAGGGCTTTCTCCAAACTGTTTCCACAAATTGGAAACCCAGAATCGTCTAGAATGTCATTGTATATGCTATAGTGTTAAGATTTGCCTTCACTGGAACTAAGGAGCCTAGCCTGAACCATGAAAACAAGCCCAAGACCAAGAGGTGTCCACATACTTTTGAAAATGGGATTATATTGTAGTTTCATCTGCAGCATGCGAAAGCTCTTTCTTTAAATTCTCTCGCGTCTTAACCCTCTTCCGCAGCACCATGTTGCATGGGAGAAATAAAAGATATTCTTGCTCATGAGATGGCCATTACATCGGCTCTTGCTATGGATGAAAGTGCATGTTTTTTGTGGAATGTCCTGATTCCACACAAAAAAAATATTTTCCAGAAGTCCAGATGTGGCTCATATTGTAGTATAGGCACTTCGTGGGGTATAGCCAAGTAGCAAACTACAGTGAGTAGATTTAAAAAAAAGTTTTTTATTAAAAGCACAAACGTAATAGGTAATCACATTACCTTCATTAGGCAAGAGAATTAAACTGATATCACATCTTAACCCCTTTCCGCCGCAACATGTTGCATGGGTTAAAGAGAAATCTGGTTATTCTTACTCATGAGAGGGCCATTATGCTACATCAGCTCTTGATATGGATAAAGTTGTACGTGGTTTTTGCGGAAATAATTAACTTAACTCAATAAAGTTGAAGTTGCAGCCAAATTATAACCACAAACTCCGTGTTTTATCTTTATTGGTACAGGATTTGTGACCACTCTTCCAAATACGGAGTTTCTAAGTGTTACTTTTCCCATAGCAAGTCCATTTAACAAGCAACCCACCCAGTCTTGCTACCTAACCTACCCATGCGTGACATAGTCGACAAAGCGATATGTGCGAGTTCATAAATATATTTATTCATGATATAAAATTTGAATTCCATCATAGCAACAAGATAAACCCAACAATAGCCTGATCGTATGCCAAAAAAGCTGTGAAAAGCAAATTATTGTCTCATACCACAGGGCTGAAAATTCAGTGCGGGATTGTGTGAATTGCGCATAATTTTATGAATCCCATATATATGTCTGCAATAAAGCGGGGAAATCTTGCTGGTACATTTAGAATGATAATTGGTTTTAGTTAATAGCCTAATAGTACAGTTGAAAAGATAATGGTCTGCACTGTTCTTTAGGCTGCATATAAGCCATTTCTAAATAAATTAGTTGTGTGTGTTCCGGCTGCTTTAGTGAAAGGCAAGAAAGATGATACAGTATTTAAACAAACACTGAAGCCAATCACCTGCCAGCCAGTGTAGGCTCTTTAATCCAGGAGAGTGAAGGCAAGTTGAATGCATGTACAGCAACAGTAGGGGCTGTGTTCGATATCGCAATATCTTCTTGCGTGATTTTTGTATCGATTCAGCGACTCCTGTGTCGATATTCTGTGTTTCGACACCCAGCGCATTTAAATCCTATGTATGGGCTCATTTTGGGTTTGGCCAAAAAATTACAGTATAAAAAAAACACTCAAGAACAGGATCGAACTCATGCCATCTGCAAGATGTGCCATTCGTGAGTCAAGTACTGAACGAATCTATGATCGCATTTGAAAAGGCACCACAGCACGGTGGTAACACAGCGTAATGTTAACGTTACACCGACAAGAACAGATGAGACGCAGACTTTAGAACAGGTGCAGAACTGTAAATTACCACAGTCATCCGATCAAGGGGAAAAAAATGACACTCAATTATATATTTTATATGCCGCCATATTCGGCCATACAGCGTCGTAGATAATGAGGAATTCTGATACGTGCATCGTATCGTGACCCTTATCGTATCGTGAGCAGGGTTTCCGTTTTTTTTCAAGATTGCAGTTTGCTGGACAAATGGAAGAAATTCCGGTCAAATATAATCTGGTGTTTATTATGCTTTAAAACAATTGATATGCAGGCTTTTATAAAGAATGACATCATCAGGGGAATAGATTTATAATAGTTTTTAATGAAAGGTGATTTCGCAAATACAGTAGGCTAAAGTGTGAATATAATTTAAGTCAAATAAATTCAAATAAAAGAACTCCCGTCAATAGACACGTGTTTAACGTCATTAAAATAAAAAAAAGACGACAGGCTCTAGCCTATTGCGTTCTGTGTAGCTAGCTACTTCAGGGCTGTACGTTAACTTTTTTTGCACATAGCACTAGTGCTACAGAGGTTGATAGTTTTGTAGCACAGGCCAAAAACTTGTAGCACGAGTATAAAACATCTCTAAAATTTCTAAAAACAACCACAAGTAATGCAGTTCATCACTTAAACAGGTATGTGACTGGCAAAGGACATGAATGTTGCATACAGGGCACACAAAATCCAAACCTTAACAAGAAATGTTTTCAGACAAACATTTTTTCTTTATTTGCCCATAATGGTAAATTGCAGGGACATAAGTTCACCTAAATTAGTTTTCATCTCGCTAGCGAAGTTGGATAGTACCTGTATTCTTTCTAGCTTTGTCTCTCGGTAACGGTAGCTAGCCAAGTTAACGTTAGCTACAGTTACTTTGGAGCTGTTCGGTCAGAGTTGTGTGGAACTGATGTGATCACTGACCTGGCAAAATATCTTAAGTAAAAGAATGTTATCCACCTTGATCTCAAGTTGATTTGCACACACTTCTTGTGATTCAGAAAAATGTTAAACCATACGTAAAATTCAAAACAGAATGGAACAGTTAGTAGCCTATGGCTGGTTTCTGTGATGTGGCAGTATGGGAGGCTCAGGCTAGCTTCAGAAACAGAGCGAGGGGTAAGAAATCTCACATTGCACAAGACTGTTGTAATGGTAGTTTGAACTTTCAATTAGCCTTCGGTTGCTAGCGAATTTATGCCTCAGTGTTAAGTCGATGGACAATTAATTTCTGGTATCATAGAATTATAATGGTTTATTTAAAAACGGTACAATAAACACAAATGTCACCTGTCAAAAGCATTAGTCCATGTCTTCTTCTTCTTCTAAAGTAGACGCTATGTCTACTTTCGAGATTAGAGTTGTAGAATTTGAGCTATTTTTTTAATGTACTTAATTGTATGAAAAAGGCTTAACAAATCTTTCCCATATTTGTTTTATGTCGAGAATCTCGAGATACTGATGAGATAAGTTGATCTGCCAGGTGCCTTGGTAAATTGTGTTAAAACGGCGGCGATATTGACTGGTGAAATTTGGGTTTTAACATGTAAGTTGCAACCAAAACCAAACTTACCAAATATACTTCTAGGAACGCTTGCTTCAGTGGAAATTTGGACCAATGAGTGGTTTCTGACGCATCGGCGCATTCACGCTATTTCTGGCGCAAAAATTTGCTACCGCATCTACGTTCCAAATAAAATACAAAAATTCATACGAGGACTGGTTATTGTTTGTATTGACAGAATCCGCTTCGTTCGCGTTCGTATATGTGCAAGAAGTGTCATTTTGAGATCGTTTTAGCTGCCCTATGGAATTGAATGGAGAGCGACAAATACCCTATTCTGAATGATCACCCCAGGGGATAACATATTTTACCCCCATTTGGACTCATAGCCAGGGCTAACTTTTTTCACTAGGAGCACTGGTGCTTCTTGTTGAAATTTTTAGGAGCACCAGCCCAAATTTAGGAGCACCATTTTAATCGACATTTAGCACAACACTTTCACGTTTTTATTTCGGTAGTTTATTTTTTAAAGACAAAATTGTAACATAACTTAAACAGATGGCAAATAATACATTTGTCATTTCTGCAGGTCGATGGCAGATTCCTACCTCCTAAAAGCTGTTGGAAGTGGCGCTGCAGTACGACCAATGCTTATGTCCCTGCAAGTTTTATGCTTCGTACTGTGGTTGTGCTTTACGAGCGCTTCGTGTTTAAAGTGCCTGGTAGAATCTGCAAACTTGGTTTTTCCCCGCAACTGTTTGGCCACACTGAGAACAGTCGGCTACTGACAATACATGGCTTTCCTTTCCTTGCAATATCTCAGCCACGTAAATTCTTTCAGCCATTCCTGTCGGAAACAGTTTGATTTATGCGCCCTGCTACGCACACCTCATCTGAATGGTCCTCCTCGTCAACATTTTGGGATTGTTGAGGAGGGTCTTTTCTTGTAAAAAAACGAATCAATAGTTTGTTTCATTCTCGGGATAAGCTGCTCCCACTAACTACTAATATTTATATTAATGTCTCCGTTTTCCTGCCTTTGGTTCCACTGCACTGCATCTCAAAGTGAGTGCGTTTACATGCACTCAATAATCCGATCATATTTGGAATATGGCTGTTATCGGATTATTCAAATTGTCATGTAAACGCAATATTCCGAAATGCTTTATAAGAAATTACAGCCCAGCGTAACATAATCTTTAATCTAGTCAATGTACTATGTTGCAAAAAGCTACAGAAAACACATTTGCTGATGGGAGTTTTTCTTCCGCGATATGAAAAAAGTACTGCTTATAATATGCGGTTCTTCTCGCAGGCTACATAGACTACATGGCCAAAAGTATATGGACTCAGCTTTTCAATTGATCTCAAATGTGTTCAATGGGGTTGATGGGGGGGGTAGGTAGGTGGGGTAGGTGGGGATGTGGAATAGTTATCGACCGTGGGGGTGGGGGGTGGAACGATTGTCGACCGTGTAGGGGGTGATGACGGGGGGGTTGCGCAGTATAATTATGAATTGTATAATATGGTGAAACACAATAAAAACTTGCTTGAAGTCTGTTGCACACTAAAATTTAATACCACTAATTTATTTCAGTTATACTGAATATTTCTAATTGTCTCAGGTTTAGCTTTAAGATGACTGGACATGTAATACATTACCCTAATTCAAATATCAATGACATCTCAGCTTATTAAAAATCCAATTAATTATTATTCTATAACCATTTACTTTTACAGTGTCCTATTCTCATTGTGCTTGTATTTAAAAGTGCTGATCTGGTGTTGGCTTTGGCAATTGTGTAAGGTTTTATATATGATCAACTCTCAAAGAAATAACGTTGGCGTCTGCTTGCACGCGTGGCGACAACTTTCGCAAAGAATGGAAGAGAAACGTCATTTCATCTCAATGTGAGGACATTTCTTAAAATATAGTCAAATGTTAACTTTGCGACCATGAACTAACATGTACTCCAACAGCAGTCTGTAATGATGCAAAATCATGGAAGATATAAACACTTGACAGTGAAAACAGTGTAGCATCCGCTCATCAGCTCCAGTCGGACTGCATCAGTAAACATCAATCTGAGAGCTTTCACTTTGATAAGGTGTGCCAATACTAGGTGTGCCACTGTTGGCTTGTAATTCATGAAATAATGCTATGCTGCTACACTGCTATCTACAATGGACCTGACCACATGTCAGATAGCAGACATTTTAAAATATTTGAGAGTTAAAGTTTTTATTTTATCACCAAGAAATTGTTACTATAACAGCAACAAGAAATAACTGAATACAGTTCATTACAACGGTCAACATGCCTACTCACTCCACAGGGGAAAAAAACGAGTGGTATTTGTTTGTCACCAGATAACTTTCTTTTGCTATAAAAAGCTGCTGTAAAATATGAAAGTCATAAACTTACATTTGGTTATGAAGATTAAGATGTCCCTTGCAAGAATCTAAGGTTATTTTTTGCCTTGGTTGATCCGTTTTTAAGATGTAATCCTCGTTTCCGTGCGCAATCGTGACCATTCAAAAATACAAACATGATTTTAATTGACTTATATCGTCCAATAGAGCGCATTCTAAGTTTTCTGAAATGGTATGGCATTCCCATAGGTAGATTTAACCAGCTGACCGATATCTCTGTGTAACACATAACTAGGTTGCACGCATTAGGAAGCAATTTTGGTTCCGATTTCTACCAGCTTCATTACGCACAATGGTCAACATTATTACACGGAGATTAGAGTAGATTTTTTCAAGTAATACATTTATTTGTGCATAGGTTGAATACACAGTAGCCATGTAAAATATAGCATTTATTATCATGTCTTGTGGCGAAATAGTAGCATAGGTCATATCATGTATTGTATCATTAGTAATGGTACATAGCTTAGCCATGCATTACCTTATGTTGACCACACCAGCATCAATGGGCCATAAACTTGCTGGTTGTCACTGGTAATCCAGTGTCGCTGGCTGGCATTGATTTTTGTGATATTTATTAGACTAAAGTAACAAAGTAAAGTAACTTTATATGTGACCAGGGTAAATTCTAGTCACAATACCCATGTAAAATATAGCATTTATTTATTTTTGAAAGACCTACCATATTTATTTTTGATTTGCAACATAGTACATTATGTTGCTCTTATCTCGTTTTTTGTGGCTGAATGGTAGGATTCAGTCTCAAAATGACACTTCTAGCACATATACGATCGCTAACCAAGAGGATTCTGTCAATACAAGCAATACGATCTGCCGACATTTTGGTAGTCTTTTCTGGTAGCTTGCCAACAACATTGAAGAAATTATTTTCATTAGCCTACACAAAAAGAATATGTACGCGGACTGGTTATTTTTTCTATTGACAGAATCCGCTTTTTTCCCGGTCGTATACATGCTAGAAGTGTCATTTTGAGACCGTTTTAGAAGTGACCGTTTTAGAAGCCCCATAGAAGTGAATGGAGAGCAACAAATACCCTATTCTGGATTATCACCCCAGGGGAGCACAGAGCAACTAATGAACATATTTCACCACCATTTGGACTCCTATCATGGCCAGGTAACTACACAGCCCAAAGTTCTACCAAACTTCAGTTGTGCTTTAAGAAAAACGACGATATTTCATATTATAGTCCAAAAAAGAAACAAAAATAAACAACAACTTTTGAATCATATGTCACAATGCCCATAAGTGGCCACAATGTGACACCATTAAGCGCTATTTTACATAGGTGATAGCCATCAGCTGAGATCAATAAAACAGATCAATCTATCATTTTTTTATTAGGCTATTCAAAAACACAGTATCTATGAAAACCATTAATGTAACGTTATATATCAAAAATAAAACGAAATAACATGAATAATTATGTAGCAAGTAGTAATCTAAATAAGGAATAACAAAAAAAAAAAAAAAAAAGTCTGGTTTTTGGCCGGTTGCACCAGCTACATAAGATCAAACGTAGGCTTGTTAATGTTAAGTGTTTACTCAATTAAGGTTTACATATCGATCAATCAAAATGGGTTGCACCAAACTTGTTGTTACGTTGAACTTAGTAGGCCAAGCTACTATATTTACGCCTACCCTATACAGAGGTATAAATTGTGGCGTAACGGTTGTAACCACTGGCAAACAAAACTATCGCCTTGTTTGTTTAGAGCTGTCATTCGGTTGTCTCGAGGAAATATCAAAATAAATTGTAACGTAACAGCTGTTAGTCTAATTGGCTACTTCCGCCGTTTCTTCAGAAAACACTTAAAAAATTGTTGACGTGTGCAAAAGGTTACATTTCAAAACAAAGTCCTTTATAGTTCAAAAGAGAGGTAAATAAAACCTTTCCCTTAATGTAGGCTACTTTTCCATATAGGTTATGTTTCCAAGCATCAGTATTATAAATGTAAGATCGAGACGCACACGCAAACAAATTTAACTAGGTGCAGACGAACTGGAGTAAACTCATTATAAAACATTCTAACAGGAACAACATGGGTAATCTATGACCACAGAACTACGGCGCAGGATTACTGAGTTAGCTGGATAACCTGGAAGCTCTCTTTACTTAAATCCATGTTCCAGATTTGGGAGGTTTTCGTTTTTTATTTTGGGATTTGACTCCGTTCTAGCTGTAATGCTGTTTCGTAGTATACCCCTCAGGGCTACTAATCCATTGCAAATGTGCAGATTGGGCTAAGCATGGTAATCATGTTTATAATATTTCTACTAATATTGCAAAGTTTCGGTTACAAAGTTGTAACCGAGTGAAAGCAAACGTGAGCTCCCTCTTCGTGGTTATTACTTTCCTACGAGAAACTACCGGAAAAAGATCCTCTAAACCGAATTCTAAGAACCTTAAATAAGTGTTGTCTACAACTGTTTTTATTGTTAGAAGCTAAGGTTAGAGTTTGCGTTCACGTCTTTGGTGGGCTATTGTTAGCTAGCTAGTGTTGTTCTTTTTGTCCAGCCCGACAGTCGGATTGATTGGACACGTAGCCGAGACGGTTGATCTGTGACTTTGACGCTCCAGTTCAGGGGCACGCTGTTTTTCAAGTAGCTCTGGGCATTACTAAAAGAGAAAACAACATTTCTTATTGTTGTAATTTCCCCTCTCCAATCAACTTTTTAATCAAATTGCGTTGTTCCTCCGAACAATGTTTGGAACGGCCCATTTTACTTAGCAATTCAGAAGAAAATATATTTTATAACAATGTGTGAAACATTTGCTTCCCTTCTTCCTTAATAAAGAACAATTAATGACACCTGTTTTTTCACAGAATGAATGAATTCTCCAATTAAACTCCACACTGCTATTATTTTGAACACGCCCCTTTCAATGAAGCAGTCAATTACTCGGAACAAGCAGCGTGCATGTCATGACAGTTGGGTCTGTTGTTTTTCTATTACACTACTACATCTACAAGTAAGTTATTTGCCATGCAGAAATATCACTACTACTAATAACAGTGGTTCATCAGGTTACTGATGTTGTACTGCCTTTTATTTATATAGTTTTTTTTTTTTTTAAAGTCTATTTTATTTTATTTTCAAATATTATTATACATCCAAAAATATTGTAAGATGACTATATTCCCTGAAAACTATTCTCCAAACATGATATTGTTATCAACTCTTATCATTATTCATCTGTGCTCCCTCAGTTTTTTAGGTGCAGGTCGCCCTTGTTCTGAAACGGTAGCGGAACAAATTACAGTTTACAGGCCACCACAGTTTATTTACCTGTAGGCCTATGTAATTTATCCCCCGCCAAACCAAAAATAAAACGAACAATTTTACAAACAGACATATGATTTGTCATGCGCTACTAACGAGCAGAAGTGGAAACCACGGCATTAAAACTATGATTGAGAAAGAATAATGTAATTTAGATATCTATTTATGTGAATTGGCTGTCTTACCGATGCAATTCATGTCATACAAACACATTCTCTCACACGCACACACACACACACACACACACGCATGGCATGGCAGCCAAAAAACACAAACATGGCCATGTCTTTACATGACCAATCAATATATGACCAAGCCACAAATTAATGGAATAGAATATGAAAATAATAACTGTCCTACCCCTCTCCATCTCTCTCTCGCAACAAGGCAGTCGGACCAGTGTAGCGTACAATTCTTCCCAGCGTATAATTTTTCACACTTCCAGGTCCGATGCTTGACTGTAGGCTACGTCTCGCTAGCTACTAGCACCTAGCACTGAACTGATAGTTTTCAATGTATTTGTCCAATTAGCCTGTAGATAAACATTATTAGCGATTTCTACACTCATTACATAGCACGAATGCTAGCTACTGACCACAGATGGGTTCAAAAAGCTCGTCTTTTCATAAACGTGCACAATGAAAGGGTTATCTGATTGGACATTGCTCAACTTCTCGCTCGTAGTTGAGTAGTGATTGGTTATTTGTCGTGTTCGAGTGACGGACCCGAAAGTACGCTGGGAAGAATTGTAGCCTACGCCACACCGGCCCAAAATAATAGAAGTCAGACCGGCCCTTCTGGCATTTGCCAGAACTGCCAGATGGCCAGTCCGGGCCTGGGTTCAGCTAAGGACCAAGGAAAGGACACAAGGAAATTGACGGCAGAAAGCTGAGACTCCTATTTATAGCAATTTATAAAACTCCATATCATCCGCCTGCCCCGTCCTTTTAAATTTTGTTATTTTTATTTTTTTATTTTTTTAATCGAATATATGGTCACCCTATACAGTGCAAAAGAAACTAGATGACTACTTTGGTAACAACTGTAACAACATTTGCCTTTCAGTATAACAATATAAACAACTTTTTGCGTTTTAGAAGGCAGTGACCCTTGTGACGACATTCTCAACTGAACGTTCTAATGATACGTTCTAATCACATATTTGTGAGGGTATGCTTTTGGGCCATTTCTGGAATGATCACATATTTCTGATGGTACGTGTGAAAGGGTTCATAAACGTGGGCCCTGAGGCTCAGACATGCACTAGGTTCTTGCAAAAATAATTACAATAATGGCAAAACGATGGTGGGGACAATGTGCAGGTAATGCACTCGGTGTAAGACCTTTAACACCGGCAACCGCGACAAGTCTATCCACCACCATTTTTGACAAATGAGGTTGTATGCATTGAATCTTGGGCAGTTTCTTTTGGCCACCGCATTTTTCTCTTGCCATTACTCTGATACAAGTGAAGCTTGGTCTCATCTGTCCACAAGCAAGACCTTTTTCCAGAACTTTGCAGGCTCTTTTAGGTACTTCCTAGCAAACTAACCGGGCCATTCTGTTTTTGCAGCTAATTAGTGGTTTGCATCTTGCCGTGTTATCTCTTTCATTCTGTTTGTGAAGTCTTCTGCAGACCGTAGTCACTGACACATCCACGCCTGCCTCCCAAAGAGTTTCTCTTCTGTGGTACAGGTGTTTGGAGGTTTTTCATTGTGGTTAGAATTTTTCCATCATCAACTGTAGAGGTCTTCTTTAGCCTACCAGGCTCTTTCTGAATACTGAGCTCACCAGTGCTCTCTTCTTAACGATGTTCCAAACAGCTGATTTTTGTAAGAAGGTTTGGCCTATGTCTCTGAATGTTTTTATAATTATTTTTGATTTATTTCCAGTTATACTGAAATGTCTTCCTTGACTTTCATTGGCACAACTCTGGTCCTCATTTTGACAAACACCAAAGTATCAGACTCCAAAGGCAATCAAAAGCGTAGAATCAAGTCTAGATACTGAAGACTCTCTTATACATGCACTAAGGAAGCAATTGAACACACCTGTTTGTCCCAAACATTATGGTGCCCTGAAATGGGGGAGGTCCATGTATAGAAAGTGATGTCATGAAAGCAGAGAATCTGCACTTTAACCACATGTAAATTGGTTGAAAACAAATCTAAAATTGTGGAGTAGTGCCAAATCAAGAGAAATTATTTCTTGTGAGTGAATTTATAAAGTCTTTAAAGATAACCATTTAGTGGTTCTATCTGCTGTAAATTAGTTTTTAATAATTTTTTTCTCCATTTTTCTGCAGCTATTTAGAAAAGTATGAAAAAGTCCACCACTTTGGGGAGGATGAGGAGGAGGTACACCCAGGTAATCCTAAACCGTCTCTTCCAATCGGAGCAATCCCCTGCTCCTACAACTACCAGCAACACACTGTATCAGGTAAAGTACCACAAAGTATCACATTCTAGAGCCCAGCCATTACCAAATTGTTAGGCAAAAAGGGATAGAATACACTCCGTGATTTAGGATTTTCAATGTATAACAACACATTCTAATCTCTGGTGTTGGATGACCATGGTCCAGCATGTGATCTAGCTCTAAAGTGTGCACTAAATTGTTCTAGTCAAGACCATGGTTTGTTGAACCATGTTAATACCTAATTTTAATGGAAATCCAGACACACTGGCCCTCCAGGGCATGCCCAAAGTCGATGCTAGTGTCTCTGGGGGCCCCAGGCAAAAACATGCTTAGCCCTTCGGACTGATTTATTTATTTATTTATTTTTCAAAATGACATTCATAACCGTTATCTTACCCTGAAGTTGGTGATCTGATGGAGGTATCTTTTGTTGTGGTGGTTGAATGGGTAAGTGGTGTGTTGTCTTCATTGAAAATGCATGGAGGCGATGTATTCGCCTGCGAAATGCGCTCCACACCGCTTTCTGTGGGGCTTCAGGGCAGGGGCGTCAGGGCAGAGATATATGTTTAGTGTGCCTACTTGGGGGATTTTCAAAAAAGCAGCCACAAAATGGTCGTTCCCCATGAGTTTTGAGAGCAGCAAAAGGTCTAAATTCAATAAATTATTTGGCGTTGTTGAATATTTTTTTTTAATTGCTAGGATATACAGCAATAGGGTCAGGCTGATGTAGCCACGATACCATCGTCTATCAACTAAAATGTATGCTCATCGGCGATGATGGCAATGCCGAAAGACAATGGCAATGTGCATTCTAGTTTGACAGCTTATAGCAAATTGCCTTATAATGCCTGCAGAATTCATTTAGGCCTGGCCTGTAAATTAAATTTGACCAGCAATTTGGTTTTTATTGAAATTAAAACAAACATTTTTTTTAACACTCAAAGATATGCATTTTTATTATTATTATTTATTCTGGCCTACGTCGTATTTTTGCGCGCTAGTTGGCAACCAATTACATACTCGTAAGGCTTAGCCATCTTCATGTCACTTTCAGGGCCATCCTCGTTGTACCTTGTACGTTGTACCAAGGACACAACTGCGCATGTGAGAGGAGTGCAAAAATTAAAACCTCTTGGTTCGGATCTGCTCCTACTCCGGTTTCTTTTGGCATCGCTGTCACTACATATTATATACTCTTAAGGACCGGGCACCCGTGGCTTGCTCTCTGCGCACGCGTATGATTCTGTCCCCCGTCTGCGCATGCACGGCTTGTGGCTGCAGTGTGAAAAGAAGCAGCTGGCTGTCACCGCACGTTTCGGAGGAGAACCGTGAGTTGTCTTCACTTTCCCGAGCCGGCAGCAGGGGCCGTGTACATTGTTTGTGAATTGGACATTCCAAATTGGGGTTGGATTGGAGATGCCAAATAAAAGTTAAAGTAAATAAAACATTAATTAATTATATTCATGATGATTAAAAAAATGTTCCACAATTTTTTGTGAAACTTGATAGATTGAAACTGGACCAATGGGTAATTGGTCATGCTGTAATGGTCAGTTGAACTCAGTCTAAGCCGTGGGTGTCAAATTCCGGTCCTGGAGGGTCTGCTGATTTTTGGTGTTTTTACACACAGGTCATTGATTGGCTAAAGAGTCCACACACCTTGTTCTCAAGGCTTTAATTAGCTGCTAATTGAAAGGAAACCACAAATACCTGCAGACACTGTGGCCCTCCAGGACAAGTAATCGTATCTCCTGTCTTGTTTGTCCAAAATTATTTTTCTATTTGCTGATTTTTGCCATATTCCATTTTCTGCCGTTTTCTGTCTCTGGAAAGCCATTTTTCATCAAGACAACTTGAAGTGCAGTGTTTCCCCTACCACAGATAATAATGGGCGGGCCCACGAGACCAAAATCTGACTGCCTCTGCCAGAAGGCTAAAATTGGGTCATGGTTGGATCTTCCAGCAGGATAGTGATCCAAAGCATACCTTCAAATCTACACAAAAATGGTTCACTGATCACAGAATCAAGGTTTTACAGTGACCATCCCAGCCTTCTGACAGAAACACCTTTGAAAACCTGTGAGGTGAGCTGAAGAGGAGAGTCCACAAGTGAGGACTAAGGAGATTCTGGATAGAGGAATGGTCTCAAATCCTGTGCAATTTGTTCTCCAACCTCATCAAACATTACAGAAGACTCGGTGCTGTTATCTGTTCAAAGGGAGGGTGCACAAAGTACTACATACAGGGATGCCAATGATTGTGACACACATCTTCAAAATAAAAGTTTTTAAAAACTAAAAATTGAATTTTTTTGCATTTAATAATGCAAAAAAGAAAGCGGTTTGCCAGAAAGTGATGAAACTTTGTCATTCACAGCTGTATCAAAACCCAACTCTAAAGCACTGGCCCAACCAAAACACATGGTGATGCTATAGAGAATTTAATTTATAAAAAATTACTCTTCCTTTGTATTATTTCTGCAGTGACTAATCCCCTCATTTGGAACAAATACCCCTTTCACACCGAAGCAACGACCCGGGAAAATCCCGTGTTTGCCGTCGGTGTGAAAGGGTTAACCCGCGTTATTCGACCTGGGTCTGCGACCCTACTCACCACCCGGGATTTACGTGGGTCGTACACAGCTCTGCTTTGGTGTGAAAGGGGAAACGCGGGCTATTTGAACCGGGTTTCAATCAAGGAACCTTATTGCTTACGATTGGAGGCGCACGATGACACCAACCGCGCTTAGTACAAAAGTAAACAAACCTCCGTTCTTACAAGCAATGTGCAACAAGCAGCATTGTTTAAGTGTCAAAACGATGGAGAATTGGCAAGATTCTGAAGCAAGAGAGCTTCTGTGCATTTGAGGGGAAGAAAAGATGAGACAAATTAAAGGCATGGTAAAAGCTACTGTTATCTGTGGAAATATTAGGCAACTTTCTGAAAGAGCAATCCGTCGCTCTCAGAAGCAAGTTAACAACAGATAATAGGCTTGGCAGCAGGTATTGGTACCCAGGTGCAAATGTTGCGCTCTCCTCCGGCACACTGTTCAGTAACGCATTGTGACAAATTGCTAAAACTAATTTTGCACATATAATCACTCAAAATTCATTCATTACACTACAGTGATGAAGATAACGACTTTAGGGTGGGGATCAATAATTGTGAGCACTGTAGTTATATAGAGGATAGGTTTAGCCTATCCTAAAGTCGTTGATAGCACTGAGATAGCGCTTTTGACATATTTTCAGTAGATCAACAGTTGTTTCCAACGAAATCGCAATGTCCTTTCATTCAGTATATGGCAAACAAACCGTACAAATTTGGCATAAAGTTTTCGTTTGCTGCAGAAACTAAATCCATGCTCGAACAAACCACCAAAGCTGTGCTTTCACTGTGGTTTTGATGCTTAAGAGTATAGGCAGTGCATGTGCAAAAGTGTGGCCTCCTCCAAATAGAGCAGGGGAAGGGAGATGCGTATTGAATTAATTGACTGAAGACTGACTTTTTATAAAGTCTTGCACTTCGCATTTCGTTAACTACTTTATCCATTTTGTGTTTTGCACATTTTAGCGCTTTTCTCAATGTGTCTGTAATATGCCTTGATACATTTTCCCCTTATTTAACAAAACCATTATACTTTGAAATGAATTCAGTTGTCATTCTTTATTTCAAGAAAATAGTTTTGCAATCTACGGTTTCACAGCTTTTCTGTTAAGTCTTTATTTGAAATATAAGTTTCAATACCAGTCCAATAACTTGACTGTATAAACAAACTTTGAAACATCTGCTTTTAATAACGTTGCAAGGCGACAACCCTGTTCAGCAGTGACTGTTCAACCCTATTCAGCAGTCTTGGTGTGAATGGCAACGACCCGGGACTTATCCGCAACCATAGTTCAGTATGAATGGGTCAAACGCGGGTTGAACCTGTGTTCAATATCCTGTGTCATTTCGGGGTTTTGTGTGTGAAAGGGGTATAAGGGTCATCTTGTATAGATAACCTATTTATACAGCTGGACATTTAGTAAATTTAGGTCTACGGTGGTACTCGCTTAGAAAGCTGCTGCTCCACTGGGTCGGATTGGTGATTACAAGGCTAGATCATTAACCACTATGATGCATTGCTATGTGTCAATTGTTTGTTTGCTGTTCCCATTAGGTAATACAAAAAATTTATTTTGTCCCCAGATTACCTTCGCCAAAGCTATGGTCTGTCCATGGATTTTGCTTCACCATGCGACTACAACAAACTGGTGCTCTCTCTGCTGTCGGGCATCCCAAATGAGGTGGACTTCGCCATCAATGTTTGCACCCTTCTATCCAATGAGAGCAAGCACGTTATGCAGCTGGAGAAGGACCCAAAACTTGTCACGCTACTGCTCGCTCATGCTGGAGTATTTGAGGACTGTGCGTCTGACCGCATTTCACCTCTGTAACCACCCCATAACCACACTTCTCATTTTAGTTATCTTAAAGCTCTTTACCCCCTCATACACAAGCATGAACACGCAGCTCATTTCAGTTACCTTTTTTACGTCTCTTCATCCCCACTGCCCCATAATCAAGTGAACACATGACTTTGTTATTTTCCATTTTCAAGGCCACTTAACAATTTCATCCTATAAAATCCATCTAATTGCTAATCAAGTATTGATGCAATCTGTTTAAATTGTGAAAACATGGGCAAAACGTAAGGTTTTGATTTTGGGGTCAAGTTAGTCTAATATTTGTCAATACATCCAAGTAGACATGGCCTGACTTCAAAAACATTCTGAAACATTCCAATGTGTCATTACAGCTTTGGGAAGTTTCTCTGCTGTTTTTGGGTTGGACTGGAAGGAGAAGACGTCTCGGGACTTTATGAAGGTAATTTACAACCACAGGTTTCAAGGTTTTTTGTTTTGTTTTTTTGTGTGTTTTTTAAATTATCTTCTCAATTTGAGACACACAGTTCTATACAGACATGAGTTGGAGGAAGGCACTTCATGTGCAGCTTTAGCAAGCAGGCTGTGGGCGCCTGATTGATGAACAGGGGTCGCTAGAGGTTGATGAGGCATGGATCCTGGCCAACTGACACCCCTGCCAACCCTGGGAGACGCTACCGTCAATTATTTGTTGATCCAAGACTGTGGGACCCATTCATGCCTTAATAGGATGAACCACCGTGCAGTCCCGACATGAACATTTTAAAATGTTTATGACAAATTGAACAAAACTCATACTGAAATGTGACTTTGTGCAGTACATATAAGCACATTTACCTGTGTCCAGATTAGTGATTATTTATTTCAAAGTATGTTAATTGAATTTAAAGGCAGATTTTACATCCAGTGAACACAAGTGTACCAAAATGTGGGTCCTGTGTTATTCATGCAACTTTTTTTTATTTTTTATAGGAAAAACAGTGCATAAGTATCCTAAGATTGACCATCTCCCACAAACTTAGAAAATATGTATATACATATAAAATACATATAATAAAAATAAAAAAAATTTAAAAGGAAAGAAATAAACTGGTGCCAGGCGAGTGATCTGTTATAATGGCAAGTACAGGTGCAGCTCAAAAAATTTGAATATCGTGAAAAAGTTCAATATTTTTTGTCACTCATTTCAGAAAGTGAAACTCATATATTATATAGATTCATTACACATAGAGTGAAATATTTCAAGCCTTTATTTCTTGTAATTTTGATGATTATGGCTTACAGCTAATGAAACCCAAAATTCAGTGTGTCAGAAAATTAGAATATTTTGCTTTAACGTATCATATTTAATATTTGGTCGCATATCCTTGGCATGCTGTTACTTCCTGAAGTCTGTGACCAATCAACATCAAAAGACTCTCGATATCTTATTACACTGGTACAGTATGGAACGCATGGCTGGCTAAATGGCTGTAAGTCATCAAGCTATCGAACGAGCCCAAAACCATCACTCTGTTGCCAGATATGGAGTAGATGTGGATGGATCACTGCAAGGGTTATTTCTCCTGACTCATTTTCCTATAGAACTCTATGGGGAAAAAAGTCAGGAGAAACAATCCTTAAAGGGATCCATCCACATCGATTCCATATCTGGCCGCAGAGTGATGGTTTGGGGCTCGTTTGATACCTTAGACCCTTGATGACGTACAGCCATTTCGCCAGTCATGTGTTCCATACTGTACCAGTGTAATTTACAGCTGAGTCTAGTCTTACCCCCCAATTCTCATAGAGATCAATTCAAATGCAGAGAGGTTATAGTATCGCTTGTAACAGTACCTGAAAATAAGATATCGACAGTCTTTTGTTGTTGATTAGTCACAGACTTCAGGAAGTAACAGCATGCAAAGGATATGTGACCAAATATTAAATATGATACTTTAAAAATATGTTAAAGCAAAATATTCTAATTTTCTGAGACACTGAATTTTGGGTTTCATTAGCTGTAAGCCATAATCATCAAAATTACAAGAAATAAAGGCTTGAAATATTTCACTCTGTGTAATGAATCTATATAATATATGAGTTTCACTTTCTGAAATGAGTGACAAAAAATATTTAACTTTTTCACGATATTCTAATTTTTTGAGCTGCACCTGTATATATGACTGTTTTTGTCATAATCAGCTACTTAAACAGAGTTGGAACCAAAATGCTACAGGGCCATGGGAAGCTGAACACCACATAGGACAAATGTGTACCCCATGTCTTGTAAAGTGCCGCTGAGGATCCCCTAATCTTCTCAAATTTTGAGTAGTACATCTTGTATCCATTGCGATACACTGCCCTTTTACAATTTTGCAATATTATACACCTTGCCAGAAGAGAAACAAAGTAGGTGAAGTTGGACTCAAATTTAGTCAAGTGATGGTTGTCAGGGGTTACACCAAACAGTGCTGTCAATTTGTCTGGATCAATGTGTATTGGGAGAACATCCAAAATGTTTTTAAATATGGATGTCCAATAGACTGCCCGGTGGGGGCACAACCAAAACGTGTGTGTTGCTGGCGTGGTTTTACACTGATCACAGGCTCACTCAATTTCAGGAAATATTTGTAACCGCTTTTGCTTTGTCCAGTGTGCACGGTGGAGGATCTTTAACTGCAACAACCCCCATGTCTTGTAAAAATTTAAGTAGTATGTATTTTTTAAAGTGCAGACTCCCAGGCCTCATCAGACATGTCCCGCCCTAATCCCGCTGCCATGCAGCCATTCTGGATAAA
Organism: Ilyophis sp. 1 JC-2022; assembly: GCA_022702515.1. NCBI lineage: Eukaryota > Metazoa > Chordata > Actinopteri > Anguilliformes > Synaphobranchidae > Ilyophis > Ilyophis sp. 1 JC-2022. The sequence goes on from CM040404.1 coordinate 68,487,328, forward strand.
GAGACGGTGCTCAGTTCAGATATTTTATAATATATCTTTGATATCAATTTCTTTAAAGATAAAGGTCGATCCAAATGAGTTTAAATGGTGTACTAGGTGGAGGGGCTGGGAAGTGTGGGGTAAATTTACATATGAAGTCACAGTCCTGGAGATACCTAAAGAAATGTGATCTAGGGACCCCAGATTTTTTCTGCAGTTGTTGGAATGATAAAAAAAAATTACTGTCCTCATACAGATGTTTGAATGATCTAACTTCTATGTTTCACCACACTAAATTGAGGTGGAAAGACATGATTGGAAAACAGTGGTGACCTAATCGAAAATGAGTGCCAACCAAAGTGCCATCTGACCTAAGACCGTATACTTAAAGTTGATTTGATCAGCAGATTTTTGTTGTTCTGACATGTTGCAGATGAAATGGGTGAATTGACCAAGGCTGCTAAAAAGGAGGGGGCATCTGCACCATCTGATCCTTATATAACCAGTGTATGATCGGCCATATATTGGATGCCCAACAATAGACTAGGAAATTTGGCAGTACCATGCCACCAAGAACTTTTGGTTGCTGTTGAAGGGATTTCTGGACACGTGGGCTCTTGATGTTCCAAATAAAAGGATATAATGGCATCTAAGCAACGGAAAAAGACTTGGGAATGAAAATTCAAATACACTGAACGAGATATGTGAACTTGAAGAGCAAGCAAGCAAGCTATCCATTTTTGGCCAATACCAAACATTTCAGGCGTGAGGAACACATACTCCCACTCCACCCTGTCGAACGCCTTTTCCGCGTCTTGGGAGATGACAAACTCTGGGAAATCTGTTGGATGATAAATTACATTAAATAGCTGCCTAACAGAAGAAAAAGTATCTATTTTTAATAAAGCCAGTTTAGCTGGCCTAATGATACTACAGGGTACTGTCTCCAAGCATACAGCAAGCACCTTAGCTAGTACCTTTACATCCACGTTCAACCAAGAAATAGAGCGAAACGAGCCACAGCAGTGCGGGCCTTATCTCTTAAGAATCAATGAAAGGGAATAGCGGCTTCCCGTAGTGTTTGTGGGAGAAGTGCATGATCAAATGATTCAGTATACACGCTTGTCAAAATGGAGGTACGGTTATCAGAATTTCCTAAAAATAAAATTGGATGGAAGACCATGGCTGTGTTCGAATCAGTCTATCTACTGCGCCCTGTCTCTTACGTACATTGCAGTGCACTGGCAGAAGTGTGCTGTTTAATGTGCACTGCTTAGCAGTCTGCGAAAAATATCCGCCATGCTATTTTGTCCTGTGAGTACAGTCTTCTGCTGAGCTTCATTCACAGCCAACAATTTATGGTGTTTCTGGTTTTGTAAATGACACAAAAACACACTGCCACTTTACTGGATAAAAGCATCTGCTAAATGACTGTACTGTAATGTAATGTACATTGTACACTATTTCCGGTGCCTAGGGCTGGGCAGTATACTTTCAGTATGAATTCGTAAAGTAAACTTAAAGCTGCAGTAGGCAAGTTTAAAATATACAAGGCAAAAAGACTTTTCCCCTTTCCCACTTTCCCAAAAAAGCTCTACTCCCTTCTATCTCTTTCCTAAGCCCCTCCCACCAAATGATGCTCCAGTGCATGCACTGAGACAGGCAGACAGGGAGGATATTTTGCTTGTAGATGGTTGCCCTGGTTGGTTGGTTTTTAGAAGACCGGGTTGAGATTTTTTGACAGCCTAATACACAGCCCAGGACACTCCCAGAAACCGGATTCTTTCCCAGAACACTTCATTTATTGATAGCTACTGGAATATAATGAGTAAATTGAATAATTTTGCCAAAATGGTATTGAAAAAATCTTGCCTACTGCACCTTTAAGGTGAATTGTCTGTTTTGCTTGAAACTTTCACCATTTCATTAAACATGATGTGACTTTGCAAACATGATGGTGCAGACAACATTTTGGAAATGAGTTGGAGCCAAATGTAGGGCGACAGAAATAATCGGCATATCGCCATAATGCTTTAAATTCATTGATCCATCCTCTCTGGTAACATTATCGGTTATCTGCACTATGCTGCGTTAATCCATTATTTGCACATAGCTAATGTGGCGAGTTTTAGGCTTTAATGTTACTCACAATAATATGACCGTACGTTCTCTGTTCTGGGAGTATCAAATTGTTAGTGTAATCCAAAGGCCACTGCCAATAAAATGTCCCATCTTCTGATTTTTTTTATTTTTTTTACCTCGAGGATATTCAGAGAGTATGTCGCATCAATACAAATATGTTCAGTCAATATTCCGAGGGTGTGTCAGACTAAGTTGCGTGCAAGTCTGAATCAGAATATGATTTTGCGTTGTGCATAAAATGTGTTTATAAACTCAATGCTCTAAGTCAGGCTTTTCTGTATTAACCCTTTTATATTCTCAAATACTATGTTGTTTTTTTACAACTTGTCTTTTTCCTGGAAATACATATTTTGTGGGACTGAATATATCCATCCAGGGCGTTCTAAATACGTTTTTACTCGTGCCATAGAACGTATAAAAGCCTAAGATATGTTAAGCATATGATGGCAGGCTCTGTTTCAATTATATTAGTGTTTGACTGCAAATAATACAATTAGGCCTATTTACGTTATAGCTGTTTTATAATTTCATAGCCTACCTTACAGACTACCTTATTCGCACTTGACTGGGCCTCATGATTTAGGAATTGCTTCCCGACGTCTGTCTTTAGTGCGTCGTTTTGCAACAGGTTGAACGAAGTCTGCATTTCACTCAAATTTACTGATCAAATCTCAGGGATTATCACTGGATATGACTGAAACGATAGGAAGTCGCTGTGGAAATTTAGACTGCTGGAATGGCGAAATGGAGTAAGAAACTCTTCAGGGTTCATCAGAAAACAGTAGTTGCCTCATAACCAGGTCGGATATTTGGTTCCTTGAACATGTTTATATCAGAGATTTTGTCGGAAAATATAATGTCTATTAAACCGACATCGGGTACAGTCCATAGTACAGTAAGCATGGGAAAAAAATACTGAATATTTTACTTTAATTGAATAATATTATTGTTCCTATATCGGAACATAATTGTTTTTTTTTTGTGTTTAGAAACTGTGCATTTTATTGTCTGTGACTGGCAAGATTGTATACAATAGTTTGGGGTATTAGCACCCAGCTGTTTTATTGCCCTGCAGTGCAACTAGAGAGACTGATGTTTTAGCAAGTGGCGACACTTTTTAACAATCCTGCGTCGAAATTTTGCGGAGAAATAGGAATACTATAATTGGAATGTCAACAATTACCACACGGGCCACCGTGGATAGGGTTATGGCATACTTCGGATTAGGGCTTGGTGATAAACCATATAGACATGTATTGGATGTTTTTTTTTAAAGCGTAATAATAATCTTTTTTTTTCTGTCGTGATGTGTTCACGAGTTGCAAGTAGGGTTGCAAAATGCAGGGAATATTCGAAGGTGGAATTATTCCATGGGAATTAACGGGAATATATGGGAATTTACGGGAATAAACTGGAAATGTTGGTGTTATTTGTACTAGCTGTATTTACCTCGTCATATGCAGACATAAATATAAACATTTTGTCTTGTCATAAGCAGACATCCATGCCAACATTTGTGAGTAGCACTTTAATGGATTCTTTCATTGAACTAAAAACATGAATGTTGAATAAAACAAATGTATTTCCTAACCCCCCCCCCAAAAAAAAACATTTATTCAAAATGGATGTAGTCTTTGGGCTCAAATGCAGTAGTGTGGCCTCAATAGCCATGCTGTAGTGTGCAGGATGCTGGGAATTATTTCTGCATGTGATGGAAGAATGCACAGTGCATGCAGAGGGCCCTGTAGTAGTGTGCAGGATGCTAGGAATTATGTGTGCATGTGATAAAAGAATTCACTGCACATGTAATAGTCAGACGTGGGCGGAGTTTGGTTGCGGAAGTAAATTCCCTATGACGGATAGGACTTCGGAGACTATCGGCAATTTTTTAAAATCTGATTTATAGAATGAGCCAAAACGTTCCTGGATTAGCCTGTGTGTTATAAGGATATAGTGCATACTTTTTAAATATATATAAGGTATTTGGAAGCAAAACATTTTTATGCATTTAGAAATCCCATCTGAACGGATATTTTCGGTCCCAAAAAGAAATGTCCAGGACGTTTGGTCAGCCTATTTAATTACAAACATAGAAGCTTGCACATTAGGGTTTTTAATGTTTGCTATCCAATTTTTGTTCAATATTTTGTACCGTTCTTGTTCCAAATAAAAATAGTATAATTGATTATTGCTTTATTTTTATTGATCGTTATTTTTCTACAGTTACAGTATATTTCGGTTTATTTCTCGTATAATTTTTTGAAAACCAAAGACCATCAAGTAGCGGTATAGCGCCCAGCCCCTACCGACGCCCAAGCTCACCTCTTAACTGTTTTTGGACAATATTGTGTCATATACATTCATACACTCTCACTCAAATCAATAATTGTCCAAGGTTAGTTACTATGTCGGATGTCAGTTTGTTTGCAAATGGTCAGTTGACGGTTGTTTCATACTTTCTTGCAGTTCTGGAGGGACATTGTGGAAGATCTGGAAGTAAGGGACCTTATCTCAGACAAGAGCCACAGATCACAAGGTAAATCTAGATGAGCATCAAATGCATTCCCCCCCTCTTCCAGCTTATTCACAAACAGGTCTTACAGGTCTTGCTTTTCTTGTTGCCCCCAAAGATGGTACAGTGAGGGAAGAATGTGGGGACCCCGTATTCCACCCTCGCCGGAACATGGGCATCAGTGACATCGAAGGGCAGCGGGTGCTCCAGATTGCTGTCATTTTGCGCAACCTTTCATTCGAGGAAGCAAACGTCAAACTTTTGGCAGCTAACCGCACTTGTCTGAGATTCCTTTTGTTATGTGCCCACTGTCAGTTCATTTCTCTACGGCAGCTGGGACTGGACACGCTTAGCAATGTGGCAGGAGAGGTAAGATAAAGTGATTGATTGTTTTGAGTGTCAGTTTGAAAACAACATATAGTTAACCCCTTCGCGCAGACGCTGTGGCCAATACTCGTTGTGCGATTGAGAGGAAACGATTAACTCCATGTTCTATCTTTATTAGTACGTGACTTGTGACAACAAATTAATATGGAAAGTTTATAAATGGCGCTGTTGTCACGTAGCAAGTCCATTTAACGGGGTAATAAACACCGGCTTTTGTTTTATCTCCGCCCGCTTCTCAATCTCAAAACATGCAAATTGAGCTCAAAAGTGAGAGCACGGATAGGAGGGGGGAGGAGGTCTGATTGATCCAGTCGGTAACGCTTCATAGGCACGTATGCGGAGCCGGCTTGTGGAAAAACAATCCCGCTTTTGTCACTTATGTACTGGCGTAGCCGCGGGTGGGCCACAGCCACCTAAACAGTTGAAACGTATGCTCAAGAACACTGGTTTTACATTGAATATCTTAGTTATATAAATTATGCGGTAACTAAGCAGTTTAGCGTCAATATGTGAATTTTTTAATTCAATTTATTTTTTGTTTTAACGTCTTTAAGATGAGACAGTACTGCCAAAAAGAGGATCCGATTATCGGGCGGCTGTTGCAGTGCATAAAGAAGCTCACGATTTTTGTTGTTTTAATAATCAATTATTAGTTTATTGAATCAAGAAAGATACCTTTTGAGTCTTGGTAAGATGGCTGGCTAACTGGATTGTTTACATGGCAGTCCAGTTGTCCATCTCATTGGATTTATTCTTTCACCTACCGCGCCCTCGAGTGGACATATAACAAAAAAGGCACTTCTTGATGTTGGTGCTTGCTAGTTGAGGCTATTACAATGAACTAGAGTATTAAAAAAAAAAAAACATGTAAGTTGGAATGGCATTTCTTTTATTTATTTATCCAACACTTTATCATTCATTTTTCAGGTCATGGAAACCAGATAAACAATATGAAGAAATACAAATTACAAAACGTATGTGAATACAACGCCCCCCCCCCCCCCCCCCCAAGGCTCAGGAGGACTTTATTTTTTTATAAAAATAAAAAAACGAAACACAAAAAAGCAGACCGGGACATCTCATTTCAATTCAGACGTAACAAATATGTTTTTGAATACAATATAAGTGTACACGTACATCTGTGCAGATACTTCGATAAAGCCTATGAAAGGACAGGTTAAAGCAAAGTTTTTGCGAGCTTTACATACTTTATATCGGAGCTTTTCTAGAGCCAGAAGAGAGAGCACCTCCCTGAACCAATGTAAGAATGATGGAGCTTTATTTGACTTACAGTTAAAGAGAATAAGTCTGCAAGCTACCAGTGTTGCATTTGCCTGCAGAGTTGTGACCTGGAAGTATGGGGGTGGTATACCAAAGATGGCTGTGAAAATCAGAGGTTATGGTTTGTTTGCAGATATGTGAAAATACATTGAAATATTTGTCTCCAGTAGCTGTTGAGTGACATGCCCAGAACATGTGTTCTACCGAGGCTGGACTGTGTTTGCACCTTGGGACAGCCAGGGTCTGCGGTGGAAAAGAGTCTTGCAAGTTTTTCCCCCAAGTAATGGAGATGGTGAAGTACCTTAAATTGAATTAGGCCATGTTGTATACACAGTGAGGAAGTGTGTACACAAGTTAAACTGTCCCGCCAAGCATCCTCAGAAAGCTCCACATCCAAATCCCTCTCCCATGCAGTTTTTGTTTTTGTGAGACATGTTTCTTCTCAAAGGGATTTAGCTCCAGAATAAAGTCTAATTGGTTCCTGGGTGGTAGGTGAGGAAATGAGGGAAACACTTTTTTGGCAAAACTATGAATTTGAAGGTACCTAAAAAAATGGGATCTGGGTATGTTATGGTCTTTAGTAAGTGCTTCAAATGAGGTACCGTCTGTAAATAGATCACAGAAAAACACCAGTCCATTTCTATGCCAATGTTGAAATGCATTATCCAACACAGATGATGGGAAGAATTGATTATTTGCTACTGGGAAGAACCCACTTGCTTGTCTTAATCTGAAATGCCTCCTAAACTGTGACCATATCCTGAGTGATGCTTTAACCGCCGGGTTTGTTAATTGTATGTTACGGTTATATGGTAATGGAGAAGTGAGTATCGGCAAAGGATTGGATATGAGTTCCATGTGAATCCAGTCTGGGCCTAGTTTATTGGCATATGTAAATGCCCAATGTAAAAGTTTTATAAGATTCACAGCCCAGTAATAACAGATGAAGTTAGGCAAACCCAATCCCCCTGACTTCTTGAGGACCTCCAAACACATTTTCTTCATCCTGGGGTTCTAATTATTCCAGATGAACGATGAAATGAACCTGTCTAGTTGTTGAAAAGTTGTCTTTGGTATGAATATGGGAATCATTTGAAAAAGATAGAGAAATCTCGGTAAGACTGTCATTTTAACTATATTAATGCAGCCTGCTAATGAAATTGGTAGTGTTGACCATTTTGTGAAATCAACAAAAAAAACTTAAACTGAAACTAAACTGAAACTAAACTAAAACTAAGCATTTCCAAAAGATGGAAACTAAACTAAAACTATCAAGCCCATTCTGAAAACGAACTAACACTAAACTGAAATTGAAATCAAAATGCAAAACTAAATAAAAATAAAATTGAATTAAAAATTTAAAACTATAATAAACCTGTTATAATCACTCACAGATAGATGTTATTCTCCTCTGTGTCATGCATGGGTAGATACAGTTCCAGGTGAGACTGGGTGGGGGTTGCTTGTTAAAGCACAACTGAACTTTGGTAGAACTTTGGGTTGTGTAGTTACCTGGCCATAATACGAGTCCAAATGGCGTCAAAATATGTTTGTTAGTTGTTCTGTGATAATCCAGAATAGGGTATTTGTCGCTCTCCATTCACTTCTATAGCGCCGCTAAAAAGTCTCAAAATTACACTTCTAGCACGTATACGAACGCGAACGAAGCGGATTCTGTCAATACAAACTAACTTGTCCTCTTACTTATTTTCTTTTGTGTAATTAATATTATTTATAAAAGTACTATTTTTTTCAATGTTGTTAGCAAGCTACCAGATAAGACTAGCAAAATGTCGGCAGGTCGGTTTGTTTACCATAGATATATAGGCTACTACCAGGAACACAAAATTTGCGGGATACATGCTTTATGGTTTTCCTCGGATGGGCTACACATTAATGAAGAGCGGTGTGAAATGCTGGAATCCTTTTCGAGAAGGAATTACGTTAGAACCTATGGTATGCCTGAGGGCTTGGAAAGTGGGGATACAGTGCAATGGGTCGGTGGATTTCTAAAGGAACTAAAACTACCGGCTGATGTAAAGTTACAACTTGAGAGCACAATGTTCATTGATGGCAACTAACTCATCCGGATGCCCCTGCTAGATCTCTTGGAGGGAAATTCCTTAAAGTGATCAAGGGATTCTAAAAACTTAAAATAACCACAACATATGACAGAGGGATGTGTCCACTACACACTCACCAAATATCTTCAAGAAAATGTGAATAGGTATATTAATATACAGCTCAAAGTCAGCGAATAAACTGTCTCGTATTGGGTGTGGTCTAAATCCACGCCCTCAACCCGAGTGCCATCGACGTCATCCAGCCCTACATGTTTGAACTACAGAACTGTTCTTATACAGTTGCAGTACGGCTGCTATCAAGTGATAAATATCACACGCAACCTCACACGCAAGCCGTTTGATCTGTGGCGGCTGTGGCTCAGGAGGTAGAGCGAGTCGTCCGCTGATCGCAGGGTTGGCGGTTCGATCCCCGGCTCCTCCTGTCCACATGTCGACGTGTCCTTGGGCAAGACACTGAACCCCAAATTGCTCCCAATGAGCAGGCGAGCACCTTGCATGGCAGCTGCCGCCATTGGTGTGTGAATGCGTGTGTGAACGGGTGAGTGAGAGGCCATTGTAAAGCGCTTTGGATAAAGGCGCTATATAAGTGCAGTCCATTTACCATTTACCATTTACCATCTAACGTCGATTTAAAGCAAGCTAAATTGCAAGGCGACGTTTCACCTAATGCATGTTCCACACAAATCATTAAATAATGGTAGAGCTTTTAAAATTTATTTAAAGGCCCATTCATTAATTTCGGTTGCTAATCGACCAAAAATTACGTGCATGGCAACTCGGTACTTCTCGTCTATTTTTGTTACTGTAACCAGCCACTGAAGAATACGACCAAACTGTTTCCAAGGCATGGTTTATTTGGCAAAATCTTAACTATCTATTCTTTTTGAATATTCTATATCTGATGAATGAGCAGTGCACCAAGTACAAACGACACGTGAGTGATTAGTTCATTTCCATGCTGAGCTGTGCAAGGAGTAAGCTAATTTCACTAGCTAGCACCACGGAGGGATGGATAAAAAGGTGAAGAGGGCTAAAAGATAAAAAAATAAACACGAGCTAACTATTCCCAATCGAAATGTTGATAATGCGGACAACTATTCTCAAGGGTAAACAAGACGAGCGTTTCACACAGAGTATCTTAGTGGGACAGGACTGTTTTATTCGCCTCAAACTATGGGAGGAGTTATGTAATGAGATCAAAGTATGTATAGGTTGAGGTTTCATGTCTGTCACCATGGACCCATTTGGACTCCACCCTTTTTTCCAGCACACAGGAATAACGAAATATAGATAAGACTGAAATTTTACGAGATTGCAATGGAATTTATTCCTCGCGCTTTATGGGTGCTCAATACCTCAATAGCCATTACAAGCATATTACGGATTTTTCTTGACCGTCACTTTAACTTTCAAACCAAGCAACGGGTGTTGTCTTCAGCCTGGAACGAAATAAATTTTCGCTAAGTGGGAAAATAATCTCAATCCCAACAAAATACTAAGAGCTACATAAGTGAAACAGGTAAATGTATATACAGTTCCTGGATCATAACACTCCATGTCAACAAGTGTGCAAAATCTGAGGAGGATATGCAGAACTACTCAAGGTCTATGATGCAAAATATAGGCAGTGTACCTTGTTGTCCATTAGTGTCTCCAAATCTATCCAAATGGCTAAATTGTGCACTGCTCTAAATAAATAAATAATAAATTATATTTAACAAAAAAAAGTTGGAATGACTATTTTCATCAGTATAGGGGGTAGATATCTATGGGTCCGAAACCCCTATGCAAAACGTCATAAAATGAATAAAATTTATTTTGTCCATTATATAGAATATACATGCTTCTTCTGATGGATTCAGATAAAAATATTTATATCACAGTGTTACATACACCTAAATATGTAGCCTAATCATTCACTCTTGTACTTCAATAAAACATCACTTTTCCCTGTACTCTACAGTATGTATACTTTTGCCTTGGGATAACATTTTTCTGTAGTTTAAACTATATCTATTAATTTTGACTCCAAGGACGATTCAATCCCAGAACGATTCAATTCGGTTACGATTCTTCCGCTTGAAATTTTGGGAGGTCTTGGCTTAGTTTGAATTCTACTGTAGAAGAAGAGCAGCCGCTTCTGGGTCACCAGGTCGGGGTTTGCTTTGCAGCTAGAACAAACTCTTCAAAAGGATCCATTTTGCTAAATAAGTGTACGTTTATGCAACTCTTTCCTTCACTGCGAGCGCACAAGACCTCTAGTGAGCAACAGCTTCGAGTATGTTTTATGTTTTTTTGTGTATACAAAATATATACCAGCGCTGGCACTGTTTAAAAACTCAACGTCCCATAATTCCATCCAGACTGTTCAATGAAGTAAAATAGCCGAATTAGCAAGGTGCTATGCACTGCTAAAAATGTCCAGATGAGATGATGATATCTGATTGGTCGAGAACCACCTATGCATTGCAGTAATGGATATGTAGACTACAAACCGGACTACAATCATTAAATCATTACTTTAAAAAATAAAATAAAATAAATAAATTGGAACATGCAATGTATGCTCTATATTCTTATACCACACAGGCTAATCCAGGAACGTTTCAGCTCATTCTATAAATCAGATTTCAAGAAATTGTCGATAGTCTCCGAAGCTCTTTCTATCTGTCATAGGGAATTTACTTCCAAAACCACACTCCGCCTATGTCTGACGTACTCACTTGAGCACTCTATAGCCTTGCTGTATTGTGCAGGATTCTGGGAATTATCTGTGCATGTGATAAAAGAATGCACTGCACTTGGGAGAATGCACAGTGCAGTGTTGAAATTCAACCGAATTCGCATTCAATTGGGTTGTTTTAACCAAAGCATGCTGCAAGATCTAGAATTGCATTTTATGTGTATTTTCCAACTAAATTTAAGTTCCATGTTATAGGCTAACTTTTGCTATTAAGATTGGTCAAAATTCCAAAATTTTCCGCCCTTTTGCAATCCTTATTGCGAATGATGTAATCAAATCACTTTCTCTTAATTTTCAACTGGTTTCAACCACTTTTTGAAATAATTTTAGGTTAATTACATTTTATCTTTAGTGCTTTCATATATATTTTTGTGTTTTTGGATTTATTGTTGTCCTTATAGTGTTTGGAAATTTACTTCTGGAAACCGGATGTCCAGTTGGCTGTCATTCACTCGAATCTAACATTAGGCTACGTTACTATTTTAAAACTTAATAAATACTGCAGCCCTAACCACAAAAATGCTTAGATGGATGTAATGTGTTATTACATCTAAGATATTCGCTGGATAAAAACGATTTTTCTCAGCATGTTTAATCTTAGCTGCTTAGTGATTTTGTGAACCAACTGTAAAGTAGGCTCATGCTGGCTTCCAACCGTGGACTGTAGAAAGCCTCCCACCGGCCACCACGCAACTTAGGAGTGGTGGACATCTCTATGGTAATGCCGACGTCTCTGATTGGTAGAACTCTATTTAGGATTGTGGGCAGTGTAGTCTTTCACCAGCTATACGGGAAATTTCTTATAAACAAAGTTGAAATCAGACTGACTTATGGCTTCTAAAGGAGCATATACCATCATTTCGCAATCTCGTAGCTCATGGTATGTGTACCATTTACGGTTAATACATTATGACTACTAATCGAATTCTTCTAAGTTGAGGGTGAATGCCATTTTTACTTCCAGAACCAGACTGTTAAGCTCTATAGCTATGCATGCCATGACAAATAAAAGTCCAATATTCACATTGTGCTGTATTGTAAACAATTAAAAAGAGTTAACAAATGTTTTAACTGATCAAATAATAATTATCAAAGACTGACGTGAATCAATAGGCTCATAATTGGTGAAATTGTGGCCACATAGCCACTAAAACTAGCCTTTTGTTAAATAATGAATTCAAAGGCAAAGCAAATGATAAGTTTAAGGAAAACATTATGACTGAACTTGTTCAATTACCTAATTAGGAGCCTATTCACCTCAGTTGTTACCTCTTCTTTGTAATTGTTTGCAATATAACACAATAAGCAAATGAACATGGGAATTTTATTTTTCATGGCATGCATAGCTAGTGCTAACAATGTGGCTTAAGAGGGTAAATAATCCTTTTAATCCCTGCATATCTATTAGGGCTGTCACGATATAACATTTTCAGAATTCGATTATCATGGCAAAAAATATTGCGATAACGATATCTATAGTAATCATTAAAAATGCTATTACTAAAAATGCATCTAAATTTATTATGTCTTCGTTTCCCCTTCAAAAACTGTGAAAACAACTGATTACAATACATTTTTGACATAAGTCAACCAATCAGATTTGTATACAATACAATGTCAACTGAAACAGTTGACATTGTGAAATGTGTGTGTTAATTTTTGTTATTACTTTTCTAAAACGGTTAACAAATGTGAAATATGAAATTTGTAAAAATCAGCCACGTTTTATTTAAAAACTGATAAATTATTTGTTTTTCACGCTGTCAACCGATCGAGAGAGAAAGAGAGAATGTATGTGTGTGTTTGTGAGTTGAGTTATTGCTTTTATAAAACAGTAGCTACCAAATATTAACATATAAGGATGATGTATGAGGACGGCGGAATCGAGGCAACATATTAGGCAAATGGAACGTCCTTGTTCAGTCAAGCGTCATTCACAGCGTGTTTTTCGTAGGCTATACTTGTCTGTGGGTTTTGAAGAGCTAGAAAACGTATAATAAAGCGGTTGTAATTAACGCTGCAGTAGGCAAGTTTGCAAAGATACAAGGAAAAGTGACTTCTGCCTGGTGCTCTCCTTCCTCCTATCTCCTAAGCCCCTCTCACCAAATGATGCTCCAGACATGCACGGGTATATGTGCGCTCGCTCCAAACATGCATGAGCTTGAATAGAAGCAGGCGCAGCCAACCCACAAAGTGTGTTGTAGCTAACGTTAGCTGAAACAACCCTTGAAATGATCCATATCTACTCCATATCTGGCAGCAGAGTGATAGTTTGAGGCTCGTTTGATACCGCAAACCCTTGATGATTATTTAGCCAACCACGAGTTCCATACTAGTCCCATGTAATTTACAGCTTAATCTAGTCCCTCCCCCCAATTCCCATAGAGATCCATTCAAATGCAGAGAGGTAAAACCTATATTTTGTACTATTTTCGATTAAATATAGAAGATAATTTACAAATCGCTGCTTTCTGCTTTTATGTGCATTTTACATACTGTCCCAACTTTTTTGGAATGGGGGTTTGTAGAGCACCCCCTAAATAGGTAATAATTGACTAAATTTGGCATCTGCGCAAAGGGGTTTATGTAGATGCTGAATTTTCATTGCCAAGAAATTATAACACTTCTTTACTTTTTCAGCTTCAGTTGGATCCTGTTGATTTTCGAACAACTCACCTCATGTTTCACACCATCACAAAATGCTTAATGTCCAGGGATAGATTTTTGAAAATGAGGGGTGAGTACACATTAATGTTTAAGTGTTATACATAGGGATGGGTATCGTGAACTGTTATTAAACTGGTACCGGTTCCTGATCGGTAATGACCGAAATGCAGATAAGCTTCTGGACAAACGGTGCTGCTATCGATATTAACGTAATTCACTTTAATGCACTCTAACATAGCTGGCAGGCATTTTCGAATTACCTACCGTAAAATAAGTTTCTACTTGGGTCCTAACGATGACAATTTTTTTTATTTTTCCCGCCTAATGATGACAAGTTGCACATGTCAGGCGATTATGTTCAACGCTGTCTAGTTTACGTTCTGTGCACTCCAGTCATGTAGCACTGATGGCAGACAGGTTAAGACGTTCAAAAGCAAACCAAAGCAAACGTAAACACAGTAGAATGCAATTTATGTAAACAAAAACAAAAAAGCTCTTGCGTGTCAGGGGAGTAATACTAACAATCTAATGAAACTCTTACAAATGCCATATGCCATAAATCTGAAGCAGTGCAGTGTATTTGACTGCTTGAGCAAAGCAGCCGATGTACCATTCCCCTTAGTGCAGCCGTCGATCCGGCTCCTAAAGCTGATGCGATTCCCCAAAATAACATGACTGTCTGGACCTCATCAAGTCAAGGTAACATTCATTATAAGATTAAACAAGTCCATAGTTAATAACTTTGGAAAATAACACTGTCAGCATATACTAGATGGCCAGCCACAGCGCTGGCCAACGATGTATTGTATGTTAAATGACCTGGAACGACAACAGTATTCAAGTTTTGTTGCTCCAAAGCATTCTCTGTTACCTGTTTGTCATGTACATGGAATATCTTTCCCTATATAGTGAATATTCGGTCTAACCTAGCTTATTCACTCGCATTACATAAACCCGCTCCTTGAGGGGATGGCAGTTCAGGAAAAACACCTTAGCTCAACCCATTCACCACCGCTGTATTATTTTGTATTTATAACTATTATTCTGTTAGCTTCTGAGAAGCTCAAGAAATATAGTTCTTCGGTAATCTCTAATCTTGTTCATTTAAGTTTATTGTATTTGTAGTGAAGCAGCAACAAAACACACTACCAGACATTTATTTATAGCAATTGGTCCCCTCGTTACATACTGTCAGGAAACTATGAGGAAACAATTTCATTTAATTTCACTTATTTCTGCTGAAATTAATAATAAAATAACTTAATTATTTTCACAACATCTCTTTTTTTAAACAAAATATGGATAGTATCGATAAGCAGTACCGGTATCGATAAAATGCTAACGATATCCATCCCTAGTTATACATCTGCAGTGGTGTGTGTAGAACCTTCACTTCAGTGTTACATGCCTGCAGTGAAACATGTACATTCCGTGCACGAATGTTCTAGAGTTACGAGTCTGCTGTAATGGCTATGCTAATTGTTCCTTTATACTTGCAGCCATGGAGATATTGGGAAACCTCTGCAAAGCTGAGGACAACGGTGTTCTCGTATGTGAGTACGTGGACCAAGAGTCGTACAGAGAGGTCATCTGTCACTTGACCCTTACCGATGTCATGCTTGTCATCTCCTCTCTGGAGGTGCTATACCAGCTGGCTGAGCTGGGTGAGGTCACCTGCACAAAGATCGCCTCTGTGGACAGAACTATAGGTATGCCCCACTCAAACAAAACACAATGGTATTTGAATTATTTTATTACGGATTACATTAAATTTTACTGAAAACTTACATATTTTAGTATATGTTTTTGATTGTTCCAGGCTATATTTGTGTGCAATAAAGATAGTTTAGATGGTGACAGTTTCTAATGGCCTAACGCTAAAGCAGCTTCTACAGTAAATTAACTATCTCTTTAGCATTGTAACAGAGTACTTCAAAGGCAATTAGAGAAACATATTTCAACCACATTGAATTGTAAATACAGAAATTTGATATTTTACTGATATGGAAGTTTCTCTCCTAGAAATAAAATTCTAAGCAAAATACAAATAAGAACATTTGTGAATCAGCTGGTGAAAGGTGGAGGTGTATTCGTTTCTGTCACCAAACATCACTGATAATAAACTTAATTGAAATCTTAATGGGGAAACCATTTGTCTAATTGCATAAAAAGGCTGTTCGACCCAACTCCATATCTGTAAATATTCTCTGTACCTCATTCTCGTACAGCAAGGCTATCATTTTTCATGGGTGCTTCAAAAATTGATGACAGAGCTTGTGAACGATGGAAGAATCGCCTTAACTCATTCAATGCCAGTGTTTTGAGAACACTAAGCCTCAGCAGTGTCAAGCCAATAGACCGGTTTCTCAGCAATGTCACAGTTGAGCTTCACAAGCGACACTAGGGCAGAATATTCAATATTGCAAAATAAATCAACATCAACTTGTAATGGCAGAAGCTGAAATGGATGATGGAGGACACTTGTTTGACATCGAATATCTTAGTTTCATCAACACTGAGCTACCGAAGCAGTTTGGTTTTATTCAATTTAGTAAGTGTCCAGGAAGTATATTATGCTGGCTCCCATCTCATCATATAAGTTTGGCACTCAATTGAATGAAGACAACTTTGAACATGGCTAACCATGACAGAAAACATTCTGAGACTCTTTTGACCCAATATCAAATAATGTTGGAATTTAAAACTAAGTTATGCAAGTGACTGTAAGTGACGTAGCATAATGCTGGCTTGCTCTTAATGAATGTGGGATTCCCTACTGGCAAGAATTAGCAAGCTTGCTAACAATGTAGAAATGGACCATTTTAGCAAGTTGGAAATGAGATATAAAAAGTAAAAGTCTTGCTGCATGGCTATATGTTCATGTCATCAAGACGCAGGTCGATATTTATCACTGAGCTGCTGTTATTGCTGGTTACCTGTAGATATCTTGGGTTTGGCAACAGGCGCTGTGCATTTATAACTTTAGTGTTATAACGTTAGTTTGCCAGCGTAGATGAGCTGAGGTGAGTCTTTGTCACTTTTTTTTGGAATACCCTGTGATTTGTGAACCGGGGGCATGTGGCCTGTCTGTCAATAGTAGTGTTAGCTAGCCACTGTAATGTTGCTGTCTTGGTTGCATCTCACAGGAACATTAGTTCGCTAACATTTGCTAACTGCTAGATTGCCAATGTTAAATTTGTAAAATCTAAAGAATTAACCAGCTTAGAGTTGGCCAAAGTATTTCCCGAAAAAGCAAGTTTCCACCAGTGAACACTTGGATAAAAGAAATAAGATGGATAACGTTAAGAAACATTGCGAGATGGTGCCCATTATCGGGCACACCCGCCGCGTTCAACCATATTTGAACTTTTTCGAGAGCTGATTTGCCAACGCAGTAAAAAAAGAACCAGTATTTACTATGTCTATCGCACATTCACAATATTAGCAAAATGTGTGTTGGTGTTTTAAACTCTAGTTCATTGTAATCAACTCAACATGCAAGCACCAACATCAAGAAGTGCCATTTATTTATATGTCCACTCAAGGGTGCGGTAGGTGAAGAAATAAATCCAACGAGATGGAAAAATGGACTGCCATGTAAAAAATCCAGTTAGCCAGCCGTCTTACCAACATATTGGGGATTCAAAAGGTATATTTCTTGATTCAATAAACTAATAATTGATTATTAAAACAACTAAAACAGGCAGTACTGTCTCATCTAAAAGTTGTTAAAACAAAACAAAAAAATAAACTAATGTTACCGGTCACGTCTAACTTACATGTTTATTGGCTTAAAATATTATCTTATTGTTTTTTGAATTTGATAATTATAGCTAATATGTTCAGTATGTGCCTGAATAATATGTTGATCACAAAAGTTAGTTTTTTCTGTTCTGGCTAAAAGTTTTAACGATAAACATTAAGTTATCAACACATCATCACACAGACAATTTACTGAAACAATAGTTGTCAATTGCTCCACCTTTGTTTGTGTTGAGTGACGTTAGCTAGCTAGACAGGCTATGTAGACTTTTCCTATTTGGCCAAACACGTTATTAATGCCGTTAACCAAAGTTACATTAAGCTAAAGTTAGCTAGGCTATATCAATTTCTAGAATTTTTTACATTTGTTAATGTGGTGTATCCTATCTGTCCAAGGTATTGAGTTGGACTAACATTAAAAATTACGTTATAAATTTGCCGCTGATCAAACATTGACAGTTTAAGACGGTTAGCTTGCACTCCTTAGGTAAATAGGCTATAGCTTAATATGCTCACTTAATGTTAATTACAACAAAAAAAGTTACAGAAAAGTTGTAATAACACTAACGCTAGCTATAATTTGTATAGCTGTGCCAAGATGAAAGTGAAATAAAAGAACCAGAAACAAAATTAAATGTATTTGGTCAGTTAAATCGTTGGGGATCAAGTCCACGACAATGTGATACTACAGACAGTCTGTCAAGGTGATACACTTTTTTCCTCAGGGTTGTGCATGCATTTTTCTTTATTTACAAACAAGAAATGGGTCTATATGGCTGCCGACACATTATAAAAAACATTATTTTACCCATTCAACAGAATTTTTTGTTAATGAGGATAGATGGCACTAAATATCACACCTTCTGGTTCAGTTCACTATTAGAACAATGTCAAACAATATTGATGGAAATATAAATAATTTATTTTCAGTGCTTTTTAGTTTGGCTAACATGTAATAATAGTGAAAACAGTTTTCCATAAAAAAAATCAGCTCTATCGTAACTATAGATATGTAAAAATGAACAATAAACATAATCACTGGTCATTTGTATAGATATGTACAAATGAGCTGTTTATGTGAGTTACATTATCAACCGTTTCAAACAAACGGTTATCCTGAGACAAAAATAACGTAGGCGAAAATTTGTAGTGTGATGGACTCATTAAAAACTGAACCAACAAAACAATGGTCACTGGAGGAGATGTGGGAAATAACTGGACAGAAGTGGAAATCAGAGAATTATTTAATATAAGTCGGGAAAGGGATATTATAGGGGAGTCCTGTTACTGCCAGGAGCCTAGTTTGTTATATTACCCTCTTGATTGTGTTAAATTTCTTTATATTCTTGGTCACTGGTGCAGAAACGTCTTGGTATAAATTGACGGGGACGCGTTAAAAGAGAGGTAAAAGAACGTAATTGTAAATTGGTCATCGTTTAATTTTCCCCCACTCAAATCTAGAATGCTTTACCGGTGTAGCAGAGTAAAGATGAAAATTAAAACTGGTTGAATTTTGACGCCCTCTGCACTTTAGACCGTTCGTATTTTCGTCGGCACTGAATGAGTTAAGACCGTAGAACACTAGGATCCTAGCCAGTATTGGGGAGCTATTAGTTTAGCTACATTTTTTAGTAGCATGACAGCAGCTTAGCTATTTTCAAAATAATGTAGCTTTTTCCAGTAACAAGCAATTATTATAATTTCTTTAAGTAATGGCGTAGCGTGACCAAACGCTACATCGCTGCATTCTATTTCACATAATCACTTTAACATTATTTACTTGTAAATCAAACACGAAGACTAGTGTCCACCAGGCACCAGTTAGCAGCACGTAGTTCCAAACCTCCGTTTGGTGTAGAACTTGCGTACTGTACGCATGCTCTTTTGCTACAGCGTGCGTGGACCGTTCCATGGACTCCACATAGCATTGTGCTCTGGCTTTCTAAATTAAAGGCTTT
This sequence comes from Ilyophis sp. 1 JC-2022, assembly GCA_022702515.1. Taxonomy (NCBI): domain Eukaryota; kingdom Metazoa; phylum Chordata; class Actinopteri; order Anguilliformes; family Synaphobranchidae; genus Ilyophis; species Ilyophis sp. 1 JC-2022. The sequence continues at coordinate 68,506,843 of CM040404.1, forward strand.
GAATTCTGATGAGGAACTGAAGTTCCCTGCCATACTTGTCAACATTTATCACTTTACAAGATTCCACAAATAGTTTCAATTTTAAACTATGCTCACCTGAGATAAATGTACTGTCGACATCCAGGACATCAATACCAATTTAAGAATGCACATACAGGTGAGTAATCGTAGCTAACATTTTTCTTGATTAAGTTAAGAGGATAATCTGGGGGATATACTACGAAGCAGGATTACTGAGTTAGCTGGATAACTGCACTGAGTAAAAACCGGAACAGCTCTTTTTACGTCAGTCCATTTTCCAGATTTGGGAGGGTTCCGGGTTTTACTTATTCAGCTAACTCAGTAGTCCTTCTTCATAGTATACCCCCCAGTAGTTTAAATTGCCGAGCTTTTATTTTTTCGGTGAAGTTAAGGTAGGCTGAGGATGGTTTATAGTTTATTATAGAAGACAAATGCCCTTAAATTAAAAAATAAACAAATTATTATTGTTGGATATGGTGTAAAAACATGTAAATAAAATTTTTGTGCAATGACTTATTTTGCAGTGTTAATGTTAACAAGTGCTACCTTGGTTAAGTTATGGTGGGCTGAGAAGATGGTTTACAAAAAGGCTTACCCTTTATTTTTACCCAGTAATTTTTCTTATTGTGCTATAAAGTACCTACAAGCGAAAGTTACATGTTACAGTTGATTTTCCTCATGGAATTTGAAGTAGCTTCAATTCAGGGTTCGAAATTAACGGGAGCTTGGGGCAAAAATGCCCTCGAAAATGGATATTATGCCCTTTTCGGGCATTTCGAGGGCAGTTTATATATTTTTTTCTTGTAACGAAAATGTCTGGAAACATTTAGAATAATACGTCACCAAATAGTAGAATAAAGTTACGATAATGAAGAGTGAAAGACGTGGATTAGTAATTGCCATTGATCAAATGTCTACGAGTCTCTCCATATGGTCCCACCATTGCGAACGTTAGCTGCTGTGGCGTTGTGGTTGTCCTAACGACAGTAGCAGCTTGGAGAGTAGTAGCCTACCCACAACGAAGCCCGTCCAAAAGCCGACAATAACGTTACATGGGGAAACAAAGGTCCCAGCACCACCGAACAAAAATGCAGCCTAAAGCGCTCAACAGTGGAGTCCTGGAAATTGGACTGGGTTGGGGAAAGGGGATCAACGAGGAGGGTGATCATATAACGTTGTTGGTAGCGTTGTAAAGTAACAAAGTTATTGTAGCCTTGGCTATTTGATTTGACGACTTTGTAGGATACTTTACTCAAGTAGTTATCTTTCTGTTTAGGCTACTTTCACTTTTACTTCTCTACATTTTCAAAATAAAATTGATACTTTTACTCTGCTACAATTTCCAAAACTCCATTTGTTACCAAGTAAAACATAACGCCGAACTGAAGAGAACAGCACACCAGCCAGTCACTTGATTAGCCTACTCTCGGTCCATAGCCTACTTTATTTAAAATAATACTACACCCAAAAGTGATCAAAATTATCAAAAAAAATCTAGCACAGTCCCACCATAATCTTTTTGTAGCCTACATTTTTAAGCCATTTTGTGTTAATTTTAACAATTGGGCGTCTCAAAGATTTATTTAGTATTTCATTAATGTAAAGCTGACCAAGTTAATCTGAACCAAATATCTGATATAAATATCTGAACCATAGGCGGAGATCATGTGGGTGCTCAGCGCCTGGGCACGCACGGGAAAATCGTATTGCAGAGAAGTTATATTTTGATTAAATAAACGTGAAACCAATTGAAAAGCACTGTTTGCTGCAGTATGCTACATCGCCTACTGACTCTCCAGAGTGCCAGCTATCAATAAGACAGTTCGCTAGAGTTGATGTAGACTCCACGAAATTGACAAGTTCATAGGCTAATACCAATTAAACCCAAAACCCAAGCAGAATTAAACATTATGCCTATGTCAAACGATTCTGAAGGAAGTAAAGTTAGCAGCAAAGTTTCAACATCTGCCTCCCAGTGAACATTTTTATGTTGAAAAGTCGCTGAATTTCCATCTCGCATTCAGGTGAAAAACCGGCTAAAATTGGTTAAAAAGTTTTTGAACCGTCACACACTTTTACACTTGCATAGCCTATGTGCCGAATATATACAGTATACGGTGGGGACGGAAAGTATTCAGGCCGTGACACATTTTTTGTTGTTTTGGTTCTGTACTCCAGCACATTTGAAATGGAACAGTGACTATTAGGTTAAAGTGCAGCTTTAATTTGAGGATTTTTACATCCATATTGGGTGAACTGTGTAGCAATTGTAGCCCTTTTTATACACAGCCCCCATCCCCCCGCCCCAACTCCCGTTATGGCCGGCAGCGAGAACGGGCAAGATGGAGTAACACACCCAACAAAGACCGAGCCTTGGCTAATGCTATGGCTACGATGATGGCTAATATATCAGATATGATGGATAATAAGTTCAAATCTTTTCTGTTAAGAAATGGGAGCATCTGACGAGAGGTACAAGACAACCAAATGTGTTGAAGCTGAATGGCACATTTCTGCCTCGCTAGTCATTTCCTTGCAATATGATCGTTCGGTTCCATAACTACAGTGACCGTGCTCGAGTGCTGGAAGCAGCTCGGCGGATGAGAAATATCCACTACGATGGGAGTAGGATGCAGTTTTTTCAGTAGTTTTCCAATGGAACCCAGAGGAAACGGCGAGAGTTTGAAGAAAACTACAGCTTGAATAACCCTGAAATTTTGAGGTCACCGTGGACAACAGCACAAAGTTTTTTGACAATCCTGAAGGAGCAATTGAGGGCTGCGCAAAACTGGAGACAGTAAGCATGACTGTATGGGCCTAGTGAGTGTACAGCATGCGCTATGCTTACTGTTATTAGTGTTTCTCAGTTTTATTAGATAGCAAAGTGTAGAGACAGGAAGAATGGGGAGCGAGAGAGGGAAAAGACATGCGTCAAAGGTCTTGCAGCCGGATTTGAACCGCGGCTTGCAATGAGCATGTGGACAGTGCGCTCCAGGCTAATTTGTGTTTTTCAACGGGCATATTGTACTACTAATGAGTTGAGGTGCTGTCAGTGTAAAATCCTTGGTGCTTGATGTCAGTTATTTACGCCTTTTGGTTTGTGCTTTCATTTTGAACCGCCTCTGACAGAATGGAACCGAACTTGGCCAGTCATTCTCGCTCAATTATGTTCTCTTGGGAGCTCTTGTGTGCTGGAGTCTGAATATGACGACAACATAGAAGATTCAACGCCTCCGTTTTGGCCTTTTGTTTTTGGTAGCTGTTCTTCTCGTTCCTCTTCGATGTCCACATATCATTGGGTGCGACCAATGCTACGCTGGCTCTGGCCTCGGCTATGAGAAAGTCAAGGTTTCTGAACCTTGGGTTGATGAACAATGCGATGAGCAGTGGCATCAGTGTTTTATCAAGAGGGTCTAGCTTGATACAACTGATGAGATGGTCAAGACCCTGCCGAAATTCTTGGCTGTATTGCTCAGTGCACAATATTTTCCAGGCACTCTCCGATCCCAGTTACTACAGAGACGACACATAACTTGACGTGACACCCTTTTCTAAGCTAAGAAGGACAGTAGCCAAATGGCTTCAACAGTACAATCACTTCAATCATTAAGTTAAATTGTTCTGTTGTCATGTCCGAGGTAGCAGCGAGTGATCTGACACATCTGGGCTTGACAACGCTGCAACCACTGGCCATTGCACCTCAATGAGCCGCTCCACCATGTAGTACAGTGTTCCACCTAGTGGGTGCATCCTGAGGGAGTTTTGTGTTCATCTTTTCTTTAAAGCAGCGGTCACTAGTTTTCTTTTTTAAAGTGTCCCACGAGGCGTCTCACTGCAGCCGCTGTTGTACTAACAGCTGGCAGACCCTCCAAATTGTGCTGAATTAAAGATTTCAGTGTATGTCCCGCACAGCTCACCGAAAACCCGCCTCCCTGACCTTTCACGCTTTCAGTGATGACATGGCCCGACGTTGGCTGCAATGTCATGGGTGCATGCAACTAGCTTGGAACTTAAATCGTATTCAGCAACGGTAGCGTTTATTTCCTCTGCCAAATGATTAGTGGTGTGGCGTAGTGTTAGCCGCTTTGTTGCCAAGAGGCTGGTTTTCAATTTTCAATCGAGTGTTATGTGGTGGCAACTAACTGACAGATATGCTTCTTGGCATAGGCTTGTCATGCATCTGTGGTGATTGTTACAGAACCGCATTCTGTCAAGCCCTCATTTTCCCGCCCCATGTTTTTCACTCAGTATTTTCGACACTGTCTTTCTACAAGGCAGCTGGTAGCCTGAGGCGATGGTTGTGATCAATTTATTAACCATTAACATAGACTCTCGACTATGTTAATGGATAATTCATCTGCCACGACGTCCACAAAGGGAAAAATATAGAAAGATTTGTGTGCAATTGTGAACCATGTTAAAATGAATATATGTGTATAATAAAGATATATTTGTAAAAATGTAATGCTGCTCTTTGCCATTTGGTTTTTTTGTACAGTTGTTTAAATTATTGAATGAATTTAATACAAAACAATCCTATGATATGGGATTTGAAATGAATGAAACTCGATGTACTAAAATCCACAGGTAGAATCTTATAATTCTGAGGTCTTGTTCAACTTTAAAATTTGCTGCTGTTTGACTTGTTATCCAGTAACATCACTGCCTGTGCATTGAGTTGTTGGAGTGAAATAAAATGGCACAATGTAACTGAATGCGGACTTGTTTTCTATTAAAAAATGTATAGAAATTTCTTAAAATAGCAATTAATTTGTACATTACCCAGAATTCCAGTTTCACATCATAAACGATAGTTATAAAATATGCAGCGCACATTTTTCACCAAAGTTTTTGTGGAAACAATGATGAAACAGAATACATTATATATTACAGAATATAATATTTACAGAATATTTTGCTGTGAATAAACAGCAACGAATGTTTTAGCTATTTTTATTTCAGAATGTATGTCATGTAATGTATACATGACTTTATATGATGCTTTAGTTGAGACATGATTTAATTTAATGTTTGTGGATGTGTGTGGATAACGATGCATGGGTGTCTCCCACGGAGCAGATTTGCTGGTTCGTCTGGTTTCGGTAGACCTCCATACTTTCGGACCAGATGCGCTGACAGCAGTCAAGTTGATTGAGCATCAGAACGCCAGCAGCCAGGTGGGGTCAGAAGTGCGACCACAGCTGGTGGAGCGGCTACCTGCACAGATGCAGGGCACACCTACACCAGGTGGGAACCCCATCAAACACTTTGCCTGTACTTTGTCACAAGATGGTTTCACATGAAAATCACTGTGAAACGTGGCTTTGCTTGTGCCACTATGAATAGAGGTCACATGTAAAATGTATTCTACAGTTTGATGAACAGTCAGAATTTATTTTTATTATCAGTTGCACTCGTTTTTTTTTTAAACGAGATAATACATGCCTGCAATGCAGTTTAATTTTGTATTCATAGTTTTTAAGAAATGCAATAATTTTCTACAAACCTCAAATCCAAAAAAGTTGGGACAGTATGTAAAATACACATAAAAGCAGAAAGCAGTGATTTGTACATTTTCTTTTACATATGTTTAATTGTAAACCATACAAAGAAAAGAGATTTAATGTTTTACCTTATCAACTTTATGTAAATATACACGATTTCCTAATTTGATGCCTGCAACACGTTACAAACATGGGCAAAAAAAAAAAAAAGACTGGGAAGTTTAAAAAAACATCTGTTTGGAACATTCCACAGGTAAAGAGGTGATGCTGTCATGACTGGGTATCAAAGGATATCAAAAGGTACTCTTACAAACGATACTATAACCTGGATGTCTATGGGAATTGGGGGGTGGGACTAGATTAAGCTGTAAATTACACGGGAATAGTATGGAACCCATAGTTTGCTAAATGGTTGTAAGTCATCAAGGGTCTGCGGTATCAAACAAGCCTCAAACCATCACTCTGCTGCCAGATATGCAGTAGATATGGATGGATCACTGTAAGGGTTGTTTCTCCGGACTTATTTTCAATATGAATTCAATATGAAAATGAGTCAGGAGAAGAAACCCTAAAAGTGATCCATCCAGATCTACTCCATATCTGGCCACAGAGTGATGGTTTAAGGCTTGTTTGATACCCAAGACCCTTAATGACTTACAGCCATTTAGCCAACCATGGGTTCCATACTATTCCAATGTAATTTACAGCTTAATATAGCCCCACCGCCCAATTCCCATTGAAATCCATTAAAATGCATTGAGGTTATAGTATCGCTTCTAAGAGTACCTGGAAATACAATATCAAGAGTCTTTTTGATTTTCTTTTGTACCCAGTTACGATGGCTTTACCTGTAGAATGCCTGTTTACCACAGAAGTTGGTTGAGAGAATGGCAAGAATGTGCAAAGCCGTTATCAAGGCAAAGGGTGGCAACTTTGAAGAATCTGAAATATGACTTTTTTTGATTTGTTTAACACTTTTTTGGTCTTTGCATAATTTAATTCCTGTTATCTCATAGTTTTGATGTCTTTACTATTAACCTGAAAAAAACCTTCTATGAGTAGGTTTGTCCAAACCTTTGACTGGTAACTGTATGTAGAAGAAAATTGACAAATCACTGCTTTCTGCTTTTATGTCAAGCGAAGATAAAATTTTAATAACAGTGGCAACATGCATTGTTCTGTATGGATTGTAACAGTAATTAGGCAGTGTTATAACAATGAAATAATGGCGATCATGTGCGCTCCAGTCAAAGCTTATAAAAGAGAGAAGAAACTCTCAGTATGGGAGAGTGCGTATTAATAAAAATGTACCCGGCTCCTCAAACAGACTGCCCAGCGTAAACACTGAAGCACTCGTAATCGAATGAAGCACGTTTATTAAATATGACTGACGTTTCGACTTATTTTCTGCAGAGTCAACAGAGGTGATATTATCTTTTCACTACAAGTGCACCTCGTAGGAACATTGTTAATGGAACGATAGTTACAGTTGCAGCTAACGTTATCTTGTGGTGTTTTTTGTTCAGTATTTAGCTATTCTGACCATTCATTTAGAAACTAAGGTAAAGATGAAATCTTGTGTGGAATAAGTAGCGTTAGCAGTCTATCTTGTCTCTCATTGCTAGCTAATACCCTTATAAAGTAAATTACATTTTCATGAAGATATTTGTATACAAATATTATTTATTTTCTCAAAAACAACATATTACTAGGTTATATTTACGAGATTCAAAAGCTACCCAACTTTGGTCATCTAAACGTTAGCTGCTTAACGTCACTAGCTGGATAGCTCGAGGTGACGTTACTTACAGGTCCAACACGAAAACACTCCAACTCTGCGTCACTTTTCATCCCCTTGCTAACCTTTAATTCTCTTTCTGTTGCCATTGAGGAAAAGCAAATCCCAGTTGCCTCTGCTTCTTGAACACGCCCTTTCAGCTTGTTTGGCTTCGCTGTATTTCCGCTTCTTCACCTCCGCCATTGTAGTAGCTAGCTGGCAACAAACACGCCGCTGAAAGTAAACTAATCCGACTCCACAGACTATGTAGGTACACCCACCCCTCCCCACACAGAAAAGAGCACCACGCCCAGAACCTTTCCAAATACATCTTATAATAAATACGAGCAGAGGAGCAAGGTTTCATACTTTTTTTATTTTATTTTTGACATGCAAACTGGACAAATTTAATATGTACATCTCTGGCTGTTGGATAGTTTTTTTTAAAGTATTGTCTCGCCAAGTCCAGAGGCTGCTGAAATTAATGAAAAAATTTAGAAATTTGGGGAGGGAAGGACAAAAATGTCAAGTTAATGACAAGTGATAAGCTAAGGATCAATGACACTTGAAGAGGATTTGTATTGTTATTATAATACATAATCCAACAGGTGGCAACATGGTTCACTTTGTGATGGGTGGAATTTTGCCTCAAGCCCCTGGTGTTGGTCTTACTTATTTTTTATCTGATAACTTTTTCTATTTTTTCCCCCCCAAAAAGCACAGAGAAATCCTGCTCAGTCTCCTTCTGGGATTGTGGAAATCGATGGAGAGAAGTTTGCAACTCAGTGGTAAGTTGCCAACATACTACTATAATATGTAATGTGCATATACAATCAGTGGCCACTTTTAGTTACACCTATCTGGTACTGGGTAGGACCCACAATTGCCTCCAGAACAGACTGAATTCTTGATAGCATGGATTCAACAAGGTGCGGGAGACATTCCTTATGGATTTTGGTCCATGCTGACTTCATAAAATCATGCATATGAAATTTTCGGGGCTCAAAGATTCATTGAAGTTGTGTTCGAAACCGCAATCAGATCTATTTTACATGTATAACACTTCTCGCAATCTCAAGCCAAAATCTCGTTCAGCTCAATTATTCACGGGTCACAGGATATATCATAGTGTCAATGTTCAAACTGCACCAGTTTAATGTTTCTGGCCTAGACTAATACAAGCAGGCATTGGTAGCATGGACATATAATCTGTTTTCTGAGAATTAGTCATAGAAATTTCGAACAGCTTTGGTACTTTTTTTTAAGGTTCATATCACCATGTGGGATAGGTGGTTGTTGAAAACGAATTATGCCAAGTGAAAGGGCAGATTTTTTCCTACATTTTGATACCAGGCTCAACCTCAAGTCATGAGTCCTTCCGTTTCAAAATAATGTCAAACACAGGCATATTTTGATGCTCGCAAATATAGTTTAAGGCAGTGAAATATTGAAACAACATTGGTATACACAGTTTATATATAAGAAGTACTGACAAAGTATACTCGTATATGATGAAGATATAACATTGGAAAAGTTGGGAGCATTCAGCATCACCTGAATGGAACTCTGACCCTGTTGTCAGATTGTGAACTTCACTGATGTGATTTCCAACGTTATATTTTCATCATAATTATTAGTATACATTGTCAGTTGTACTTCTAGTATATAAAACATGTGTATACCAATGTTGTTTGTCAATTTCACTGCCCTAAACTATATTTGCTAGTGTCAAAATATGTCTGTTTGACATTTATTTAGAGTATATACTTATGGGTAGAGGTTGACTCAGGTATCCAAATGTAGGGAAAAATCTGCCCTTTCACTTGGCACAATTTGTTTTCACCAACCACCTATCCCACATGGTAATATGAACCTTCAAAGAAAGTACAAAAATGTATTTTTCAAGATTTCTATGACGAATTTACAGAAAACAGATTATATGTGCATGCTACCAATGCCTGTTTGTATTAGTCTAGGCCACAGACATTAAACCCGTGCAGTTAGAATATTGATGCTATGATATATCCCGTGATATTAGTGCCCAAAGTTGGTTGTAGAACAAAGTGAGCCAAAGTAAATTGAGATTTTGACTTGAGATTGTGAGATGTGTTATGCGTGTAAAATAGTTCTGATTGCACAACTTCAATGTATCTTTGAGGCCTGAAATTTTCACGTGGCTAGCACCTTTAGTTATGAAGCTATGAGGGCTCAAAAATGACTGAAAATTTTATGCGAAGTACAAAAAGCCAGAATTTGAGCTACCCCTGGGTACTTCAAGGGGCCATAACTCATTTTGCATAGCTTCATTAAATAGATTATAGTTAATGCACAAATGTAATCAGGTGATTCTGAGGGGGTCAGGTGAGAAGCATTGATTGATTTTATATTGAATGACCTATATATACAGGTGCAGCTCAAAATTTGAATATCGTGAAAAAGTTCAATATTTTTTGTCACTCATTTCAGAAAGTGAAACTCATATTATATAGATTCTTTACACATAGTGAAATATTTCAAGCCTTTATTTCTTGTAATTTTGATGATGAAAACCCAAATTCAGTGTGTCAGAAAATTTGAATATTACATAAGATCAATAAAAAAGGATATTTTAAACATAAATGTCAGCCTTCTGAAAAGTATGTTCATTTCTATGCACTCAATACATTACATTACATTTTAGGCATTTAGCAGACGCTCTTATCCAGAGCGACTTACACAACTTCTTATTACATGTATCCATTCATACAGCTGGATATATACTGAAGCAATTCAGGTTAAGTACCTTGCTCAAGGGTACAACGGCAGTGTCCTACCTGGGAATCGAACCTGCAACCTTTTGGTTACAAGTCCAGCTCCTTAACCATTATACTACACTGCCGCTCCTATATATCCTCAATACCTGGTTGGGGCTCCTTTTGCATGAATTAGTGCATCAATGCGGCGTGGCATGGAGGCGATCAGCCTGTGGCACTGCTGAGGTGTAATGGAAGCCCAGGTTGCTTTGATAGTGGCCTTCAGGTCGTCTGCATTGTTGGGTCTGGTGTCTCATCTTCCTCTTAACAATACCCCATAGATTCTCTATGGGGTTCAGGTCAGGCGAGTTTGCTGGCCAATCAAGCACAGTAATACCATGGTCATTGAACCAGCTTTTGGTACTTTTGGCAGTGTGGGCAGGTGCCAAGTCCTGCTGGAAAATGAAATCAGCATCTCCATAAAGCTTGTCAGCAGAAGGAAGCATGAAGTGCTCTAAAATTTCCTGGTAGATGGCTGCGTTGACTGTGGACTTCAGAAAACACAGTGGACCAACACCAGCAGATGACATGGCACCCCAAATCATCACTGACTGTGGAAACTTCACACTGGACTTCAAGCAACATGGATTCTGTGCCTCTCCACTCTTCCTCCAGACTCTGGGACCTTGATTTCCAAATTAAATGCAAAATTTACTTTCATCTGAAAAGAGGACTTTGGACCACTGAGCAACAGTCCAGTTCTTTTTCTCCTTAGCCCAGGTAAGACGCTTCTGACGTGGCTTGACACGAGGAATGCGACATTTGTAGCCCATGTCCTGGATTCGTCTGTGCGTGGTGGCTCTTGATGCACTGACTCCAGCCTCAGTCCACTCCTTGTGAAGCTCCCTGAAATTCTTGAATGGATTTTGCTTGACAATCCTCAAGGCTGCGGTTATCCCTGTTGCTTGTGCACCTTTTCCTACCACACTTTTTCCTTCCACTCAACTTTCTATGAATATGCTTGGAAACAGCACTCTGTGAACAACCAGCTTCTTTAGCAATGACCTTTTGTGGCTTACCCTCCTTGTGGAGGGTGTCAATGACTGTCTTCTGGACATCTGTCAAGTCAGCAGTCTTCCCCATGATTGTGTAGCCTACTGAACCAGACTGAGAGACCATTTAAAGGCTCAGGAAACCTTTGCAGGTGTTTTGAGTTAATTAGCTGATTAGTGTGACACCATGAGTTTCCAATATTGAACTTTTTCACAATATTCAAATTTTCTGAGACACTGAATTTGGGTTTTCATTAGCTGTAAGCCATAATCATCAAAATTACAAGAAATAAAGGCTTGAAATATTTCACTCTGTAATGAATATATATAATATATGAGTTTCACTTTCTGAAATGAGTGACAAAAAATATTGAACTTTTTCATGATATTCAAATTTTTTGAGCTGCACCTGTATATATACAGTGCCCTCCACTATTATTTCCACCCCTGGTAAAGATGAGTATGAAGGGTTATAAGAAATTCAGAAATAGCTTAAACTCACACTGAAAAAATGTGAAAATTTTAACCTTTAATTGAAGTAAATGTATTATGAGAAAAAAAATCCCTCATCAAGAAATAATTATTTTTAAGAAAACCACATGTGCCACAATTATTGTCACCACTGCATTTATATATAAAATAAAGTAATCATTTTTAATATTTGGTTGCATATCCTTTACATGCCATGACTTCCTTGATGTCTGTGACCCAACAACATCAAAAGACTTATCGTATTTTCTGGTACTCTTACAAGCGATACTATAACGTCTCTGCATTTGAATGGATCTCTATGGGAATTGGGAGGTGGGACTAGATTTTGCTGTAAATTACACTGGTACAGTATGGAACACATGGCTGGCAAAATGGCTGTAAGTCATCAAGGGTCTGAGCTATCGAACGAGCCCCAAACCATCACTCTCACATGGATCTCTGCAAGGGTTATTTCTCCTGACTCATTTTCCTATAGAACTCTATGGGGGAAAAAGTCAGGAAAAACAACCCTTAAAGGGGTCCATCCACATCTACTCCATATCTGGCTGCAGGGTGATGGTTTGGGGCTCGTTTGATACCTTAGACCAGGGGTGTCAAACTCCAGTCCTGGAGGGCCGCAGTGTCTACAGGTATTTGTGGTTTCCTTTCAATCAGCACCCAGTTAAAGAATTGAGAGCAAGGTGTGTAGACTTCTTAGCCAATCAGTGACTTAAATTAATCACTTGTGCTGAAACGCACCAAAAACCAGCAGACACTGCGGCCCTCCAGGATCGGAGTTTGACACCCCTACCTTAGACCCTTGATGACGTACTGTCATTTCGCCAGTCATGTGTTCCATACTGTACTAGTGTAATTTACAGCTGAATCTAGTCTCACCCCCCAATTCCCATAGAGATCCATTCAAATGCAGAGGTTATAGTATCGCTTGTAACAGTACCTGAAAATAAGACATCGAGTTTTTTGATGTTGATTGGTCACAGATGCAAAGGATATGCGACCAAATATCAAATATGATACTTTAAAAATATGTTAAAGCAAAGGGTATTGAATACTTATGTAAATGAGAGATTTCAGTTTTCGATTTTTAATACATTTGCTAAAATTTCTAATAACATGTTTTCTCTTTGTCATTATGGGCTATTTTGTGTAGAATTTTGAGACAAAAAATTTACTCAATTTATTGTAGAATATGTCTGTAATGTAATAAAACGTGGAGAAGGTGAAAGGGGTATTATTCAGACTTTCCGGCTTGACTGTATATCAAACAATTCACATGTGGTTAAAGTGCACAGCTTTCAGCTTTTATTAAAAGGTATTTTTATACATTTTGGTTTCACTTTGTAGAAATTACAGCCCTTTCATGCATAGCCCCCCATTTCAGGGGATCATAATGTTTGGGACAAATGGCTATTTCCAGTCAGTGGTGTTCAGTTGCTTCTTTAGTGCAGGTATAAGAGAGTTTTCAGTATTTAGATTCCAGGCTTTTCATTGCCTTTGGAGTCTGTTATTGGCGTTTCTCAACATCATGACCCGAGTTGTGCCAAAGAAAGTCAAGGAAGCCATTATGCTGAGAAATAAGAAAAAACTGTAGAGACCAAAGCCACACCTTAGGCTTACCAAAATCAATGTTTTGGAATATCATTAAGAAGAAAGGGAGCACTAGTGAGCTCAGTAATCGCAAAGGTCCTGGTAGGCCAAGGAAGACCTCTACAGTTGATGACCGAAGAATTCTCACCATAATGAAGAAAAACTCCTGTCCGATAGATCTGGAAGACTCTTCAGGAGGCAGGCGTGGATGTGTCAGTGACTACTGTCCACAGAAGACTTTGCATACAGAACTACAGAGGCTACACTGCAAGATGCAACCCTCTAGTTATCTGCGAAAACAGGATGGCCAGTTTACAGTTTGCTAAGAAGTACCTAAAAGAGCCTGCAGACTTCTGGAAAAAGGTCTTGTGGACCGATGAGACCAAGATTCACTTCAGAGTGATTGAAAGAGCAAATGTTGAGGCCAAAAGGAACTTCCCAAGATCCAAAGCATACCACCTCATATGTGAAAAATGGTTGTGGGGGTTTTATGGTTTAGACATGTCTGGCTGCCACAGGTACTTGCCCAATTGTCTTCATTGATGATGTAACTGCTTATAGCAGCAGCAGAATTAATTCTGAAGTGTACAGAAACATGTCATCGGCTAGTTCAAGCAAATGCCTCCATACTCATTGGACGGAGCTTACAGCAAGACAATGATCCCAAACATACTGCTAAAGCAACAAAGGAGCAACAAAGCCAAAAACTCTTAAATTCTTGACTGGTTAAGTCATTCATCCAATCTGAATCCAACTGAATATGCGTTACATATGCTGAAGAGAACCTAAGGCAACTAGCTCCGAAAACAAGCAGTCGCTGAAGTTACAGGCCTGGTAGAGCATCCCCAGAGAAGATACTCAGCACCTGGTCATGTATATGGGTCACAGATTCCAAGCAGTCATCGCATGCAAAGGATATGTGACAAAGTACTCAACATAACTGCTTTCATTTACATAACTTTAATATGTCCAAAACATTATGGCACCCTGAAATTCCTACATGGTGAAACCAAAATGTATAAATGTATAAAATACCCTGTGAGTTGTTTGATTACAAATCTAAAATTGGGGAATACAGAGCTAAATCAAGGGGGGGGGAAATTGTCCCAAACATTATGGAGGGCGCTGTATGTGTAGCGGCGGCACGGTGGTGCAGTGGTTAGCACTGTCGCCTTACAGCAAGAAGGTACCGAGTTCGAATCCCAGCCGAGGGCCTTTCTGTGTGGAGTTTGCATGTTCTCCCCGTGTCAGCGTGGGTTTCCTCCGGGTACTCCGGTTTCCTCCCACAGTCCAAAGACATGCAGGTTAGGCTAATTGGAGACTCCAAATTGCCCATAGGTATGAATGAATGAGTGAGTGAATGGAGTGAGTGAATGGAGTGAGTGCTCCGTGATGGATTGGCGGCCTGTCCAGGGTGTATTCCTGCCTCTCGCCCAATGCATGCTGGGATAGGCTCCAGCACCCCCCGTGACCCTGAAAAGGAATAAGCGGGTTGATGGATGATGATGATGATGTATGTGTAGCACCCACCTGGGGACGCATTTTTAGACTTACTAACCAGTAAATTGCACTGAATCACGAAAGTGTTAGAGCACCTGTTGTTTAGGAAATAGTTGAGTGGATTTAACATTGCAAAGGTTCTAGTAAGTGTAGTTGCTAAACATGCTGCTGACCGTAATACAAAACACTGCTGATGTGAAGGTCCTGTGCAAATAATTCTCATTGTTGTATTGCTATTTAGATGCTTTTAATGTCGAAAGACAGTAGATTTTTTCCCCCCGCCTTTTAAAATGATTTTTTTATGCCTGCTTAGTCCCTACTCTGCTCTAACTGCCAAGTAAGGGAGAAGTTCCAGTATTTTGGTTTTTGGTGGTACCTAAATTAATTTCAAAACTGAACCTGCCACACTTGTTCCCCTAGGCTAAACGCACACTTTGAAGTTCATGGTGACAGCTCTGTCTCCCGGTCAGAAATGTACTCTGAATACCTGGCCACCTGCAGCAGAATGGCACGTGGCGGGATCCTGACCTCCTCTGGATTCTACAAGTGTTTAAGGTCTGTCAGGAGGGCAAATTTATTTTGTTTGCTTTCAGGGTTTTAATCATTTAGGCCATATAGGGAATATACCTCCATATCCTTGTATGAGACACCACTTATGTAGGCCGAGCAGTATAACCACAATCAGTAATCAGTCTCATAGAATTACATTTATCTAAAATATTTAACCATAAATTTGTAACTTCAATTAATAATGAAAATCACAAATGTTAATGGCCAAATGTAGTTCAATCAAAAACTACGTTTTAAGTGTTCACTTTGGCTTGGTCAAAAGCCGCAAATTCAAATGAGCACCACCAAGCCAAACTTCAGCTCTCTACACTATCAGGGCTTTCCAGTACTCTGTTTTTTATATGTGACTGCTATACAGTTCTGTAGCTATGTTGGTCTACTGTATTTCAAACAACATTTACTCGTCACTGGGAAGATTGGTTCAAACCTTCCCTCAAAGAGCCTATTAATCTAATGGTAGTTATTCATATTTTAATGTTTGCCATGATCAGAACAGGCTAGCCAGATAGCGAGTACCGTTTTTTCTTATGTTAAGGGTGATGTTAAGTTTGCTGCTGTGCGTATTGATCAGAACAGGCTAGCCAGCTAGCTTGTGCCATTTTCCTTCGGTTAAACATGATAAACAATGGGTTTGTCACCCCTGTGCTCTCAAATACTACTTAATTTTCTATTTGCGCATATCAGTATATAGCAAAAACTAGAAGTTTTGCATTCTTATTTGTCGATCGTTAACAGTTGAACTTGTTTTGTTACACAACTATTAGTAAAATTCCAGGTTGGCAGCGCTTATGTGAGAAAGGTCTGTTGACTCACACTTGATGTGGAACACAATCTGCCCAGTGGTGAGTACAGTGTTGAGTGTTAGAAGTACACAAGACATATACTTGGCTGTAGCAGTTGTCAAAGCTCTGTGCTGATGCACCTTGATGGAGAGCAGGTGGATGTTTGCCTTAGTGCTGATCAATTTAATTTCCAGTTTTTTTTAAAACTTTTGGCTAAAACAAGCTTTTTGCTTAACTATTTTTGTGATTAATATCAGCAGCACACCCGGTATCTGCGGGACCCGGCGCTTTAACGTGCAGCGCGGGAAAAATCGTCAGTGTTGCGGGCGGGAGTGTGCGGTCAGCCTGCCAGTGCGCACGGGCGCGGGATAAAAAGACGAGAGAAATTCCGCCAAAGATTGAGGGGTGGATTAAGATCCCAAATAAGGGGTGTTATTTTGCCAAAGTATTTGCAGACGTTAACATTTCACACTGCGGTTGATCAACTAAGAGTCATTATGCAAATTACTCCAGCTGCAAACAGCCATATTTAAATGAGAGATTTTGCATGTTTGGAATGGTTATACTTTAATAAAACTGCAAAAAGTCTCGCTTTAATGTTGCTGTTTTTATTTTTTTGTGAAGGGTATAAGCTACTGTTACACTGAACGAGCTGGCGGTTTATTACAAACTGTTTCATTGGATGTCTCGGTTTCTGCCTGCAGTTACAGATGTTTGTCAGGACTGAATTAATCATAACTATGCTTACTAGCACTAAGCCTACTTTTGCCGTATGTGTCCCATAAAATCACATTTCCATTTGATCATGGGTTTTATTTTTATAAAGTTTTGATTTGCTTGTAATTTATTGTTTGTTATAATAGACGTTGTAGCATACTGTTTGTTTGATGCAAATGCGAGTTACTCTTGTATTCTGTAACACAATTTGCTTCTTGATTTAAAAATATATTCACTGTTTAAATGCAGATCATAGATCATCACCTAACTATTCCTATCTACAATCATTTTACTATGTAGGTATCGTGATAAGCAAGCTGTTGTTACCTGTACAAAAATACTTAATTTCCAAAATAGGTATGCGGTACGTTACTGAAAACAAGGACGTTTTCAAGGCACCTCCCACTTTTTCGAGAATTAATGTAGGGACGCCCTGTGTTTGCATAGCCTATTCATTCAGGCTAACCCGCATCAATGTATCTTAAATTTTAACCTGCTTTTAAATTTGAATTGTCTAGACTGTTTATTAGTGTGGTTACTTCAGCTCTTGCATCATCATTATTATTATTATTATTCCAGTTTTTCCGCCCAAATGTCATGTTTATGGCATATTTTGGACGTCAATAGCCTCTGCAGTATTCTGTGGGCAGGAGCAGGACAAACTAGTCCAGTTTCGTGCAGGAGCAGGGTGGAATCTTGCGGGAGCGGGATTAAATAATCAGTCCCGCGCAGACCTCTAGTTCATTGTCTGCATCTTGAACATTTCCTGTTTCTTCCTTCCACAAGTAATCCACCTAGTAATAAAGACAATTATTCCTACAGGAAGTGAAAACATTTTTCACTTCCTGTACTATTGAATTGATTATTCTCTTGTTATTCCTCTGACTTAGCGTTATTATTATTCCGCCGATTTTTGAGAACCTATCTCCTCCTACACCGTTCACACCATCGACACCATTCATACCTCATATTATACCTTTAAACCCCCTCCAGGTTGCTATTACTTTTTAACTTTATACCATATACACCTTTTGAGATATTTGAAAAAAATATGGATGGGGGGCAAAAAATTAATGGGGGTCAATGGTAGACTAGCTCACGGTGAGAATGCTCAGTGTGAGCACTGAGCGGATTTTTGAATCACTTAACGTTCTGCGACCTTGGAAAAATGTTGACGAGAAATTTCATAGCTAACGACGTCGCCTACTTCCGTCTGCAACTGAAATGATCCTACTCACTTTAGCTTTCAAAAAATAATAATCATTGGACTATAACTACAACAAATGCTGCATCAAGCGCAATTTGCTCTTTCGCCACGAACACGCAAGCTATTAGCCCTTTCTAAGGTGCTAGCCTAGTCGTCAATGTCCCAATTATAGTAGCCTATTCATATTTCTCTGAAATTGTAAACCACTTTAAACCCTCAAAATTTCATTGCAGGATTGCTACAGAGTCAAAGAGATTCTCATATTACATTTTGCCACTGCCCCGCAACGTTTCCACAGCGCTATCGCACTCGTGACTGTAATACCCTACATTGCTGTTATGTAAAAACACAAGTAACGTAACCTTTTAAGGTATATTAATACATTGGGCTACGTATTTTATCCGAATTATGCACATAGCTGTTCCGTTGTATTATGAATGTACGAATGTATGATTATTCTGACATCGTAGCTATCAACAGTTTGATGTGGGTCAGAAATAGCCATGTATGAGTATCTGCCACAGTTCTGTGGTATCTGCAGACCCATAGATTAGAAAAATAAGGAGAGTAATGGCATCACTGAAATAGCTTGAGTTAGGAACAGCGCCTACAGTGGCTGAATGGGAAAACTACTGGGTCTTTTATTCACTGATTTTTATTTTTTAAATTATATATACTTTTTTCCGTTTATGATTGAGGCGAGGCCCCTTTCAGGTGAAACTAATGAAATGTAGCAAATGCCGCCTATGCTTCAGTCTCTGATCCAAATCCAAATCCAAATGCTGTAACGTTATGTTGTCTAAGTTACAAAATAGGCTACAATTGAATTGTTAACAAAAAATATTTTTAGCGCTGTTGAAATTAGTCTGTTTTTGCTTAAATGCTCATCTAGCCTACTAATCACAATTCAACAAATTCTGATTTATGTCTTAACGTTAGCACAGACAACTTTCTAACAAAACATAACAAAAGCATAAGCCAGCTAGGCTACTGTGGTTAAGCTACCAGAAAAAACTAACTTTTCACTCTCCATGAAAATGCCAAGGTGACAGGTGGCAGTAGACTACGTTAGCAAAATTCAATCGATTATGACATAGCTACAGCAAATAAACTATCCGCTACACATGATTGGGTTATAATCTCAAGTTTATGTGAATCAACAACGTTAAACTAAGTTACTATTAGAGCCAAACGATAGCCTATGTTTAATTATTGCTTTACGATAGCTGCATGCTAGGTAGGCTGAATAGAACGCTGAATTCAGCACAGGACATGTGGTTTGGACTTTACAAAATGGTGAGAGCTGTAATCGGAATCGGAGTTTGTTAAAGTGGAGAAATCAGTAGATGAGTATTTAGTTTAAACCTAGGCAAAAATTGTTTGAACCCATATTTTTCTACAAACACAACTACGACTGTGTCATATAAGTCAGAATCAGCACACTTACCTATTATTTGAGTATGCTAGTTGAGTATACTTTTTTTGAAAAGCTGTTAAATTAGGCTTGCCTTACCTGTGCGGTCAAATTGCGTATTCTCAATATCACCAGATGATATAGCCAAAGAGTGTAAAGGAAACTTATATAGCCTACTTATGTCCAGGTTTATATGGAGGATATTTCGCCTACTGCATGTCACTGCAGTATAGACTACTGTATGCTGTATGCTAGTACACAGGATGCAGTAAATAACACTGTTATGACCCAACAATACTATCCCAGGTGTTTTGACGTTACCTTTTTCATTAATTCTTTGTATCACTTCCAGGTATTTTCGACTACTTACCACAAAATAGGCTACATCACCATATTTGAACAATTTCACCTTCACTAGATCTCTTTATACTACATTGACATTTCATACAATTTCCGCCTTTTATTTTCCACCTCACACTAAACCATATTACCTTATACCATATTACATATTATCTTTCTATGCCATTTCCAGCCATTGATATTTGTGAAACAACCACACCTACAATTTCTTTAGGTATTGTTAATCTAGTTTCAATGCCCTGGGAAATGGTATGTTGTCAGGGTACAATTTCTGTTGGACCCAGTCTTTAATATTGTCTCAGTGATTTGGTTTTTGGAATCAGTTTGCTGCTAAACGATCACTTTGACCACCATTGTGTGATTTTCAGTTTGTTGTCTTTGTTGTTCAGGAGCATCTTCTCAAACCACACCGTAAAGCGAATGGAGGATTCAAAGACGAGTGTTCAGGCCCACATCCATGTTGTTGGAGTCAAAAGGAGGGCTATCCCACTCCCCATCCAGCTGTACTACCAGCCACCGCCTCCACCCACCCCTGTACCTCGTCAGGAATCACCGCAAGAACCTCCCCAGACACCCACTACAGGTAAAGAAGGGGCGAGTGCATCCCAGCGATTTAAACAAACAGGCAGGGGCTTCTCCAATCCCATAATGGGTGATGGCAGTGGGTGTTGCCAGCGGCCTGCTTATTAAATCTCAACAATAAATGTTTTGAACGTACAAAAATGCCAAGTTACTCACACACAGCCTACAAAGCATCACCTGTATGTCATTAATGAAAACATGATAAAACACATAAGATGCATTTCTTTGTGGATCAGTTACATTTATTTATTTTTGAGACAATAATACCCCCATAACAGAACACATCATTTCAATTAATATTTTAAACAGTTGACAAATAATTACACTCCAGAAAGGATATATTTCTACATGGTTGTCAAGTTTACTTTAGATGTACAGGTTTTAAAATGTTTGATGCTGCTAGAAATCTTTGAATCTATTGACCCAACAATATCAAAAGACTCTACCTTATTTTCTGGTACTCTTACAAGCGATGCTATACCTTCTCTGCATTTGAATGGATCTCTATGGGAATTTGGGGATGGGTCTAGATTTAGCTGTAAATTATGCTGGAACAGTATGGAATACATGGTTGGCGAAATGGCTGAACAAGCCTTAAGCCATCACTCTGCTGCCAGATATGCAGTAGATATGGATGGATCACTTTAAGGGTTGTTTCTCCTGACAAATTTTCCTTTTGAAAAATAAGTCGGGAGAAGAAACCCTTCAAGTTATCCATTAATATCTAGTGATGGTTTAAGGCTTGTTTGATACGTCAGACCCTTGATGACATAGAGCCATTTAGCCAACCATGTGTTCCATACTGTTCCAGTGTAATTTACAGCTAAATCTAGTCCCACCCCCCAATTCCCATATGGATATGCCACCAAATATTTAAAAAGATTACTTTATTCTACGCTATGTTAAACTGTCCAATATTTTTTGATGCCGGAAATGGGGGGGGACTATGTACAAAAGGTTCTATAATTTCTAAACGGTTCATCCGATATGGATAAAAATACCCTCAAATTAATGCTGACAGTCTGCACTTCAACCTCATTGTCATTGTATTCTTTCAAACTCAGTGCTAGAGTACAGAACCAAAATAACAAGAAATGTGTCACTGTATGTTTGCCCCATTAATGTATGTAGGGTCAGATGACGCCAAATAAGTAAAATAGTACTAGTAGTAGTAATAATTCTTTTAACATGTCAAATGTGAACATAATTTTGTGAACACAATTATGTCTAGGCTCTGTAGGACGGGTTTCCATTCAAATACAAATATTCCACATAAATAAATAATAACAATAGTAGTTATGAATTTTATTCATGCTGTGCCTTTCATAGATCCAAAGCTCTGGATGCAGACAATTGTTCAGACATAACCTATAGTCTAGTCATTTAAAAAAAATTATTTCTAAATTTAACACATCTAAATCACAGATTATTTCAAATGATTGTTATTTGACACTTTGATGTGGCACATAGTCTCAATGACCACATTATCTGTACATGGTGAGATGAAAATGCACAGGAACTAAATTATTTCACTAAAGGGCCGTTCACATAGCGGGCGGTAGACGGCAAGACGAAACCGGATGTCATTGTTTTCAATGAGACCACGGCAGCAAGACGGCAGTCGACGGCAGGACAAACTTGCCGTCGGAATAGAAAATATTCTTATTTTTCCCGTCTACCGCGGCGGTAGGGTCACGTGCCGATCGAACGGAAGTGGTCCATTTCAAAATGGATGAGAAGTTTGTGCAACTTTGTGGTAGAGAACGAGAGAGGTTGGAGGAAATACCGAACCAAAAAGTAAAAAAAAATACTGAGATCTTGACAAAAAGGCCGCAGCATGGAGTGTTGTAAGCACTGGCATGCAGATTCCAGGTACACATTATTATTAGCTGTATTTTCAGAAGCTTTTCTGTGTATGATTTACGCCCCTTCCCCACCAGACGCGCAAGCGCACAGACGCTTATTGCGCGTGCAGATTTGAGCAGAACGTTCCCCACCAGACGCGCAAGAGCACAGACGCTTTTTGCTTTTTCGGAGCGCATTCCGTGAACGACAGAGACGCGATGTACAAACAAACAATCTACATTCCGGATTTGTGAGCTTCGCTAAATAATGGTTAAGTAAATACTGCTATTACATATGTCTTACTGCTTAAAAGCTAAATTTAGCAATGTAAAGCTAAATGTAGCAAACAAGACAATGCCTCCTTTATAAAGTTCGCTTTTATTTATTTGGGACAGTAATCAACATGTTCTAAACATTTAATTATATCAGAATTAGCAGCTATTCTGTAGTACCTTAAATCGATACAGTGATATCAGTACAATAAAAACAGAATAGAATAGAATAACGTTTATTTCCCTTTCGGGAAGTAAGCATAGTCTTCATTAATGGAACAAATATGTATCCTATAATAAAGAAAAAGCATTATAAAAACGGTAATAACTGGTTATATGTAAAATGTATGACTTGATATAACTTCATTCATCCCACAATGGTCATTGTCTCTGTTCACTTTTTTATTAGAGCCTATATTAAAATATAATATGTATTACAATAATGAATAACAATAGTAAAACTATTAGTAGGTTGAAAAACATTAATATGTGGTCATATGATGCAGATATTGTGCATATACAATGTATTTCTATGAGATTGCGCATGCGAACGCCCAGAAAATTCCGCCCCGAGCGGAAAAATCAGCTCCACGTCCGCGAGCCGTCCGCCCGCCAGCCGTGTGCGCGCGGCCGGTGAGAACCACGGCAATTCGTTAACATAGGAGCGGAAGTGAAGCGCACCAGTGCGCGTGTGCGTGCGCTTGCGCGTCTGGTGGGGAACGGGCGTTAAGGTGCAACTAACTAGCTAGCGAAGCTGACATTATGATACATACACACACATACACACACACCGCCCATTTATGAAGACAGACTGAAACGACGCAGTAATACACACACACAATGTATAAATACACTTTCGGTCGCAGTCCAGTTTGCAAAGGCGCGCTTTGGTACACAGGTAATCTGTTTCGCGCGGACCGTAAATATGGCAACGTATATAAACAATGCGTTACCGCAACAGACATTTCTGTACCGTCAACTACGTCCCTGCCGTTGTACCGTCTACCGTCCTGCCATCTACCGCCAGATGTGTGAACGCAGCATAACATGAAATAATTTAGAAAAGATTGGGTATCATTGCTTTGGAATAGAGTTTGTTTTATTAGTGTGAGCTATGATAGGCAGTATTGTTAGTTGTAACTTGGCGTCATTTTGATAGTACTTTCAAAGGCAGGCCTAGTTTTTGCAAGTTTTAATGAATGACTTACAGACGGTGCTTTCTTGGCTATGCGTGAGTAACTTGGCATTTTTGTACGTTGAACATTTTTGAACGTTTTTTCTTGATCGTTTATTTTTGTAGTGTTTGCTAACTGTTAATGATAATGCATATGAAGATAATTACATTGAGAGAGAGACATGCATACAGAATACATGCAAACATGTATGCATTCTAGCTCAAATTAAGACAGGTGTGGATTCTGTCTTTTACCATGAACTACAACTAAAAAAGTGTTTTTAAATGATGACGGTACGTACACTGCCTGGCCAAAACAAAAAGTCGCCGTTGCACCAGTCATGCATAGTGCCCATTGTACAAGCCTCTGGAGGCAGTGTTATGATCTGGGGTTGCTTCAATTGGTCAGGTCTAGGCTCAGCAACGTTATGCAGCAATACAATGTCAGCTGAGTACTTGAATGTACTGAATGACCAGGTTATCCCATCAATGGGCATATGCCAAGATTCATCAGGCTCAAATTGTGAAAGAGTGGTTCTGGGAGCATGAGGAATAATTTTCACACATTAATTGGCCACCAGAATTCTGACCTTAACCCCATTGAAAGTCCTTGGGATGTGCTGGAGAAGACTTTACGGAGTGGTTCGACTCTCCCGTCATCAATACAAGATCTCGGCCAAAAATGACTGCAACTCTGGATGGAAATAAATGTTGTGACGTTGCATAAGGTTGTCGAAACAATGCCATGACGAATGCGCGCCGTAATCAAAGCTAAAGGCGGTCCAACGGAATATTAGCGTGCAACTTTATTTTTGGCCAGGAAGTGTTTTTTTTTGGGCCAGGCAGTGTATTTTAAATGGTTGTGTGCATGGCCACCAAAAGGTAGCTTGCTTAAAGGAAAAAAAGAGGTACTGGCAGTGGTTGTGTGCTTGCTGCCACCGCTTTATTTCCTTCTTAACTTTCTTAGTTCTGTTTTTTCTTTTCCCGTACTTTAAAACCTAAATGTCGGTGGGTATGCCATTTATTGAGGGTGTGACAGAAAGTTTAGGTGCAGCTGATCATAATCGTATAGCTTCACTTTGAGCGTTCGATTGAAGTAATGTTAAATTTCTTTTTTGGGTCAGTGCCAGGCCTTAAATTTCAACATTTTTGGGGCAGGGCCATATGGCCTTCAAGAATCATTGATTTTGCGGGGCCAACAAGGCCACCTGGTGGGGCACCAAGGCAGCAAATGCATCAACCAAATGCAAGTTTTGGACCCTGCTAAAGGTGTGGATATATGGTTCAAATAATTACGGGAGGTATTATTACTTGCTTATATATTTTTTTGAATTTGGCTACCCATAACCTCTTAGAACCTACATACAGAAGAGAACGCAATCAATTACATGTATTACACAAAAGAGGTTCTTGCATGGTGTCAATATTTTAGCAAACAGCAGTATGCGTGAACTCATGCTATAAAAATGGATAGATCCGGTCCACTGTTCAAATTCTGTTCCATCCATGACAATAATCTCGGTAAATAGAATGTTTGCAGTGTAACGTTAACGGATCCATTAGCCTACACAAACAGTATAGCAAAGTTCAGGACAATTTAAACGTTTAACAAGCAGTAGCCTACACTTCACCGGCGAAAAACGGATGAAGAATAGGTTCCCTCCACCTGCGTTGACACTTCAGAGGGTTACCTGCTGGTAATAATCAGACATGGTGCTGCATTACGGCAAGATTTAGAGCGACAAGAAATCATAAGTCCCCTGAAATCGAATACATTTTAATGTGATTACTGACGCTCGATACAAATTTCTGAAAAATAATCTGCCCAACACAATGCATGTCGCCCAAAGCTGGCATCTATAATACCAGACGCAGTGTAGGTTATATCGTCCAATGTTAGGAAAATAATTTATTAATTTAATTATAGTTAACGTACAAAACTATGTAAGTTTAATGTAGCCTATGTATACTTGAGTATTTTTTTCTCCTCCATTTCTCTGAAAAACTTGTCAATAACTTGGCAAAGTTCTCTGTGATTGATCAGAAACTTGATATGAATTATGCAGCTAGCTAACAGTGGCGTTAGCGTATTTGACAAGCCAATCGCCATCAATAGGCTATATTATCTTGCAGTAAGTAGAATCGTATTCAGTGACTTTGTTGCTGATGCCCTGGACACGGAAAGAAAGGTTTTGACAGGTCAATCAAGGATAAGTTCGCTTACATGAGTTGCAGCTGTGGTCACGATTCTAATCTGTTTCTGTTAACGGGTTGATATGACCGCACGACAAAACCAATAAGTATAAACATAAAGGAAGATCACGACGTACAAAAAATGTTTCCATGACACTGGTAAATACGTTGTCACAGGTTTGACTTACAGGCATTTCAGTCAAAGTAAAAGGAGAGTCCGGACACAATGGCCTAAAGACTCGCAAAAGTTATAAAGGTATCACGGCCAAATAGCAGGGCACTGACGACCATAGTCGTATGACCGCCGTGTAATTTATGCCCTGGTCAGTGCTATTGGCTTTTTCAAGCTACATCATACGGCAACATAGAATTATGATCAGTAAAGGCTAACAACACACTAGCACTTAATTCTTGCAAGTTTGATCACTACTACAGTGAATTTAAGTCAACAAACTCTTTTCTGTGAGAAAAGTATTGTTGAGCTCACATGCACACACTCCTGTCTATGCTCCATGTTGCCCTCCCTTCTATAATAGCTACAGCCAGACATACAGTATGTTAGGTTATAATTGTCTTCCCCGACCCCCGAGTAAGTAGCCTATGTATGTCACTTGGGCTATAGTTTTATTTTTAATGAGCATAGCGTATGTGCATGCATGTATGTGACGCTGATTTGTATTACTTTTACGTGAGTAGCCTTAATACGCGATGCATCGATCTGAATGTGTAAATACAACTGCATCGATCTGTAAGATTAGAATTGATAAGCATCGATTAATATCGCATTTTAAATGAATGTGCACATGTATTCATTTATTTTAAAAAAAATATTCATTTCATTATTTAAAATATATATTTCTGAGACACGACTACTTTTAAAACTGTTTTGACCAGCTTCAATCCATGTTTCTGCTCCAACCCCCACGTAAGCGTGAGTTGAAAGCAGGGACAGGTGGGAATCAAGCGACAATGAGACGGACAGATCTGAGCGAAGTGGCTAGCTGCGTGCTCGCTGAGTGCGACAAAAGAGACAGAAACTTACGAATGTTCCGAACAGAAAATCAGTGGTATGGAAGCATTTCGGGTTTAGAAAGAAGGAGGGTGTACTTGACAAAACCGCTGCAATATGCAAGATCTGCCAAGTAGAAATCAGATACACAGGCAACACCACAAACATGATAAACCATTTGAGCCGACGACACACCATTGACGTGAAGGACAGCAAGCGGGTTAGCAAGCTAAACTCGGGAGTCATTGACACTTCCCTGGAGTTTCCTGGAGAAATGGCCAAACAGTTAAATTTTTTTGTATAATTGTTTTTATTAGTTTTTATACACATACCGTGTCCAGACAGTTAATTGTAAAGTGCTTTCTGATATTTAAATTTAAACCATTTTCTATTCAAAATCAAGTAGACGTTAGAGACAAAAAACAAAAATAGTAAGACTATTTCCAATGTCTTACGTTTAATTAATTATTACTACGTTAACTGTCCGATTCACTTAATGAATGTTGTGGAACCTAGATACACCATACCATGCAGAAAACATTTTAGTGAAAAATGTATACCTGCTCTGTATGAAGAGGTGAAGAAAACTGTTCGACTCCTTGCAAAACGCTACGAGAGTAGCTTTAACTACGGATGGATGGGCATCTTGCTCCACCGAAGGTCGACATCGTACTAAGATTTAGAAAAGTACTATGCATGACACTAACCTATAGGCTATTTAATTTTTCTTGGCCCAGTTTTGTCATTGTTATACATTTTGGCATTTTCATTTTGTAAATAAAGGAAATGTATTAGGGTACCATGTCTGACACTGTTTGAAAAACAATAACCTAAATAGGGCAACTTTAGAAAATACACTGTTAGTCATGTTTATTGCTGCTGCATTTGCTGCAGACAGCTGCAAAATGTATGGCATGCCTTAACAATAAACATAATTCTGTGAACTTGGCGTAAGGTTCTAACTGAATATTTAATTACTGCTGACTGTATCGGTATCAAATCACATTAGCATACCTATTACATTTTTTTAAAGTATCAAAATTAATCGAACCGAATCTTATCGAATCGTGGTCAAATGTAAGATGTTATGATGCATCGAACCTTTGCCTAAAGAATCGTAATCGAATTGTTATGGGATTGAATAGTCCCACCCCTAATATAATTCCATAATTGAAACATCTGAGGAAACGCAAGCGACATAGGCTACATACTTGGAAAAAAGACGATTAAAACCTAATGCATGTTGCTTACCCTGTGATAACATATGGTATACTTATAATTGGTACAGGAAAGTTTAAAGGCCATGATGCATGCACCGTGTTTTGGTTAAAGAGTAACATTAACGGTGAGAAACTCCAAGGTTTTCACATGGCCACATTCTTACATTCATGTGAAAAGCATCATTTGCCGTGGTCGGTTTCAAACATAAGTCCGCAACGCTCACCACGAGGCTACAATGTAATTACATTGCCATTGAAGATGGATAATATCGAGTGAAGTAGAATGCAATACCTGACCATGTTGGCTTACTGACCTGTTTTTAAGTATAATTTCAACAGCTAACTGTTAATATTGTAAAATATCTTGTAATTTTGTAACTTTGTAAAAAGACATTCTTTCATGTCAAAAGAACATTCTTATATGTGAAAATCATATGTGACGCGTGCTGGTAAAACGGTCTGCAAGTCGCACTTCTGCAATTCACAGTTGAGTGCAAAATAGGGTTTTTTGTTTTTTTCTATATAACGAAAGTGTAAGTGTTTTAGTAGTCGCTTAATATAATATACAACGTATTTACGATCTCTAAATATTTGTAATAAGCTACACGAATATGCTTGTTAAATCATGTTTGCCGGGTGCGGGCTTCAATTTGAGGGACAGACTATAATCAGCTGTCCATTAATACTTTCCTAGCTTCGATTGGCTCTGAGGTTCGGTATGCCTCGCCCATAAAGAGCCTACTTTTCTGAATAATGTAGCTGCCGTTAGAAGCATAGACAACGGAGAATTCATGGAATTTTATCCTACAATTCTGAAAGATGGTAATAAATAAAAAAACTAACACAGTCCGCAGACAACAGACATGCTTATATTGACATGTATTAACGTTAGGCTAATGATTCCGAAATGACTCAAATGTCAAAGATTCCAAGTCGAGAACGTACACGATTCACAGTAGCTAGCTCCATCTGGACCTCTGGCTTTCAATATGAATATCTTCAGACAAAGCTCCATATTACTCTAGAAAAAAGCAAACGCTGTAAATTAAGAGCCGTTTTGCGGCTAAATGGAATCGAGTTCAGTAATTCTGTAGTTCTTAACTATTTTGGAACTTGTCCTCTCCACAAATT
This sequence comes from Ilyophis sp. 1 JC-2022, assembly GCA_022702515.1. Lineage (NCBI taxonomy): Eukaryota > Metazoa > Chordata > Actinopteri > Anguilliformes > Synaphobranchidae > Ilyophis > Ilyophis sp. 1 JC-2022. The sequence goes on from CM040404.1 coordinate 68,535,984, forward strand.
TCAGCCGGCTTGGGCATGCTATGAACGGTTCGCCTGTAATCCATACTTAAATATAAATATATATGGTAAATCCATACCATATAACTGACAATTTCAATATGAACTAGTGACTTCTTCAATACACCACCGACCAGCAGCATCAGTGCTGAGCGCATACGTTTCATTGTCGAGCAAAGAAGTCTGTGGCGTCCACGTTAATCTTTCACTAGTTTGTATAGAAGTTATCGCCTATAGCTCGCTAAAAGTAGGGATTTCGGCTGAGATTTTTGCAGAGGACAAGTGCCAAAATAGGTAAGAACGTTCAGAATTATGGAACTCAATTGTGTTCAGCTGCAAAACGGCTGTTAAGTTGCAGCGTTCGCTTTTTTACATGGAGCTCTGTCTCAGGATATTCATATCGAAAGCCGGAGTTCCTGATGGAGCAAAGTGATTTGCCATGAAACCCATCTGGTTTGTAATGTTACTCGAGTAAATTCAAGTTTTTGCTATCAATCTGCCAGTTAGTCGAGCTGTGTCTAAATCTACTGCGCCCTTCTGTGTACTAGATAAGGTAGGCTAACGTTTCTGCTTACAGTGTACTGTTTCGTGACATACAAGGTCAGAAACTACACTACGGTTAACCACTTTTAGTCCTTCAAGCTAGCTAGCTTACGTTAGAAAAAAGTGTTTAAAAACTGAGCTGTGTGCTACTGCTGGCTAAAGTTATATGTCAACCTTTGGATACAACGCTACACTACGTTTGCTCATCCGGAGGGAATTATGGGACGTGGAGTTTTTAAATAGTGCCAGCGCTGGTATATTCACAAAAAAATACTAAAACGTAAAATATACTCGAAGCTGGTCCAGAAAAACAACATATTTTGCGAACGGGCGTTATATTGAACAATCCAGGAAATTGATGGTAAGACGTAATCACTAAAAATGGTTTAAAAGTACGTTTTAGTTAATGTCTATGCTCTAAATTAATGGGGAATTTACTTTCGAAACCAGTGTGACGTAGTCACTTGAGTATTCTATAGGCCTCAGAAGTCTGACGTAACGGAGAGCAAAAACCTTTGCCCAAATATGGATTTTCACGCAATCACCCCTGTCAGTCAGTGATTTAAGCTGCCGTTTAAAACTTGGACATTTTTATCCGGACACATTTATCTCTTCAGTGGCACTGGATCCACAGAATTTTGATGCTTCTTTCTAGCCGATTCTGCTAGCAGAAGCTAACACTGTTGCGCATACAAGAGAGAAAAAAAAACACTGCTATTTTCATGTTCTTAATGCCAGAGGGGGGAAAATGCTCGTTGTTTTAACATATCAGATGCATGTGCTATCCAGCTCTGTTTATGTGTATAACATAAGTTAACATTACACAACCTTCTTCTTCGTGTAGGCTATCATCATTAGCAAGATGGCTAACTGACTGTTACTATTATTAGCTAGCTTTGACAGACTTGATCTGCTAACGGGTAGACGTTACAACTGCTAGCTAACTAAAAGAAAATGACACCATACTGGTAACGTTTAGGCTACAGACTGCTTTTTATAACGTATACCTAGCTTACATTTTCTAAGTTAGTTAACGTTATAGCAGAATGTTGCAATTAATTTTTAGCCGTTTTTAGGTTTTTAGGGTGTTTAGCCGGAGAAGTTGGGCTTACTGCGCAAATTGAATGAGTTTTTATCGTTTTTGCTCATTTAGGATAACTGTGGCCCTAAGGTACTGTATTGTGCGGTGCAATTTTACTGTTCTAATCATCACGTTGCATCTTTGCCTCTTCACGCGGGACTTCCAATTCCACTGCCCTGCAACTTTGAGCCATAAAAAGCACAAAGTTGTAAACGACAACTGGAATGACCATACAACTGGACATCAACTGTGGATAACATGACAAATGCCGTGAACTGGGATTAATATCAATTGAAATTAAGGGTATGTGAAAGTATAGGAGGGGGCAAAATAAATGGGAAGGAATAAACAGTGTTGGGGAGAAGTGAACTACATGTAATTAAACTAGTAGGTTCAACTACATTCATATTTGCATAGTGATTCAAGTAGTTAAATAACTTTTTTGTCATTTTTTAACAACTGAAACTACAACTTGCAATTTTATTCTTGTGAAAAGCCCAGATCGGATTGTTTTGTTTAGGACAGGTTTCGGTCTCGGGTATTCCAGGAAGCTGGATTGTCAGCTCACCTGTGAAAAATATTTGGCTATAGTTTTTAATGTGTTGAATCTGAATTTGTAAAACTAAACTTGAATATATTAGGTGTGAATTAGTCATAAGTATTGATTATTGCTATTTAATAGTGGTGTAACGGATCGTAGTTGATCCGTGATCCGTACGGATCGCCCCCCACGGTTCGGCACGCATGTGAACCGCGGATTAATTGCAAAATTTAACCATCATAGTGAATTACAGTTTTACTGCCGCTAGTACTTTTTAAAGTAATAATTCCCTAAATCTCGATGCAGAGTTGCAGTGAAATGACAGATGCGTGCTGTGTTTTACTCTGAAGCGCATTGGACCTATCGCTAAGCCCCGCCCCTCTTCGCAGGGGGAGACAGTTTGAGAGCCAGCTCACCCACTGTAATGTAATTTTCACGGATTTAACACATTAAATACTCGTTCATTTTTGGAACCAGAGCTACGAAATCTCTTCCAAATCCGTCAACAAGGCCTGCCGTATGCACTGTAAAAATGTGTGCATGACTATTTTTAAAAAAACGGAGTTTTATGATTACAACTTAGCTCTGGTCCATAGCGTTAGAAGGACCGTCTCCTTAACGCTATGTTACTTTCCAGTCTGTGCTTCGCCTCGTCAAACAATATGTAATGGAGCCCGGGGTATTTAATTTTGTTATTCATATGGATAAGGCAAGGCTAGTGATGTTAACACCACTGTTCTAATTATTAATTATAACGTTATATATATGGCTAACTAGCCTTGTTGGTACAAGCCTGACCGTCTTGATCCAAGGCTATGGCTAATGTTAACCAAGCCAGACTCACCTAAAGTATAATATTAACGTCAACGTTTACACAGGCTATTTTTTCATTCACTACCATGTTTAAAGGAAGAAGGTATCATGCCTCATATTGCACTTTGATTTAACAATTGAGTATTGAATATTTTATATATTTTAAGATTTTACTTAAACATTGGACATCTTGAATGTTGTTTTCATTTAAGACCATGGGCAAAAGTTCCTTGCTTTAAGTGTTTTACAGAATAAATGGAAAGCAAAGATATACTTGTCTCCCCTTTTTTTTTTTGCTGATCCGAAAAATGATCCGATCCGTGACTCAAAACCGTGATACGATCCGAACCGTGAGTTTTGTGATCCGTTGCACCCCTACTATTTAATAACAAATGTTCAGAGAAGTTGTTGCATGCTGTTCTAGAAGTTACCTGGCTAACTGAGTAATCCTGCTTGGTGCCATACCCCCACCTGGACTCTAGTTTCTGGAAGGCAGGTGTCTGACTGATGGACATTGTATACAAATCCAAAGCTGACATTCCTTGCACTTTCCCATGAATAGTGGGGTATTTTATTTTTTTGGTTTATGTGTGACCTCTGAACAAGTGGGCACTTTTTGCAATAAACTCAATTGAGTGGCAATTTTTGCTGGCATGTGACTTTTTTGTATTATATTTTGTTATAATTTCGTATCACATGTACATTGTCAATTTGATCAGTAGTTTGAACTACTTTTTCTAAGTAGCTTTAGTTAACCAAATTAGATTTCTCCCTAGGGTAGCTTTGCTGTAGTTCAACTTCTTCCAGTGTGAAGTAATTGGTAGCTTGCAAGTAGCTTCCCCAACACTGGGAATAAATAATGTAGTTGGAAAAAGGATTGTAAGTTATCAGAGATGAAGTGTCTGGATCATAGAGTGGCCATTACCTGGACCCTCCATAGAAAGGTATCTAGAGAAATGATGGGTAAAATCATAAGATTATGCTCCGTCGTACAAAGTATCTAATTACTCTCACTAGATCGGGGGGAGGGGGGGTGTGTGCACTATCCAGTTTTTCATTTCCCAGAGGAGAGGGGGGTCACTTGTTGGTGGGGTGTTACGTGTCCTCTTCCTGGCCAGATCTTATTTGGACAAACAAAGGGAATTGTGGAATGTGGAAGGCCTGCTCAGGATTGAATTTAAGGGAAGTCCAAAGGGACAATTGGGGAGAATCTGCTTGACAGTTCTCCTGGTACCATAGTCTTCACATATGAGCATTTTGGGCAAACATAATTTTGTGTTCCTTTTTGTCTTTTTTTGTTAGAGTGTATGTATTTTATCTTAGGATAGAATAGCATTCTTTGATTGTCTTATCTTGTAAATAAAATGTCTACCTTTTTCCATCAAGGTATTGCCTATTCTTGGTATTGCCAACTGTCATATTATGTCATACTTAACCGTTTTCCCTTTTCCAGTGCATCTAAGGTACGTGGTTCGCATAGACGCTGACCGGGGTGTGCAAGAACCAGTCACTGTATTGGTCTCATGTTTGGTTTTTGGGGTAACACACTTAACGGGTTACTCACTGGGAATATTGATAGTTTCACTAGGCGGTTGTGCAGCTGCTCCGGGATAGCTGTTAGTCAGTGTCCAGATGGATCCTAGTGTTATTTCATAAAATAATAGAGTGGTCATAATCCGGGATATTTAGAGTTAGTCTCTCTAACCAGATGGAGTAACCTATCCCTGGGATAGTTGTTAGTTTCGGTTCCCAAATATGCATATATTTATGGTTAAAGTCGCTTCTTCATTGCGTAGAAACGGTGTGTTCAAGATTCCCGGACGAGGAGTTCGTTTACCTCCTGGGATAGAAGGTCTTAGTGTCAAGATTAGTGGTGTAACGGATCGTAGTTGATCCGTGATCCGTACGGATCGCCCCCCACGGTTCGGCACGCATGTGAACCGCGGATTAATTGCAAAATGTAACCATCATAGTGAATTACAGTTTTACTGCCGCTAGTACTTTTTAAAGTAATAATTCCCTAAATCTCGATGCAGAGTTGCAGTGAAAAGACAGATGCGTGCTGTGTTTTACTCTGAAGCGCATTGGACCTATCGCTAAGCCCCGCCCCTCTTCGCAGGGGGAGACAGTTTGAGAGCCAGCTCACCCACTGTAATGTAATTTTCACGGATTTAACACATTAAATACTCGTTCATTTTTGGAACCAGAGCTACGAAATCTCTTCCAAATCCGTCAACAAGGCCTGCCGTATGCACTGTAAAAATGTGTGCATGACTATTTTTAAAAAAACGGAGTTTTATGATTACAACTTAGCTCTGGTCGGCAGTGTGGTATAATGGTTAAGGAACTGGGTTTGTAACCGAAAGGTTGCAGGTTCGATTCCCAGGTCGGACACTGCCGTTGTACCCTTGAGCAAGGTACTTCACCTGCATTGCTTCAGTATATATCCAGCTGTATTAATGGATACTATGTATAAATGCAAAAGAAATGCTGTGTAAGTCGCTCTGGATAAGAGCGTCTGCTAAATGCCTATAATGTAATGTAATGTAATGGTCCATAGCGTTAGAAGGAGCGTCTCCTTAACGCTATGTTACTTTCCAGTCTGCTTCGCCTCGTCAAACAATATGTAATGGAGCCCGGGGTATTTAATTTTGTTATTCATATGGATAAGGCAAGGCTAGTGATGTTAACACCACTGTTCTAATTATTAATTATAACGTTATATATATGGCTAACTAGCCTTGTTGGTACAAGCCTGACCGTCTTGATCCAAGGCTATGGCTAATGTTAACCAAGCCAGACTCACCTAAAGTATAATATTAACGTCAACGTTTACACAGGCTATTTTTTCATTCACTACCATGTTTAAAGGAAGAAGGTATCATGCCTCATATTGCACTTTGATTTAACAATTGAGTATTGAATATTTTATATATTTTAAGATTTTACTTAAACATTGGACATCTTGAATGTTGTTTTCATTTAAGACCATGAGCAAAAGTTCCTTGCTTTAAGTGTTTTACAGAATAAATGGAAAGCAAAGATATACTTGTCTCCCTTTTTTTTTTTTTTGCTGATCCGAAAAATGATCCGATCCGTGACTCAAAACCGTGATACGATCCGAACCGTGAGTTTTGTGATCCGTTGCACCCCTAGTCAAGATGAATGCCTGGGCAGCAGTAGATTGTCTCACAGAATCTTGCCGCCAATTATTTCATGTAACCACAACCCAGTCAATGTGCGTATATGCAAACTCATATTTACATAAACATTCATGTTACAGGTTCTGAAATAAATTAAGTCAGATAAACTTGTTTTCTTCTCTGCGACAAAATGTAATTTCTTACAGTATCAATTTAATCCATTGTTATATATGAAATAGAAAAATGTATAATTAATTACACTGGTCACAGCAAACGATTTACACGCGTGAATGGTAGCTTGAAATGCTTGAATTGATACAGCCCTGGCCCCTGTGTGTGATATTGAAATTGTGTGACGGGTCAGGATCATTACGAGTGTGCTAACCACTTAGCTGCTAGCAATTTGCTTTTTAAAATTAGAGTTTTTTTTTAATGTACAAACAAATGTCCAAATTTCATATATTATTTTGAAGGAATTAGGGGAACCCCATTCATTCTATTTTCTTGATCCGGAAGTCTCGAAAATGCTAACAAATCTGGAGGCCGATTACCTTTTTGTGCGTTCATCACAATTCATTACTTTGTATCACTTCCAGATTTTTTAGACTACCACAAAATACATCACCATATTTGAACACTTTCACCTTCTTTAGATCTCTTAATACACATAATACACTTAATTACCACATCATACCATTTCCACTTTTTATTTACCACCTCATACTATCTCTTATTGACATCTTTCTGTACCATTTCCAGCAATTGATACCACTGTGAAGCAACCACACCTACAATTTCTTTAGGAATTGTTAATCTAGTTTTATTATGGACTGCGTTTTTGTATTATCGACTGAACATTTTTTTGTTGTACAAACCCCAATTCCAAAAAAGTTGGGACAGTATGTAAAATGCACATAAAAGCAGAAAGCAGTGATTTGTAAATTCTCTTTTACATATATTTAATTGAAAACGGAACAAAGAAAATATATTTAATGTTTTACTTATCAACTTTATTGATTTTTGTAAATGTACGCTAATTCTGAATTTGATGTCTGCAACACGTTCCAGAACATTTGGGACAGGGCCAAAAAAAAAAGAGAGGGAAGTTAAAAAAAAAACCTGTTAGGAACATTCCACAGGTAAACAGGTGATGCTATCATGACTGGGTATAAAAGGTTATCAAAAGATCTTATTTTCATCTACTCTTAAATGCGATACTATAACATCTCTGTATTTGAATGGATCTCTATGGGAATTGGGGGGTGGGACTAGATTAAGCTGTAAATTACACGGGAATAGTATGGAACCCATGGTTTATTTTTTCCATAGAGTTCAAATGAGTCAGGAGAAACGACCCTTCAAGTGATCCATCCATATCTACTGTATATCTGGCAGCAGAGTGATGGTTTGAGGCTCGTTTGATACCTCAGACCCTTAATGACTTGCAGCCATTTAGCCTACGATGGGTTCCATACTATTTCTGTGTAATTTACAGCTTAATCTAGTCCCACCCCCCAATTCCCATAGAGATAAATTCAAATACAGAGATGTTATAGTATCGCATTTAAGAGTAGATGAAAATAAGATATCAAGAGTCTTTTGATGTTGTTTGGTCACAGACAAAAATTTAAATATTAAATATGATGACTTTCTTTAAATTTGTTCATTTATTTTGGTGCCCTAAAATGGAAGGGGACTATGTGTAAAAATGTCCACAATAGAATGCTACAGTTTGTAGTCCTAAACCCTGGAAGTCAGTTAGCATTTTTTTTGTCATGGGTTCCTCGCCAATGCTTTTTCCCCGTAGTGTTTTCGGATTTGTGCCGAATATAAGGTCTGTGGTTAATATAAATCGAAGACAGTTTTCACGTTTTGTTCTATGATATAAATTACACATATTTATAAGATTATATCTTAATCATGAATTTTTAGGCTTTTATATGGTTTTAGACAGTGGTTGCTAACAAGGTTGCATATTCAAACCTCAACTTGGAGGAATAAATACACGTCATTACCTCAGCAGATCCTGAGTTGCTAGCGAGTCGTGTCATCGCTCCTTTAAAACTTTTCCACATCTACTTGTTTTATGTGAAATTCAAGAATATGAATGAATACTATTTAAAACTAAGGTCTTCGTAGCTTGCTAGCCAAGAAGCTAGTATGGCAAGCCGTTTCAACATGTATTCGACTTCCATAGCTAGCTACCTTATTTGTCCCAATTAGCTGCCTATTTTTCTAGCTAGCTGGCCATATTTAACTACCACAATTGCCTAGCTAGCTTGCTGCCACTTGTGGCTACGTTTTATTTTGTAAGCGAAATAAAACGCTCTAGTTAAACTAACTGCACTTAGGACGTAGCTAGTATTGTGGCAGCTGGCTAGTAGCTATCCAATCATGGTAGTTAGCTAACTTGACTCATATAGCCAGCCAGCTAGGGCATTGGGCAGCTAGTTCGGACTAATTTATGGTAGCTATGGAAGTCGAATAACTGTTAGATTAAAACTGCTTGCCATAAGCTATCATCTCCTTTCTAGCTAAATGTTAAATGACTTGCCATGAGCTATCGTTAGCTTGCTAGCTAGCTAAACCAGCATTGCCAAACATGGCAGTGTTGCCAAATCAGACTCGGGAGACAAAGTTAATCAACCTCCCCGTCAAAAACATGTCCGAACAAACGGGGGGAGTAGGGCGATTGTGGATTGTAGGGGCTGGAATAGCTAAATTAATATCTAAATTGATAAACTAGCTAATGTCTATATGAATTGCATGTGTGGTTAAAAAAATTAAAAAAGTGTTTTTGTTTGGTAGGATTATCTTGATTAACAAAACGTGAAAATATCTTAGGCTTATATAAATCACAGACATTATATTCGGCACAACCTCAAAATCCCTGTGGGGAAAAAAGCATTGGGAATCTGCCGAGGGAACCCATGCCCGGAAGAAACCTGCGGGGAATTTTAGAGGGGATTTTCAATATCACCCAAGTCTCCTCTGTACACACACAGCTGTAGAAAGCTGATCCTCTTGTGATGTGAAGGCTTAGTGCATGCTGGTTCTATCCTGGGCTTTTGGGATTGTAGCCGAGACATTACAAAACATGTTCTAATAATCATGAGGCAGGAAGGTCTTGTTAGGTTCAATCTACTTGCTGGAGGTCCTGATGCTTTCTGTCTTTTTCCATAGGCTTGCCACAAGGCCCTCCAAGTTTGGGTGGCCAGTTCCAGCAGACAGCAGTCAGTAACCTTACAGCCAACCCTGCAGCCTCCCGGCTTGCCTTTGCCATCCAAGGGACCCCCAGCTCATCTCAGACTGTTCCCAGGACACCCCTAACCCAGCAGCAGCAGCTTTCCCAGGCTGCTACAGTGACACATGGCAAACCAGGAGACGTCTCAAAACCCATGAAAGTCCAGGGCTCCACGTCGGCCCCTGTCCAGAACCACACAACCATTCACCAGGCTGCGGTCAATATGGTTACTTCCCAGGCTCTCTTGCAGCATCCACCCATCCTCACACCTGGTGGGGGGGCAGTCACTGTGTTTCAGCAGGGCCTTCCCCAAACTCACATTCTGGCAGGGCGTGTAGCGAGTGTAGCCCCACCCATTGCTGTCCAACCAGGGCAGCCACAACCGGCCCCACCGCAGGCTGTCACAGGACCGCAGGAGACAGTTGTACTGGCCCCTCCACAGTACGTGACTCACTCTGCCCCGTGCTCCTCCCTGCAAAACTTTCATGTGGCCGGAGGCCAGGTGTTCACCATTGCTGGCGTGCAGAACTCTCAGGGCTCGCGTGTCACCTTCCAAAACATTGCCCCCAAGCCCTCCCCACCCCAGACCACTCTGGCAGCCCAAGCTGTGCAGCAGGGTGTGGTCCTCGTCAGCTCCACCCCCCAGCAGAGCCAAGCATTCACTCCGGCTCTCCACCAGATAGTCCTGGCCAACACCTCGACCATCCCTGCCACAAAAGCCGTTCAGCTGTCCGGACAGTCGAGCATGGCCGCCTGTCCCCCACCGCCACCATGTCTTTCATCTGGCGGTCCCATGTCCCAGGTCCTGCCCTCCCCCTCCAACATACCCCAGACCCCAGGCCCACCTCCCACGGTCAGCCAGATGCTCTCCGTGAAACGGCAGCTGCAGCAGCACCCTACACCCCTGCCACCAGGTCAGCCTACCTCCACAGAGTCCAGCTTGATCAAGCAGCTGCTGCTTCCAAAGCGGGGCCCTTCCACCCCTGGAGGGAAGCTCATCCTTCCAGCTCCGCAAATCCCACCCCCCAACCACACACGCGCCTCCAGCCCCCATATGGTCTACCAGGTGGCCAACAGCCCCAGTCCCAGTTTTGGAGTACAAGGCACGCCACAAACCCCCCAGGTCCTAGTGGGCCAGCAAAATATGCAGCTAGTGCAGAGCCCCATGCAGTCTCACAGCGCAGTTCACACCGTCCCCATCTCCAACCTGCAAATCCTGCCTGGTCCACTCATCTCTTCCACCAGCCCTGCCACCATCATCCAAGGTACTCCCGGCAGCCAGGTGACCTTCACCGTTGTCCCCAACCCTGGGTTTGCTGCTGCCACTGTCAGCCAAGGAGGTGCATTGCAGACCCCTGGCACAGATGGTGTGGTGGCACCAGCACAAATGGCAGTCCCATCCCCGCCTGTTGCCACCTCCCTGGCCCCCACACCCCCCTTCAGGGGGGACAAGATAATCTGCCAAAAGGAGGAGGAGGCTAAGGACACCACGGGGCTACACATACACGAGCGTAAGATCCAGGTGATGGAGAACTCCTCTCTTGCCGAAGGGGCAGTCAAAACAAGCAATGGGGAATCAGCAGAGATTGAGGTCTCCGCCACCAGGCTGGTAAATGGGAAGAAGTGTGCTGACTCCAGTCTACCTCCTTACAACTCAGGGAAAAGCCAGCTGGAGGTTAGCCCACGTTTGCAGATCCCGAATGGGCCCTTGTTCGAAACAAACGGCGTGCAGGGATTGGGACAGCCAGATATAGTAGAGTCCAAGGGTGACCCCAGGCGGTTTCTGGTGAATGGGCTTTGTGACTTTGAGAGAGGGGATGGTTCTCACCTAAGCAAAAACATTCCAAATCACAAGGCTTCCAAACACTTAGGTAATGGGGAAATCCCTCCCCAGAAATGGCAAGAGTGCCTAGACCCTCCTAAGCAAGACACTGCCAAAGCCGACCAATTGGAGCGGATGTCCAATGGGCCTATGATGGCCTGTAACTCCATGTCCATCCTGAACATGCAAGTGGAGGTTGCGCCCTCCCCCTGCCTAAAGAGCACCAGCAATAGCGCTGAGATATCCAATGGCCCTTTGCGATCGAACCAGCAGCAGTACCAGGCACCTGTCTTCACAACCACCACAGTCCCCCACATCCCCTGTGCTGGCCCACCTGCCACTCTGCCATCTAACGGCACCGGGAACGAAAGTAAGGCTGCCAAGAGGCTGGCGGAGGATTCTGACAAAACGGCCATCTCCGGGATACCCAGCAAAGTCGGGGTGCGGATAGTGACGATCAGTGACCCAAACAATGCAGGAAGCAGCGCCACAATGGTGGCAGTTCCCGCAGGTGCCGACCCCAGCACAGTAGCAAAAGTAGCAATAGAGAATGCTGTGCAACAGAAGCAGCACTCATCGCCATTTGTGCTGCCAATTGTCGCCCAGGTGAGTTAATCCCATTTCTCAATGTCCACACTCTTGAGACAGGTTAGCATAAATGTTCAAAAACCTATAAAAATTCTGGATTTCTGTTTAGATATTTTTTGATCCATGAAATTGATGGACTGTGTTTGTGTTAAAGCCAGTTTTTAAGGGCGATTTCCTTCATAGTCCCTGAGTGAAATGGGCTGAATGAGAATTTGGGGATCGGTACTATTACTATTTTTTAAATTTCAATACTCTTTATTACGCACTGTATGCTTCTCTTTTTCACTGAATTGATTTGGCAGAGGCAAGTAAAGTATCTGTGCCTTTAGGGGTGTGTCATGTTGGTGAAATCAGAAAATATACATGCACAAGCCATGTTGTTAACGTAGGAGCTCAAACTCATATATGAAGCACAACCAGCATTAGAGATTTTAGCAGAAATAGCTGAAAATGTACCATAAATGTAACGTTAGGTGTCTCACCTATATAGGGGGTGTTCTATTTATGGCTTTATAACTCCAGGTGTGAGAATCACAGAAAGTTTGAAAATGGCTCAAATGAAGCAGGACAGTTTTAACATTTACAATACTTAAAATTTGTTTATTTTTATAATTTGGGTCAAAATAAAGTGCCACAAATGCAAATATTGTTTTTCTTTAGTTTGCAACAAAATACTGAGAGCTACAAATATAAAACTATACATTTCCTGGATCAAAGACACAAGTGTGCAAAATCTGAGGTTGATGTGCAAAACTACTAAAGTGTAAGCAGTGTACCCTGTTGTCCCTTCGTGTCTCCTAATCTATCCAAAATGGCTGAATTGTGCACTGCTGTAAATCAAAAAAACATTTAACTACGAATCAACTATTCTGACTCATGAAAATCACTTTTGCATCATTTTTTAAGTGGGGATTACTATATTTTCATCTGTATAGGGGGATTGATATTTAAAAATCAATAAATACACGGCTGTCAACCAATCAAAATAGAGTATTTATCCAAGCCATTGTATAAGTGACAAGTATCGTACAATATAGTACAATTTATATAGTACAACGTGTAGTACTATATGTACAATAAGATTACAATAAAAAAAATATCCCACCATCAGGAAAATGCTTGCAAATGTTTGAGCTTCATGGACAATTAAACATGCCCGAGACACCTATGAACGCTTACATTACGGTTTGTATCATGCATTCAAAATGCAAAAATAACACAATCAAACATGGCACAAGACAGTGGTGGAGTGGAAATATTACAAGCAGTATTACATGCATATCGAGGAGTAAAATCTATGTCGTCTTAATAGGCATATTTTCTGATAGAATCAATACTATGGTATCTTCTGACCCACTCCCAAAATCCAAGGCGAGTAAGCAAGGTGAGGATTTTCTCTAGTCGTTCTGATGAGTTGGGGGGAAAAAAACTTGCGGAAATAGCAGGAAAACAACAATTACGCCTTGAAAAGCGAATGTAGGCTACATTCTTGCATTTCTCTGTAGTTGTTTGCGTAAAACTAAACTAATAAAACTAAAAATACTGTTACGCCCAGCTGTAATTTTTTGTTCAGAGCTCTCATTGTTGCAGAGTTTATTAATGTCCTCTATTGGATAAAAGAGTTGTCAAACCAGAATGAACTGGAATACATAACAGCTGCACGAACAGCTGGTCGGGTTTTACGTGTGGGGTTTTCAGAAGGTGTACTAGCTAGGGATGTTCCTAACGACTAATTTCCCTGACGGTTAAACGGAAGTTTAAACTTAGACTAGTCGACTAGTCTAAAAGTAAGAAAACACTCAGAAAACTGTCAAAATTGAGCACAATTTAATCTATAACGTTAAACATTGTCAGAAAAAATATTGCGTATATTATGAGCCATTTGAAACCGTTAATCACATACTTCAATAACCAAATCGTATTTTAAATGCCGCTGAAATGCGTGGCACTTTGCGCCTTGCATTATGAACATTGCACATTATCCTACAAAACATGACAACAATTCACTAAATAAAAGTTAACAAATTACATTTATTGAAAACAATATTCAACGTAACAAAACATTTTTAGGAAACGTGCCTGATTATTACAACGGCATTTTCATTGGGTGAACGCGATCGCATAGCAAATACAGTAAAAAATAATAATCGGTCATCAGAAAAACTACCAAAAATAGGCCCACAAAAAAATAACAATTAGGCCTCCTGATCGACGTGACATTAGATTAGTTTTATTGGGCTATTCAACAACGCGATAGGCCTACTTACTCTTTCCACCTCACTGGTTTAACTTGCAGGGCGAACAGGCTAATACCTTTTGTTTTTTTCTTCGTTTAAAATTTTTTTTTTTATCCGGCGTTGTTAACATTAGTAACGGATGCTCGTTTTTTTATAAAGCAACATTTGACCAGGAAAACATGACATTTCAGTGCAAATTATGTCAATATGTAATTTAAATGTGTACATTAATAAAATAATAAGTTTAACCGACTAGCATTTCTGGTGCCGACTAGCGAGGGTAGCAACGTTTAATCGACTAGTCGACTAAACGCGCACATCCCTAGTACTAGCGTTATAATGGGGTGTGTATTTCTCAAAGCGGATTGTCCTAATAGGATTGGATATTTACTTCATAGTTAGTAGCAGATAGTAGAATGACATGGTATAATTAGACGTATTTCACGTTTATTTTGCTATTGAGTGAACAGGGCTTTTCACGGCTGCATTCGCGTACATTCGGGATATTGTTGGCTTTATCTTGTTGCTATGACAGAATACAAATTTTTGGCTGTGAAGAAATATTTTTATGAACTCAGATAAACTCTATTGTCCACTGTCAGGCATATGTCTGTTTAGTTGCAGGTGTGACTTGGTGAGCAGTTGCTTGTTAAATGGACTAGCCACGGGACAATAGTGGTACTAATATACATATTCTGTATATTTGTCATGAATCGCGTACTACTAAAGATAAAACATGGAGTTTGTTGTTTCCACTCATAGTTTGGTTGCAGGGGAAATGAATGTCTCACTTGAGCAATCTCACAGCGCCAGCGGCATGGCCACTAGTGCTGAGCAATTCACCAACATTTTGGAGTTTAAATAACTAATTAGTCGACGTTCGTTCGATTTATTTGAGTTGTCTTAATTCGGTGGATAAACAGTTTTTTTCTGAGTTCGGTGTGCTAGTTTTTTCAAGTTGTAGTTTTCAAAAAACAGCGAAGTGTTGCAGTTACTACAATGACCATAATAAATTGCGCCTACAGGCATGCACGTAATGCAACAGTTCGGAAACACACGGAACACAATATTCACACGGGAATGACACTCGAACTCGATGAGCGAGTAATACTAATGTTACAAAAGGTATGACGCATATATATTCAATAACGACACTTCTAACAAACTGGTAGTTCGTATTCAGCAGAATTTCATAGGCCTATTGGTGTAGTGATTTAATCAACGTTTAGCTAGCTGTTATCTAGTGTGAGCCTACTAGCCAGCTAGCTTGTGTGGTCTGAGGAAAACTAAAAAGAGTAAACTAATGTAACATTCGATGGCTGGCTGCCTACCAAAGTGAGAATCTCTTTACTGAGCAAATACTGTATGATAAGGGAAATAAATTATAAAGTAATCTAATAAAAAGCTAATATGTACACCCTAGATTCATGTATATATTAAGTGATAATAATTTAAGCTAATTATTTGCTGTACTATGCAGTCATTTGCACCTTTAAGATTGTGAGGAGAGTACACTTTTCCTGAGAATCTTTAGATTTTATCTTGAGACCATGTTCATTTTCAGATAAAAAAACTAAAACTTTATAGTTAGGCCTAGAGTTTAACATTTCAATTCAAATTATTCAAAAGGAATTTCAATTGTCATTATTTCATGATGCCTTCATGTTTAAATAAATAATTTAAAAATCAAAATCGAAAACCAAGATTATTTTCCAAAGCCAAACCGAAATCGAACCAAACTCAAAAGACGCTAATCGCTCAGCAATATCACTAGGGCATCTGTGCAAAGGGGTTAAACAGCGCAAAAAAACTATTTTGGTAGAAAACGATTCCAAGGACAAACCGACAGCCTAAAACCAGAGGTCTTAAAGGTGCAGTTCACCCAACAATGAAATTAAGATAGCATTCTGAGTATTCCAAGCAAATCTTTTCACCATCCTGTCTGTCTCAATTTATGTTTTGTTTTTTTTACGATTTTCAGTGAGCTACTGCAATCTTTCTATTGGTTTCAGTGCACCTGTCCTTGACCGAACTGCTTGGCCGAGGTTAGAACGCATAGTAACTGTTGCTAAAGTATGATTGGACCATCTCTGGTTTGGGGAGGAGCCTAGTGACAGGTCAATTGAGTTTTAAATAATCGATCGAGCCATAATCTTTCAAGAGAGAATCACGATGCATCTCAGAATCGATTCCCCCCCCCCCCCCCCCCCACCACTACAAATAATTCACGTAGCCTATTCTCCGTCCAAAATAAATCTTTATATCGATATAAATATATTTCTCTGTGTGATAATGACATATGCAGGGAGAAGCCTATCATCGACTTTTCTACTCAGCTAATTTATTCGGCGAGGAGATCAGACTGTATTTTCTCTAGTTGTTTACATCAGATCTGTTATGGCGCTGCGTTACTCTGGTGGCAGGGATTGCGTTGAGGGTTTATGGTATGTAAAACCAACGGATGAGTTGTGAACACGGCGTAACTTGCCGTAGCATTAGAACTTCAACAGCCAAAGCAGTAACTTAATTATTAAATTACTCAATTTTGCAATGATTAACGTTAGTCAAAGCCATAAATTTACTTCACTGGCATTGCATTCAATTAGCCCAGGACGCTCGCTGCTAGAATTCTCCCAGCAGGTGAAGCACGCTTGTTGGTTGAACTGCCAATGTCAGCTATTCTCCTGTAAGATGAGCATGCGACCAATGTTAGGTCCGTGGAGCCATTTTAAAAGCTTTATAATTTATAGTATATATAATTTGGGGGTGGGGACTAGATTAAGCTGTAAATGACATGGGAATAGTGTGGAACACATGGTTGACTAAATGGCTATAAGTTATGAAGAGTCTGGTTAAGATGTGAACGTATCGGTTAGAGAGCGCAGCTCTGTCCAATGTTTTTCTACATTTAAATCGCCAACAATGCAGTGATGAGGAAGGACTAGTAGAGCCAAAATCGTTGCTCTGCCTATGAACGTACTGTTCAGTTGTATCTGACAGCCTAAATTTACTGGATATGTGGGCTATTATATTATGAAGAACTACAAACTTTTAGTTAAAGTTTAGTTAAATAGCCTAATCAATCCATACGTAAAATGAAACATGCATGTTAATTTGCGTTTTTGTTTCAGCCTATCAATCTATCAAGCAATAAATAAATGAATTGAAATGAATGCCATGTAAACATTATAAAAAGGTTTGTGTTTTATGTTAGTTTTCGGAGGACAGTCAGCAGGTTTTATTTTAATGTTACTGGCCGCTGTGAAAGATAATTAAATTAGGCTGAGGAAAAGCCGAGTGGTGCGGGCTAGCTACAGTGCGTTGTGTAACGTTATGAGTTAGAAGCATACATAATGTATGCTTAAAGCCCGTTACACATCGGGGACGTAACGAATAAGCGGGGCGAAAATGCGTAAAATTTGTTGTCGAATATTTTGCGTAAAAACCTGTCACCCCTGCAACAATGCGAAAAAACTAAAAGCTTGCGTTCTTTTTCACGGTTGAAAATGGATTACTCTTGACGATGACGACCTGGTTATCCGTTCTCGTTCATGATGTCATTCATTAAACACAACGTTCAAGAAAATGTAAAATTCGGTCCATCACGGAACAAATGTGTATTTTTTTTGCCTCTACCAGAACGTTAAAAACAGAGCATGCTTAAATTACATTGCCAAAATATTGAACCGGGCTTATTATGTGTCCGTTTTTACTTATGTAAAGTTTGTTTTGTGTACAACATGCTCTCCTTCTCTTCCCTCCTTTTACGGACATACGTGTCCCTGAGATTTTTCCACTGCCTCTTGATCTCTTCCACTAATATAAAGGGTTAACCACAACATAACAATACATTATGCCATTTCAGCAAACAAACATGTTTAAAATAAATTTGTCGTAGTCTATACAGTGTAGCAACTCATGAAGTCTGAAGAGTTCTCTCCAAAACGATTGCTACTGGCAGACCTCGTCTGTTTTCCTCGTTATTTATATAACTTGGCTTTATTTACCACGCGCACAGACAACCGTGTGACAGCTAAAACATTTCATATCGTCACCTTCTTAAAATAATCGCCTAAGTCATATTTTCAAGTTTTTCAGAAAACAGAATAAACTGAACCAAATACAGAATATATGATATTTGTTAATCATTTCACACAAAAAGGGTATATCAATAGATGACTATTGACTTACAAATAACACTGTCTGTCAATTATGTAACATAAGAGGATTAAAGACTAAATAACTACACAACATTTATAGCCTAGCCAAATATTGTAGTAAACATTATCACTTACCATTCGGGGACGAGTCCAGAATCATGGAAATGACTTAATTTATGTTGATTTACTTTGCATCTTGAAGCAGCCGCCATATTAATAACTTGTAAAAATGCCTAAGTCAAAATTTATTGTGACTTAGGCAAACATACAAACAGCCTAAGAGCACTCTTGACTTAGGCGATTACATTACTGGGGTAAAACAGCATGATCCTTTCAATTAAGGATCTAGGCAACTTTACCAGAGGTGGCCAGCATCATGAAGAGCTGATTTAAGCAAAAATCTCATGTTCCTCAAAAAATGACTTAGGCGATTATTTTAAGAAGGTGACGATATGCTACTCTACCCTGCCCTTCTCATACCCTTTTCTCCCTCCACCACAGTGGCTGCCCCTGGCCAGACCAGGTAGCTAGCCTACGTGTCGTCTTTCTCCATCTGTTAGCCTATAGCCCACAATTCCTATAGCAAATATCCACGAAACAATATCACATATAACGGTTAGCTAGCTTTCAACCTTTGTTTTCACCAAGGCAAACAACCCAGCCGGTGACAGCGTAGCCTATATGAACTTGCCTAAAGTCAAAAAATAAATAGGCCTACGTAATCGTGTAGCTATGTTTGTGTAATCGCCACTGGCTTGTTATCTTCCCTTTATATGAACTGCTATCAACGTTAACGTTAGACCTAAAGGTTAGTTAACGTGAGCTGGCTAAAATAGCTGGAGACAACTTTTAAGCCAATGCTAATAACCTGTGGGAGCTCATCAGATAGAAAGTTGTGCGTATTGCAACCATTTAGCTATAAACCCACCATCTTCATAGCCTATTTGCTCGGTTATGGTTTTCCACAAATTGTCCTTCAAATCGTTGTTTTTGTAACATTTATGTCTCATCTGAGAGTACGCTATTCTGAGAAACATGTTGTAGTTTGTTGTGGCAGTGCGGTGACGTCAGACATGGAAACTTGTTATGATTGGATAGATAAATACTATCGCAAACGAAAACTCGCGAAAAACGACCTTGCTCTGAAAAAATTACATGCTGCCTTTTTGCAAAGGACATTTTGCGTTTGATGTGCAAGATTTTATGAACAATACAGGAGTTCGTTTTTATTTTTCAACGTGTGATTTATTTGTGCGAGTACATCGCGGCCAGTGTGTAACGGCTTTAAATAATACAGTATGGAAATTATTTTGGAGTGGTTGCCAAGTCAGTATAACTTAGCAACTAGGAAGTTATGGTAGCCAAAACGGAGAACCAATGGTTGCCAGGGGCTACAGTTCATGTCGAGCCCCACTCCCAAATGCGGGACATGAATCGTGCATGGTGAAATACCTCCCTGGACGCCGCATTTCACAAAATAAATAAATAAATAAATAGGCTACTTAGCACACGAACCAAGAGACTGTCCATGTCAGCCTAACGTTATACAGAATTACCGTGATTTTCCGGGACAGACGGTATTGGTATTCGGGTATCGATACAGCAGTTCTGTGTACAGCTAACGTTAACGTTATTTTTTTCTACAGTCTAGACTAGACTGGTAAATTACAGCTATTCCAAGCAGCTAGCATTATGGCATAAGAGAGAATGCTGGCTAACTTCCTACGCTAAAGTAACGTTAATTCATATTGAACTGAGCTGAAGTTTGCAAGCTAGCTATTCATGCAGCTTGCAGATCAGACCGACATAGGCAGTAGTCATGTCTGCGGGACATAATCTGCAGGATTAATGTTCAGAATAACGTCATCCAAACACTGAACAAGCACACCGTTTTTTCAGCCAGACATTTAGGGCACTGAGCCGGCTGAATTTCTCTGCCATGGTTTAAAACGGGAAGTGGTCCTGGGATCATAAGCTTGCACGTGGGTTTGATAGTTATAGGCCTATAATTAAATAAAATCGTTCTTTAAAATCGTTCTTTCAACCTGGTAGAATTCCTGCCCGCAAGAATGATTACATATTAAAATCCTTGAAACCACTGGCAACATTTACGTTGCAATTGTTCGTCGGAGAAGATACATGCTTCTGAGCAGACGTTTTTATCTAAAGTGTTTTATCTACAGTACATGAATGCATACATTATGAAGCCGGGGTCGACGTTGGGGAGCTGAGGAAATGATGGCACATTTATAGGAAGACTGTTGCCAGCATTATAACAAATACCACAATGGATTTAACTGAACTTTGCAAATAAACATGATTACTATTTTTCCATCTAAGAGTAGCGTTCTTTCGGTGTTAAAATGAATGAGATGCTCTGAAGAGAAATGGTGCAAATTCATCAAATGTGAATGAATAATACTTAAAAATCCGAAGATTTAAGATTTAAGGTTAAAGAACCGTAAAGCCGATTGATATGAAAAATTGTACCGAGTATGTTTGTACTGGTCCATAACAAGTTTGAAAAGGAACAATTTGTACGAAAAAAAAAAACTGCGCCACACAAGTTAATCAATACCAAAAATAACTAAATATGTAACTAGGGGTGCAAAATTCCGGGAATATTCAAAGGTGGAAACTTTCCATGGGAATTAACGGGAATATATGGGAATTAATGGGAATAAACTGGAAATGTTGGTGTTATTTGTACTAGCTGTATTTACCTCGTCATATGCAGACATAAATATAAACATTTTGTTTTGTCATAAGCAGACATCCATGCCAGGGCTGTACATTAACTTTTTTTGCACATAGCACTGGTGCTACAGAGGTTGATAGTTTTGTAGCGCAGGCCAAAAACTTGTAGCACAAGTATAAAACCTCTCTAAAAACAACCACAAGTTATGCAGTTCATCACTTAAACAGGTATGTGACTGGCAAAGGACATGAATGTTGCATACAACAAACGGTGTGTGTGCGCACGTGTCACAGATCTAGCATGTCTGCTGGCCACTTTTTATCCACCACCACAACAAAGTTGTGGAGGGGGACTCTAATTTGATCCCCGTGTGTGGTCTGTCTGTGTGTCACACATGTATGTCCCAGAGCCCACCACCAGAGGGGCGCTATAACAATACATTTCCCCATAGCCAAGTACATTTTGCTTTGTACATAAAAAAACTATGCTTGATGTCTCCGCATAGTGGCATTTCTACTCAGCAGACCGTCGACTTTCTAAATCCACAGAGTTCAGAGCATAAGCTGTTTTAGTAGCTCTTTGTGGAAAATGTAGAGTATGCATTTTCCCATTAAAGGTATACTATGTAGTTTCAGAACACCAGATGGCGATATAGAGCACGTAGGAGATCACGGTCACTGATCAAGCTGTCCTAAATGAATAAATGTCGTAAGTTAGTTAACAGAAGCTAATCTGTAACATTAGCTACATCTATTCTCACTAGGGATGTGCGCGTGTCGTCGATTAAACGTTGCTACCCTCGCTAGTCAGCACCAGAAATACTAGTCGGTTAAACTTATTATTTTATTAATGTACACATTTAACATTACATTTACATTATAGGCATTTAGCAGACGCTCTTATCCAGAGCGACTTACACAGCATTTCTTTTTGCATTTATACATAGTATCCATTGATACAGCTGGATATATACTGAAGGTGAAGTACCTTGCTCAAGGGTACAACGGCAGTGTCCGACCTGGGAATCGAACCTGCAACCTTTCGGTTACAAACCCAGTTCCTTAACCATTATACCACACTGCCGCCCACATTACAACGCCCATTTAAATTACATATTGACACAATTTGCACTGAAATGTTATGTTTTCCTGGTCAAATGTTGCTTTATGAAAAAACGAACATCCGTTATTAATGTTAACAACGCCGGATTTAAAAAAAAAAGGAAAAAAACAAAACTCATTAGCCTGTTCGCCCTGCAAGTTAAACCAGCGAGGTGGAAAGAGTAAGTAGGCCTATCGCGTTGTTGAATAGCCCAATAAAACGAATCTAATGTCACGTCGATCAGTAGGCCTAATTGATATTTTTTTGTGGGCCTATTATTGGTAGTTTTTCTGATGACCGATTATTATTTTTTACTGTATTTGCTATGCGATCACGTTCACCCAATGAAAATGCCATTGTAATAATCAGGCACGTTTCCTAAAAATGTTTTGTTACATTGAATATTGTTTTCAATAACTTGTTAACTTTTATTTAGTGAGTTGTTGTCATATTTTGTAGGATAATGTGCAATGTTCATAATGCAAGGCGCACATTTCAGCGGCATTTAAAATACGATTTGGTTATTGAAGAATGTGATTAACGGTTTCAAATGGCTCTTAAAATATACGCAATATTTTTTCGGACAATGTTTAACCTTATAGATTAAATTGTGCTCAATTTTGACAGTTTTCTGAGTGTTTTCTTACTTTTAGACTAGTCGACTAGTCTAAGTTTAAACTTCCGTTTAAACGTCAGGGAAATTAGTCGTTAGGAACATCCCGAATTCTCACACACGTTAATGTGATGGTTATATAAGACAAGGATTTTCTGGTTTCCCTCGAATTGTCCATCAATATGCTAATGAATTAAATTAAGGTGGCCATCAGGTATATTGTGATACAAACGTTCAAGAGAAATGGAAATGACGAAGTTAGTTGTAAAAAAAACTAAAAATACAAACATACTGGTTATGCTAGCCAGCTTGTGTTCCCAAATAAATGTTAAGCTTGTTTGATTGCTGTTATTTGAGTGCCAGCTAGCTAGCTAACGTTACACAGCAACTGGCTGATCAGTTATGGATGGATAACTTGAAGGGTTTCTTCTCGTGACTTATTTTTCCATAGAGTTCAATAGGAAAATCTGTCAGGAGAAACAACCCTTAAAGTGATCCTTCCATATCTACTGTATTTCTGGCAGCAGAGTGACGGTTAATGGCTTGTTTAATACAGCAGACCCTTGATGACTGAGAGCCACTTAGCCAACCATGTGTTCTATATTGTTCCAGTGTAATTTACAGCTAAATCTCGTCTCACCCCCCAATTCCCATAGAGATCCATTCAAATGCAGAGCTGTTATAGTATCGCTTGTAAGAGTACCAGCAAATAAGATATCAAGAGCCTTTTGATGTTGTTGGGTCACAGACATCATAAAGTCATGGCATGCAAAGGATATGCAACCAAATATAAAAAATATGGCTTTTCTACCACATTTAATTTAGCGTGCTCAATACTTTTTTCCTGTGTCATTTCACTTTATTGCACATAACTTTTTTAAAGAATTGGAACGTTACAATTTCTTTAGCTGTGTAGTTTTATTCAGTTAATACCAATGTCTGGTCAAAGTTTAATGTGAATAGCTACATTGGAAATATGTTTGATAATACAATTGTTGACGTGTCCAATACTTATTTCCCCCATTGTACATTTGCTTCTTCTGATGGATTAAGATAAAATATTGATATCACAGTGTTACATACACTACGATAGACTACAACTACCAAATAGAATAGTGAGGTGCATCGATTCACTTCACACAAATCACGCAAAAGAAAAAATAGTTTTTCGCACAGGTTCTACTGCAGTAACTGAATTTATCACACAGCCCAATTTTTTCGTAGCACGTGCAACATATATGTCGCGCTGTACAGTCCTGCATGCAAACATTTGTGAGTAGAACTTTAATGGATTCTTTCATTGAACAAAAAACATGAATGTTGAATAAAATAAATGTATTTTTTCCTAACCCCCCCATTTGAGCCCGTCCTTGGGCTCAAATGAAGTAGTGTGGCCTCAATAGCCTTGCTGTTGTGTGCAGGATGCTGGGAATTATTTCTGCATGCGATGGAAAAATGCACAGTGTAATGAGTGCATGCAGAGGGCCCTGCAGTAGTGTGCAGGATGCTTGGAATTGTCTGTGCATGTGATAAAAGAATGCACTGGACATGTAATATAGTACTCAAGTGAGGACGTCAGACGTGGGTGAAGTCTGGTTTCGGAAGTAAATTACCTATGACATATAGAACGGGCTTCGGAGACTGTCAACTATTTCTTGAAATCTGATTTATAGAATGAGCCGAAACGTTCCTGGATTAGCCTGTGTGGTATAAGGATATAGAGCATACATTTCATGCTCCAATTTTTATTTTTTAAAGTAATAATTAATGATTTGTAGTCTACTTTAACGGACTACATATCCATTACTACAACACACGGGCGGTTCTCGACCAATCAGATATCATCTTGTCTGGACATTTTTGGCAGTGCATACCACCTTGCTAATTTGGCCATTTTACTTCATTTAACCGTCCGAAGGGAATTATGGGACGTTGAGTTTTTAAAAGGTGCCAGCGCTGGGATATTCACAAAAAAAATACAAAAATGTAAAATATACTCGAAGCTGGTCCAGAAAAACTACATATTGTTATATTTAACAATCCAAAAAATTGATGGTAAGACATAATCACGAGAAATTGTTTAAAAGTAAGTTTTAGTTAATGTCTATAGTCTAAATGAATGGGGAAGTCACTTCTGAAAGTGTGACGTATGACGTTTGGCTCAGAGCCTCAGACTCAAAGATGTTTCTTCATTTTTGCTTTATATCCAGCTACATTTAGTCTAATGAGGGCATATTAAAAATGTGTTTCTCATTAATGGCTCTACAATCCTAAAATTCTATATACTTCGTCCACTTTTTTGGGAATTTTGAAAGTGGCCATGACCTATCACTCAGGCCACCAGTTTATATTGACCACATGACTCGCAGGGATTTAAACTTGAAATGGCACAATCAACTGAATAATTATACAATTGAGATGAAAAAATAAATAAATTTTGCAACTGGAGTTGCTGAATAAAACTCCAATGAAAACAATTAGTTGACCTAGTACATGTGCAAAAGCCCAGCTCCATCTCGTCTCTGCTACCTAGCTACATTGATTCAAACCCGACTCCCGGGGCTGATCTGGCTGGTAACGTTAATTGGCTAGCATGCCGTTTACAAATAATTTAACCAACTAACGTTACCAAGCAACGACAGATCCAGGTTGGCTAGTAGCTAACGTTAGCCAGCCACCAAACTAGCTAGGTTACAGGTAGCTACTTGGCCACCCCTGCCTTGCATCACTATAGGCTAGAAAGCTATCATTCATTGTTGGCTAAAATCAACACCGTTTGTCATAATACATAACGTTAGTCGACTGCTTGCTTGCTAGCCAGCTAGCTAGGTAACATACACTTACGGCCACCGGTGTCCATGAGCCCTCTCTGAATCTAAATTCCAAGTTTGGTTGGAATTTATTAAAGTGGGTGTGACCAATTACATAATAGCCCATTTCCTATTTCCCAATAGCCCATTTCCTATTTCCCATTGGCATCCATTGTATTTATATCTCAGCCTCTGAATACATTAGAAACTCCATTAAACTGTCAAAATGGTCAGTATTGCATGATTATAAAAGATATCAGACCTCATAAGTATGTATGCAGTTTTTGAGTTATAAAATGCATGTATGGCTGTATTTGCTTGCATTGTTTTTCTAACTCAGCAGCTAAATACAACAACAAAAAATCCATTAAACTTTCAAAGTTTTGCCCAAAATTTTATTTTGATAAACAATAGCTGGTGGGGCACATGGCTAATGTAAGATGTGGTCTTAGTAGTTTTTCAGCTGTTTGCTTTGGATAGTGTACCTTTACACGAGAGAATGATAGATGATACATAAAATAAATTAAAAGATAAAATAGAGATTTACTTAGGAATTAAATGGGAAATTCAAAAATAGGAAACTAGTGGGCGGGCTATTTGGTCGCATATTCTTTGCATGCTGTTACTGTCATTTTCCTATAGAACTCTATGGGGGAAAAAGTCAGGAGAAACAACCCTTAAAGGGATCCATCCACATCTACTCCATATCTGGCAACAGAGTGATGGTTTGGGGCTCGTTTGATACCTTAGACCCTTGATGACTTACAGCCATTTCGCCAGTCATGTGTTCCATACTGTACCAGTGTAATTTACAGCTGAATCTAGTCTCACGGCCCAATTCTCATAGAGATCAGTTCAAATGCAGAGAGGTTATAGTATCGCTTGTAACAGTACCTGAAAATAAGATATCGAGAGTCTTTTGATGTTGATGGGTCACAGACTTCAGGAAGTAACAGCATGCAAAGGATATGCGACCAAATATTAAATATGATACTTTAAAAATATGTTAAAGCATAGGGTATGAATACTTATGTAAATGAAAAATTTCAGTTTTCGATTTTTAATACATTTGCAAAAATTTCTAAAAACATGTTTTCACTTTGTCATTATGCGCTATTTTGTGTAGAATCTTGAGACAAAAAATGAGCTCAATCTATTGTAGAATATGTCTGTAAGGTAATAAAACGTGGAGAAGTTGAAAGGGGGGTGCAGACTTTCCGGCTTGACTATACAATGGGGGAAATAAGTATTGGACACGTCAACAATTTTATTATCAAACATATTTCCAATGTAGCTATTCACATGAGATTTTGACCAGACATTGGTATTAACTCAATAAAACTACACAGCTAAAGAAATTGTAACATTCCAATCTTTAAAAAAAGTTATGTGCAATAAAGTGGAATGACACAGGAAAAAGGTATTGAACACGCTAAATTAAATGTATTTAATACTTGGTGGAAATATTTGTAATATTTGGTCGCATATCCTTTGCATGCCATGACTTCCTGATGTCTGTGACCCAACAACATCAAAAGACTGTTGATATATCTTATTTTCTGGTACTCTTACAAGCGATACTATAACAGCTCTGCATTTGAATGGATCTCTATGGGAATTGGGGGGTGAGACTAGATTTAGCTGTAAATTACACTGGAACAGTATAGAACACATGGTTGGCTAAAGGGCTCTTAAGTCATCAAGGGTCTGATGTATCAAACAAGCCTTTAACCATCACTCTGCTGCCAGAAATACAGTAGCTATGGAAGGATCACTTTAAGGGTTGTTTCTCCTGACAGATTTTCCAATTGAACTCTATAGAAAAATAAGTCAGGAGAAGAAACCCTTCAAGTTAGTTTTATTGAGTTAATACCAATGTCTGGTCAAAATCTCATGTGAATAGCTACATTGGAAATATGTTTGATAAGAAAATTGTTGACGTGTCCAATACTTATTTCCCCCATTGTATATACATTGCTCAAACAAATTAAGGGAACACTTAATCATCACAGTATAACACCAAGTCAGTTAAACCAAACCGGTCATGCTGGATGATGTTGCAGGCAGCTTAGAATTCGCCACGGTGTCTCCAGACTCTTTCACGTCTGTCACATGTGCTCAGTGTGAACCTGCTCTCATCTGTGAAGAGAACGGGGCGCCAATGGCGAACCTGCCAATTCTGGTGTTTTCTGGTAAATGTCAATCGAGCTGCACGGTGCTGGGCTGTGAGCACAGGTCCCACTACAGGACGTCGGGGCCACATGCCACCCTCATGGAGTCTGTTTCGGACAGTTTGGTCAGAAACATGCACACAAGTAGCCCGCTGGAGGTTGTTTTGTAGGGCTCTGGCAGTGCTCCTCCTGTTCCTCCTCGCGCAAAGGAGTAGATACCGGTCCTGCTGCTGGGTTGTTGCCCTTCTACGGCCCTGTTCTGCTCTCCTCGTGTAATGGCCCGTCTCCCGGTATCTCCTCCACGCTCTTGAGACTGTGCTGGGAGACACAGCAAACCTTCTTGCGATGGCACGTATGGATGTGCCATCCTGGAGGAGCTGGAATACCTGTGCAACCTGAATGGGCTGCAGGTACCGCCTCATGCTACCAGTAGTGACAAGGTCACTAGCAAAATGCAAAACTAGAGAAAAATCAGTCGGGAAGGATAAGGAGAGAGAAATGGTCTGTGGCCACCACCTGCAAAACCATTTACTTTTTGGGGGTTGTCTTGCTGTTGCCTCTCCTGTCCATCTGTTGTCACTTTCATTTGCACCAAAGCAGGTGAAATTGATTCACAATTGTTTACGCTTCCTAACTGGACAGATCGAAATCCCAGAAGTTTAATTAACTTGGTGTTATACTGTGTTGATTAAATGTTTCTTAAATTTTTTTGAGCAGTTTATTTTCTCGCTAGGGAACATCTGTTGTCGCCCCCGCAACAACAAAAAAGACAGACAGTGGGGCAGACGCACAACACACAAACAAACATATCAAACAAAGACATCCAACAGAATAATTACATCATAAAGTGAATTAAAGTGCAATACAGCCTTGATTAAAAATGGCCCCCGCTGTCCCGAGATGTCCAGTGTCACCAAGCAGTCCAACACACAAACTCCCCCTCCACGACTTTCCTCCATACACGCAGTGCCGCGGTCTCTGTACACTGCCGAAACGGAGCACCGAACTGCGTCAATCTTTCCAGTCGTCGTCTCACTCCTCTCCCGCATTAGGTTCTCCTTCCCTAATGGCCTTTTGAAGATTTTCTGCACTCCCGGATCAGACCCGACATCTTCAACTCCGGTGAAGAGCGATGGTAAACTTTGTTGCTGGAGTCTGCAGCTCCAATAGACATTCCCAAGCATATGTTGCGAATGCGTCTCCATGGTGATGACCACAAACAAAATTATATCGACTAGACAATTCGTCAATATTATCAAAACGAGCAGCAGGAGTGCCCTGAAAAATCTCCAGCCCGCTTCCCCGTCCCACTATAGACACACAGCGCATGAAAAAAACAAAAACAAAAGCCAGACATCACAAAACACATTCAAATGAACAAACATGAACACAAGAGACAGCTGGACTACAGTTGTTAAAAAAATAATAATAATAGTAGTACAACATCATGATCACCGATGAACCACTGTTATTAGTAGTAGTGATATTTCTGCATGGCAAATAATTTACTTGTAGATGTAGTAGTGTAATAGAAAAACAACAGACCCAACTGTCATGACATGCACGCTGCTTGTTCTGAGTAATTGACTCATTCATTGAAAGGGGCGTGTTCAAAATAATAGCAGTGTGGAGTTTAATTAGAGCATTAATTCTGTGAAAAAACAGGTGTCATTAATTGTTCTTTATTAAGGAAGAAGGGAAGCAAATGTTTCACACATTGTTATAAAATATATTTCCTTCTGAATTGCTAAGTAAAATGGGCCGTTCCAAACATTGTTCGGCGGAACAACGTAATTTGATTAAAAAGTTGATTGGAGAGGAGAGAACTATAGGATGCTCAGCTAAAAAGATCTCAAATGCTTTAAAATTGCAACAAAAACCCGAAAAACGCAGAAAAAAAATAGCAACTACTGTTAAAATGAATCGAAGAATAGTCAGAATGGCAAAGATTCAGCCAATCATCACCTCCAGAAAGATCAAAGATGATCTAAAATTACCTGTAAGTGCTGTCACAGTCAGAAGATGTTTGATCGAAGCTAAGCTATCAGCAAGAAGCCCCTGTAAAGCACCATTGTTGAAAGAACGGCATGTGCAGAATTGGTTAAAATTTGCCAAGGAACACATCGATTGGCCCAAAGAGAAATGGCATATCATTCTGTGGACTTATGAGAGTAAAATTGTTTTTTTCGGGTCTAGTGGTCGTCGACAGTACATCAGACGACACCCGGGTACTGAATTCAAGCCACAGTACACTGAAGACAGTGAAGCATGGTGGCGCAAAAATCATGGTATGGGGATGATTTTCATACTACTAGGTGTTGGGCCTATTTATCGTATACCAGGGATCATGGATCAGTTTGAATACATCAAAATACTTGAAGAGATTATGTTGCCGTATGCAGAAGAGGGAATGCCCCTGAAATGGGTGTTTCAACAAGACAACGACCCCAAACACACGAGTAAGCGAGCATCATCTTGGTTCCAGACGAAACGGATTGAGGTAATGGAGTGGCCAGCTCAATCCACCGACCTCAACCCCATTGAAGACTTGTTGGGTGACATTAAAAAGTTGCAGTTTCTGAAGCAAAACCCAAAAATTCACAGGAACTGTGGAATGTAGTTTGTTCACCCTGGGCTGAAATACCTGTTTCTAGGTGCCAGAAGTTGGTTGACTCGATGCAACGCAGATGCGCAGCAGTTATCAAAAACGATGGTTATGCAACTAAATATTAGTTCAGTAATTTAAAGTGAAGTTAAATCTTGAAAAATTTCTTCAGTTTATACAGTAAATGTTTGAGTTTGAAGAGAAGAATGTTGACACTGCTATTTTTTTGAACAGATTAATATTCCTTTTCTTTGCTTCCTGTAAAAGAATAATGCTGACTTTATAAAATGTGTTAATGCTTTGATTTGGAATTGAATGTGTAATATTTCCACTACATTTGATATATGGAACTAAAAACTTTTAAAATATTAGCATTTTTAAACGCACTGCTATTTATTTGAACACAACTGTACATGTCACCATTACAGCGCCACGTGACATCACGTTACGTATGTTAATCTTTCCATAATATACACTTGCTTGTTCAAATCCCTCCATTTCTATATTTTTGGTTTGCATATTTGATGCCAATTACATGTAATTGCTTTCAATGCAGTTATTATGAAAACGTTTGAGTCATACCGAGAAGATGATACCTAACGTCCAGTTGGAAATTTACTTTTATTACCTGAATTGTATTGTTTCCCAAAATTATTTTAATATTGGACAGAACCATAAAATATGAGAGGTTGGCAAGGTAATCTCCACAGTTTCTCCAGCACATTGGGGTAATTGCATTATCATATTTTGCCTGTTGCACTGGTGTCATAAAGTACTGGAGTTGTATCTTCCAAGAGTATTCCTGCCATAAAAGTGAGTTTGTCGTTTTATGGCTATTAATATTCATTTTCCTCCATTCATCATCTGATATATCAATTTATAACTCCTTTCATTTTTCTTTTGCTGTTATTTCACCCTTTTTATTAGCATTTGTAAGGATTTTATAAATTGCAGAAATTTGGCCTTTAATTCTACGCAGACTTAGATTTTTCAAAATAAACTTAACTAGAGGGTGTAAGTCATTGATTGTTTTATTCTGCGTCTGACTGTTTCCCATATAGCTTCTAACTTGAAGGTAGCAAAAAAAATGGGAATGGGGAATTTTGTATTTTTGGGAAAGTTCTATCAGCATGCGAAATATCACGTTTCTATCTGCCACCATTAGCTTGTAATTCATTAAAGTAGCATGCTATGCTTCTACACTGTTATCTGGAATGGACCCAACCACATGTAAGATAGCAGACATTTAAACATATTTGAGAGTTAAAGTTTTTATTTTTTCACCAAAAACTCACTCCACAGGAAAAAAAGACTAGTGGTATTTGTTTGTCACCACATAACTTTCTTTTGCTATAAAAAGCTTTGGTAAAATATGAAATGGTCGTAATCTTACCTTTGGTTATGAAGATTAAGATGTCCCCTGCAAGAATCTGAGGTTATTTTTTGCCTTGTTTGACCCGTTTTTAATATTTAATCCTTGTTTCAACATGTGTCCATGCTCCAAAATGGCCGTGCGTAAATGACCGCATTCAAAAGATGCACTTACGTGATTTGAATTGACACTTATATCGTCCAAGAGAGCGCATCCTTAGCTTTCTGAACTGGTATGGCATTCTCATAGGTAGATTTAACCAGCTGATCGATATTCATGCATAACACAGGACTAGGTTGCATCTATTCGGAAGCCATTTTGGATCCAATTTCTACCAGTTTCAGACGCACAATGCCTCATTGTTATTACACAGAGATTCGAGTAGATTTTTTCAAGTAATAACTTTATTTGTGCATAGGTTGAATTTTAGTCACATGTATTATCTAATTTCTTGTGGCTAAATAGTAGCATAGGTCATATCATGTATTGTATCATTAGTATTGGTACATTGCCTAGCCATGCATTATGCTATGTTGAGCACACCTGAATCAATGGGCCATAAACTAACCTATGACATTTTTGCTGGTTGTTAATGGTAATCCAGTGTCCCAATAATTTGTGATATTCATAAGACTAAAGTTTAAACAAGTTTATATGTGACCAGGGTAAATTTTAGTCAACAATCCATGTAAAATATAGGATTTATTTTTTATTATTATTATTTTTGTGATAGACCAACCATATTTATTTTTGATTTGTAACATAGTACATTGTTGTTCTTATCGCTTATCTCATTTGTTGTGGCTGAATGGTAGGATAAGTCATATCATGTATTGTAGCATTAGTATTTATACATAGCTTAGCCATACATTACCCTATATTGAGCACACCAGCATCAATGTGCCGTAATATGAACAAACAAAGCATTGTATTCATTTTTGTATAGGGTTGGATAGGTTTCTGGACCCCTATATATCTCACCGCTCCATTCTTTTGAAAAATTGTCATGCACTGAATGCAAACATGTCTGTGAGTCAGAATACTTTGTGTTGATGGAAACTGATTACCTCCTCATTTACTGTAATGCACATTTTATCCATTTTGGATTAATTTGGAGACACTAAGGGACACCAGGATACACTCTTTACAAATAACCTTGTAGAATGTAGTTTTACATATCCCCAAAAAGATGTGTACACATGTTTTCGAGAGGTGTGTGGATCAGGAAATGTAAAGTATGACCTGTTTTATATCTTTGCCTTTCAGAGGTACACTCTAAAGTAAGAACTTTACAACTTCCATTTTACATTTTCTGCAAGTATTTTGTGCATTTACAGCCCATAATGTATATAAATATTATGTAAACAAATAGCTTTAAGCAATGACATTTAAATGGTACATGTGTGTGATGTGCACATCTGGGGTTATAAGGCTTTAAACAGAACAGTGCAAAACAGGCGAAAATTGGCCCAATTTTGCTTCTGCACAAAGAAGTTAAAGTGATCCATCCACATCTACTCTGGCCACAGAGTGATGGTTTGGGGCTTGTTTGATACCTTAGACCCTGGATGACTTACAGCCATTTAGGCAGTCGTGTTTCATACTGTACCAGTGTAATTTACTGCTGAATCTAGTCTCACCCCCCAATTCCCATAGAGATCCATTAAAATTCAGAGAGGTTATAGTATCGCTTGTAAAAGTTCCTGAAAATAAGATATCGAGAGTCTTTTGATATTGATGGGTCATGGACTTCAGGAAGTAACAGCATGCAAAGAATATGCGACCAAATATTATATATGATACTTTAAAAATCCAAAGGTTTTGCCAACAAATCATTTAATGTTGGATAATTTTGCTCAATAAATAAATTATAAAAGAATCATGTTGATTGTGTTTTTGTTGAGCTGGGTTCACTTTATCATGTTTTAGGACTTGAAGATGTGATCACATTTTAGATCGAATTTATGCAGATATACAGAAAATTCTAAAGGGTTCACAAACTTTCGAGCAGCATTGCATATATAGAGTTCTTGAAGTTTCTCAAGACCCATTCAATCTTTTCTATCGTCTCCAGGAAAAAATAAAATGAAATGGGTAGCTATGCATAGAAATAAGACCAGTCATGATTATTATCATCAGTGTTCTTCCTCTTCACTGTATTGATTCAGTGATTGCATCAAGACCTTTCCCTCTCCCACCATACTGGCGTCCCGTTTTCCCTGACCGTCAGCCGTCTTCCATCCCTCTGCACCTAATAGCTCGTTCAGGTTCAGTTCATATGGTAATTTAATGTCAATGCCACGTTCTCGTAGTCCTCTCGTCTCGCCGCTGCTTGGGGGTTCTCATAGAGGATTATATTGTTTTCTCCAAAAACTTTCAGTTTCGCTGGATTTACTATATGCGACTTGATCTGAAGTTCATGCAGTTTTCTTCTTATGCATTTGTGTTTGATCCTCTCTTTTTGAACGCAAGTCGGATAATCTTGATCGAAGTAAATTCTTGTTTTGTCTGTAGATTTCTTTTTTGAATTTTTGAATTTTTTTATTGAAACAACCCTTCAAGTGATCCATCCATTGTCTGCATATCTGGCACCAGAGTGATAGTTTGAGGCTCATTTGATACCGCAGACCCTTGATGACTTACAGCCATTTAGCAAACCATGGGTTCCATACTATTCTTGTGTAATTTACAGCTTAATATAGTCCCACCCCCCAATTTCTGATAGATATCCATCCATCCATTCAAATGCAGTGAGGTTATAGTATCGCTTGTAATAGTACCTGAAAATAAGATATCAAATGTTCTTTTATTCCTGTTATCATCTGTTTACCTGTGGAATGTTCCAAACTGGTGTTTTTTGTACTTCCCAGTCTTTTTTTTGCCCCTGTCCCAACTTTTTTGGAATGTGTTGCAGGCATCAAATTTGGAATTAGTGTATATTTACAAAAATCTATGAAGTTAATAAGGTACATTAAATATCTTTTATTCGTACTGTTTTCAATTAAATGCATGTAAAAGGGAATTTACAAATCACTGCTTTCTGCTTTTATGTGCATTTTACATACTGTCCCAACCTTTTTGGGATTGGGGTTTGTAAATTAATGGGGCCGTTTGTGAAATATACAAAATAACATTGCTTTATTAGTTAACCTTACTTAACCTTACCTTAATGTATTAGTAAATAGAAAGTTATTTACTGTAAATCTTATTTTATCACTGAGTCATATCAAAGTGTACGTGTGTAATATGAGGGGGCCTGCAGCAGAAACCACACTAAAAACTACATTTCAGTCGACCATCTGCATCTACCTATACACAAAAGAAGGATTGGCTGTTGTGAAAATACACCAAGATGGCAGTATGACCAATAATGAAAAAATGACTGCGTTAACGTTGTGAGACAACATTCAGCCAGGTTTACATGAGCTACGGCTACTGTAACAGCAAGTTACCCAGCCTATTGGCTAGCTAGCTACAGGCCCAGCCCAACAAGTTTATACAGCTATTATTATCGCACAAAGTCAAGATACAATCAAATTACCGATAAACAATTCAGACTAAAATCCTAAATTATGCCTGAGATGTTTGATCAGTCTTACTGAAGTCCGCGGGGAATTGATTACAGCTGGCTTTGTCCGTGAGGTGGGTGGCCAGGGCGTCTCCTTTGGCCTTTCTTCTCCTGTTTGGAATTTCTCCGACGTCGCCTGGTTACCGCCTGGTTTGCATCTTTGTCCATGGCTGGAACAGTCGGAGTTGCGTTAATTCAGTCCTCTGGTTAGATGCCGTGGGCAAGCTAACTCGTTCCTTGCGCCTCACTCCACGGCCCACCTTTGTAGCTGCGTAGCTAGTAAAAGGGGAAGACAAAATGGAGTGCTTCCTTTTGTGCAGTTGTGCACAAGAGTGGACTTGAAGGAAAATGGGGCTTGAAGGAAAAATGGGGGCGACAGATTGGAATGTCTTCAGTTTTATCTGTTTTAGTTTTATGACCCTTAGTGTCTCGTATTTCCCAGTGACACGATTGAAACACTAAAACAGATGTCCTTTGGGTTTCCTGTGGAATTAAGGGAAATTTAGTCTGTGGTCCCTACAAGTGCGTCGCATCGGTGCGTGGATGGTGATTAGCTCAACTAACTAATTAGACTTGTATGTTATTTATTTTAAATACGAAACATTCTCTTCTATTGCGAGACGTGGGACAAATGCGTGACTGAATAATTTTTTTGGATTGTGTTTTCAGGGGCAAAATTGTTTTTATTGTGGCATTTTTGGCTTTTGCCCCCGAGTATTTCTGACGCTGCAACAAATAAACATTCTGGTCCCCCCTCCCCGCCAACTACAACTACCTTACAGCCTTCGTGCCCTCTCCCCAGCCATCTCTCAACCACCCAACCATTCCAAAATCTGTAACTCCGGTGGCAATTCGTCTCTCGCCATAGAAAGTTTGTAGTTCTACCCCGCGCCAAATATTTTATATCCGCCTCTCATTCCTATTGGTACTCTTTTAGTGGGAAAGGCATCTTTCTTTTTTTTACAGAAACACACACAGCTGCTGTGCTTGGTTGCGTGTGGGTGGGGCACATGCAGAACAAAAAAAAAACGGAGATTTTGCAAACTGAAATTATGAATTTGCTTTGAATCGTCACTTGCCCACTTGGGCGGGTCACTGGTTGGTTTTACTGGCCTGGCACATGGTTTTACCATGTTTTTTTTTACCATTTCATTGCAAACTAAAGAAAAACAACTTTGCTTTTGTACTTTTGCCAAGATTTCTTTGTATTTTTGGCATTTTATTTTTGCCTAAATTATGAAAAATAAACTAATTTAAGTACTGTCAGTAGTTAGTACTGTAAATTGTACAACTGTCTTACTTCATTTAAGCCATCTAAGTTTCTGTGATGCTAACACCTGGAGTTATAAAGCCTTAAATAGAACAGTACCTAAGCCAGGGTTGACCAAATGTGGCTTCTGCGCGAATGGGTTAATGCAGGATTCTGAATTTTTCATGCAGAAAAAAATGTGCTGTGGAAACGTAGCTATACAATCATGACATTAAATTAATTTTACAGTTGAGATCTACTGTATTGATTCACAAAACTTTATTGATTCATCTGAATCCACAATGAGCTGGGATATGGATGGATTGATATGACTTGTATAAAATTATTCAAAATGCATACAAAATATAGCATCTCTTGCCACCCACAACAAAGATAATGTTGATTGACAATTAAATTTTAGGTCTCATGTTTATGAGCAAGTAAATTAAATAAGCACACCAATTAGATGAAAGCTGCTTTAACCACAGTTGAGTGAAATCTGTCGTGGACAGAAAGGATACTTATTTGTGGCGTGCCACAAGATTTAGTTTGCCACATTAGCACTTTTATAATACATTCTTGGTTCATCATGGACAGTTCATGTGAGGCTCTAGAGCTTTAAAAAGGTATGAAAATATTGTTTTATAATTAAGTCAAATTATTTTGTATTGACGTGTATTGGTGTTCATTAAAATGGTTCAACTTTCAACTTAAAGGGGGATTCCACTGAAAAAATGTTCCATTTGAAGAGTAGCTGTCCTCATTAAAATGAGTAGTGAGAGCAGAGATATAGCCCCAAACTACTGCGCATCGACCAGGTTACCTGCTTTACCGTGAACTACAATGGCTGGGCGCTTACAGTTTATGAGCGGCGTCAGACACAGGTTGCCACTCCCACTGAATACAACCGGAGGAGCTGGGCATTACCACTAGTCCTGGAAGCAGTTCTTCTTCGAGAGGCTAACATTACTTGCTGGTAAGCTAGCCACTACAGTTCTACTGAAAAAAAGTCACCACCATTAGTGAGGCAGGCTTGGGTCGGCAGCGCATTCACCTCCGGCTACAGCATGAGAAGATGCCAGCTTATGCCTTCTGCAAATCTTTTCGGCGGTGTTTTCGGGCTCAAAACGGTAGCCTTCTGCCTTCGATTCAAGTAAAATTTCTATAAAGGTGTCGTCATCCTGTGTATAGTAGGGTTGGGTATCGAAAATGAGGCACCGACCGAAATACGTCGGTCCTACCAAGTATCGAAACATTTAGGATAAAACGGTACCGCATAGATAGGTTTCGCAGCCAGCGGACTGCAAACTTTGCGAAACTACTATCAAATGAAACACCAGTAGCACATCCAATATGGTAAAACATTTTGGTCAAGACAACTTGTGTATTAAATGACATGTTTAATGAATGAATGTGCTGCATAATTATTTTAGTTTGGCGGTGAATGGATCTGCTTTAGTACTCCTCTGGAGCACGGGCATCTCCCCCACTAAACAAGAGATTCTCTTGTTGTAGGCAGCTACGGCAAATAGAACCTGGAAGCTAAACTGGAATTCTTAAGTTGGTCTATTATCGCTCCTGGTTGCTAGCTCAAATGCTCATGTAATGCTATGCATTCTCTGGCAGCCGACCTTGCACACAAATTTGGATGTTAGTTACGTTAACGTTATTAGCTTGTCGTATCTTTGAAGCTATCATAAACAAACGTTTGCAGTAGACAGCTAGATGTGAAATTACTCTCTCTCCTATTTCATTTCATACTAAGGTTCCTCTGTGAAAGTTAGTGTAGCTGATTGCACCCCTTCCGTAACTC
The DNA here is from genome assembly GCA_022702515.1 of Ilyophis sp. 1 JC-2022. Classification (NCBI taxonomy): domain Eukaryota; kingdom Metazoa; phylum Chordata; class Actinopteri; order Anguilliformes; family Synaphobranchidae; genus Ilyophis; species Ilyophis sp. 1 JC-2022. The sequence continues at coordinate 68,574,153 of CM040404.1, forward strand.
CCTTTACTGTAGCAGCAAGTAGAACTAAGCTGATGAACGGCACCGTGCTGTAACCACCAAATACAGTTTGGTGGCTGTAACCCGCTTTGTAGTAAAGGGGTTGCATCCTTTCAAGACAGTTGAAATTCAAAATTGATGTCCTGACCATTTTGGAATTGTACTTTATTTTCTTCTGTTCCCATTCTATCATTTAGCAAAATGACATGATTGAAATTGCACTTTATTTTCTTATGTTGAATAATAGCCTACTTATCAGTCATTTTACAATGACATACTTTTCACAGAATAATACTTATCTGTCATTTTAAAATGACATAGTGTTAACAGAATTTAAATGTTTACAAATAGTAAAAATATCAGTTATAATCATTTATAGAAACATAGTTGGCTGATAAACATATAAAGTGTTCATGTAAAGCAGGGCTGCCCAATCCTCTTCCTGGAGATCTCCCAAGGTTTTCACTCCAACCCTAACAAAGCACACCATGTTCAACAGCTAGAGAGCTTGTTGAGCTGCTCATTAGTAGAATCAGCTGATATAAAGCATCGAAAAAGGTATCGTTCAGGTATCGTATCAAATTAAGGGTATCGGTATCAAAAAATTTCAAACGAGACCCAACCCTAGTGTATAGTCCACAAAACGTTGGAAGCCATTGTACTGGAATAATTAGTAATTTAGCTAATACTCACAAGCTAATACTGTTTACAGTATTAAACAACAGGTTCCCAGCGCCTCTCTCTCTGTTTGGACAACTCCTTCTGGGAGGTGTGGGAGGTATCTCCAAATTCCAATTACCCGCCCACTGACACCAGTTTTAAACAAAAATTTGAAATTTGCATCTTTCACTCCCGATATTTCTGTTCAGAGGTTGTTTTGGCCAGCCAAAAAGAGACTTCATCAGTTGCGCCTTGATCTCTTAAATAAGGTTCATGTTGTAGTTCACACAAGTATTTACTTTAAAAATAAATAAATAAATTGGTTTATTCAGATCGGCTCTCCTGAGAATTTCAGACTCGTTTCCCTTTCTCCTGGAACAGCCACCATCGATACCATCACCTTCCCCGCCACCTAGGCCCACCAGCATGACATGCGCCCCCACAACCCCCCTGGTTCTATCCCAAGCACCTGAGGGCCCCCTGGAGCAGGACAGGAAGCCTGGCCACAACTTCAAGTGTTTGTGGCAGTCCTGTAAACGGTGAGGTTGACTGTTTTAACTGGTGACTTTTTGTGAGGGCAAAACTCTTACAGCCATGTTTTAGTGTTGCAAACTATTTAAAGCACATCTATGTACATGGAGCCACTGGAAAAGAATATTGATTTATTTGCTGTGTGTCGGCATGCATATGCTAGAACGTGGTTTGAGATGCTGGTTTGTGTTTGGATGGTTGTTGAACCTTGTGTGTCTGTGTGTAGATGGTTTGCGATGGGTTTTGTGTGTTCCATTGCAGCTGGTGAAGGATATTAATAATTACTTGTCTGTATGTTTTTCAGATGGTTTGAGACGCCATCTCAGGTCTTCTACCATGCGGCAACCCAGCACGGAGGAAAGGACATATACCCTGGGCAGTGCCTATGGACAGGATGTGAACCCTTCCCACGCCAGAGACTGTCCTTCATCACCCATCTTCAGGCAAGCCTCTAAATACTCACACAATCTGTACTAATAGACTGCTATCCCATGAGACTGTTCACTCTCTTCTAAGACAAAGATTATTAACACACCCTCTGCTCCATGGGACTGTACTATTCCAGAATAAACACAGTTCACACTCTGTTATTTTTCAGGATAAACACTGTTCACGAGAGGCTCTGCTCGCTGGACTAAAACTTGAGGAGCAGTCACAAAGCAGCAATCTGAAAACACCCAGGTGCGTTTTGAACAGTTAATGTTTGTTTCCAGTTTCTGCTTGTTTCCAGTTTCTGCTGGAATAATTAAAATCAAATTTCTTATTCTTCATGAATATTCCATAGGAAATCGGTACCATTTTGGTAGTATGCACTCAATTTTTAAAATGTATTGCTGCTCAGATTTCCTTTTAGTTGTAAGACATTTCTACCTTTATCATCTATGGTGGGCTTCATCTCCAAGAGAATGCACTCCAAAATCTATGAAGTTTATACAATTTCACAAATATTGTGCCATGTGTACTATTGTAGTAGCATGCCTCATATGTCCATTTCAGGGATTCTACGCTGTCTGGAAAAATATGGAATATGATTTTGATCATTTCCAGGTCTGGATAAGTATGGGAAAAAAGAGGACTAAGTATGGGGGGAAAATTTGGTTTCCAGACTAACGTTATTGCTTCCATTTACAGTTTTCTAAAATGCGCAATTCAGAAATTGCAATAATAAATTAATAGGGGTGGGACAATGCACCGATGCATCGCGATGCATCGATCCGAATGTGTAAATACAACTGCATCGATCTGTAAGATTCGAATCGATAAGCATCGATTAATATCGCATTTTAAATGAATGTGCACATGTATTCATTTATTCAAAAATTATTTAAAATATATATTTCTGAGACACGACTACTTTTAAAACTGTTTTGACCAGCTTCAATCCATGTTTCTGCTCCAACCCCCACGTAAGTGTGAGTTCAAAGTAGGGACAGGCGGGAATCAAGCAACAGTGAGACGGACAGATCTGAGCGAAATGGCTAGCTGCGTGCTCGCTGAGTGCGACAAGACAGAAACTTACGAATGTTCCGAACAGAAAATCAGTGGTATGGAAGCATTTCGGGTTTAGAAAGAAGGAGGGTGTACTTGACAAAACCGCTGCAATATGCAAGATCTGCCAAGTAGAAATCAGATACACAGGCAAAACCACAAACATGATAAACCATTTGAGCCTACGATACACAATTGACGTGAAGGACAGCAAGCACGTTAGCAAGCTAAACTCGCGAGTCATTGACACTTCCCCTGAGTTTCTTGGAGAAATGGCCAAACAGTTCTATTTTTTTGTATAATTGTTTTTATTAGTTTTTCTACACATACCGTGTCCAGACAGTTAATTGTAAAGTGCTTTCTGATATTTAAATTTAAACCATTTTCTATTCAAAATCAAGTAGACGTTAGAGACAAAAAACAAAAATAATAAGACTATTTCCAATGTCTTACGTTTAATTAATTATTACTACGTTAACTGTCCGATTCACTTAATGAATGTCGTGGAACCTAGATACACCATACCATGCAGAAAACATTTTAGTGAAAAATGTATACCTGCTCTGTATGAAGAGGTGAAGAAAACTGTTCGACTGTCCTTGCAAAAAGCTACGAGAGTAGCTTTAACTACGGATGGATGGGCATCTTGCTCCACCGAAGTTCTAGATCGTACTAAGATTTAGGAAAGTACTGTGCATGACACTAACCTATAGGCTATTTCATTTTTCTTGGCCCAGTTTAGTAATTGTTATACATTTTGCCATTTTCATTTTGTAAATAAAGGAAATGTATTAGGGTATCATGTCTGACACTGTTTGAAAAACAATAACCTAAATAGGGCAACTTTAGAAAATACACTGTTAGTCATGTTTATTGCTGCATTATTTGCTGCAGACAGCTGCAAAATGTATGGCATGCCTTAACAATAAACATAATGCTGTGAACTTGGTGTAAGGTTCTAATTTAATATTTAATTACTGCTGAATGTATCGGTAAATCACATTAGCATACCTATTACATTTTTTTAAAGTATCAAAATTAATCGAATCGTGGTCAAACGTAAGATATTATGATGCATCGAACCTTTGCCTAAAGAATCGTAATCTAATCGTTATGGGATTGAATCGTCCCACCCCTATAAATTAATCATAAAGCAGTGTATTTTGTTCGCATTTGTAGAAGCCAACCGAACTTTTTCCATTGAGAGCGCGGGCATGGGTCAGATTGATTCGAACGCCTTCTACCGCCTCCTATCAATATTGCAGGCTCGGCTGTTTCAACAGGCGTCTGCGCTGTGGCGCGCAAATCAACGGTGGCACCATCCTAGGCCAGAAGATGGGCAAATGTACATTTTCGGGGAGATGGCTTACCAATCCAAAATATACAAATTGGTTGGTCAAGTACCCTAAAACTGAAAAAAGAGCAAAGTGTGTGTAAAGTCGTTTGACATCTCGAACATGGGTGAGGCAGCTATTAGTAGTCATATGGGAGGCAAAAGGCATAATGAACTTATAAAAGCGTCCTCAGCAAGTGTATCGTCATTTTTTACTCGAGCTCAACCCACCAACGCCAGAACGACCACAAGTGACGAAGCCACAAGCACAGCAGTGAATGATCAAAGGTAAGAATTCTAGCCAATATTGGCCAATTTACCCTTCAATTCAGACGTGTTATGAATAACTAGCTAACTAACTTACATTAGCTAACATTACGTTAGCTAAGTTAAAGTTACCAAGCTAATCACCCGGTTGATGGAATGCATTGTTCTTTTCGCCACCTTTAACAGTAGGTTACGTTAACGTTTATGTTAATGTATGACACATTCATCTAGCTAGCAGAAATGTGGACATGTGCAGTTGCAACATGTGTGACGTTAGTCAACCTAGACATTTTTGCAGTGGCTGGCTTTAAATAAGTTAACTACCGTTAACCGTTTAGTCTAGCTAACGTTATTGCTGGTTGTAGTGCTAATGGCGCTACCATTGGGTTTTGCTTCACAACTATGTGGCGGCAGTTTTATGTTTTTTGGAAAACCAGTGTTCCTAATGTTTTGCAAAATGTGTATAACCATGATTAAAACTGTTCATACTGGTTAGATATGAAGTTTATTACATAGTTGAGTTTGTTGTTAAATGTTGGTAAGCCACCTAATGAGCTATGTGTTTCTTTATTTTCAGTGTCACAGCTGCAGCTACGTCCAGCAGTTCATCATTAATGACGAGCTTTGTTAGTGGGACGGAAGTTATTTAAGAAGTTTACTGGGCACTTGATGTGATGGAAAAGCACACCTTCTTCAACAGCTGTACAGGGAAAGGTGACCTCTTCCGATGGATGTTTCCTGACAGTACCATTGCCTCCAAGTTCACCTGTGGGGACGACAAAGCAGCTTACTTAACAACATTTAGTATTGCACCACATTTCTCCTTCCTGTTGTTATCGAAAGTAAAGTCTGCAAGTCACTTACTATGTGCTGCTTTTCGAATGAGTGTAAACCGCCCCCTCCAGTCCAAACAGTTACATATTCTCTACTGGGATGGAGACAGTGTCAGCACACGATTCCTTGGTTCACATTTCCTTGGACATGCCTGTGCTGATGACTTATACAGACCAATTTGCAACACCTGTGACAACATGGGATTTTACAGCTTTCCATGGACGGACCAAACGTCAACTGGAAGTTGTTTGACACAATCTCCAAAGATATTGAAGAGGAGATAGGATCCAAACACCTCAACATAAGGAGTTGTGGGCTGCATATAATGCACAATGCATTCAAAGCTGGGAGCAATGCAACACATTGGGACATTGAGCATGTACTAAACTGCCTTTACTGGCTTTTTAAAGACTCCCCAGCCAGACGGGATGATTTCACTAAGGTTACAGGATCGAGATACTGCCAGCATAGGTGGTTGGAAAATGTGACTGTCCTAGAGAGAGCCATTGGGATATGGCCACAGATCCAGACCTATATTTCAAGTGTAAATGCTGGCAAAGTCCCACATCCTAAGAACAAATAATTTGAGTCAGTTCAACAGGCATGCACTGACCCTATGTTTTTGGTCAAAGCCAACATATTGCTCTACTGCCCAAGAGTGTCAACCTTTTCTGGTGAAGTATCAGACAGATAAGCCCATGCTGCCTTTCTTGGCCAATGATTTTTGCAGCACACTGAAACACCTCAGATTTATTTGATTTTATCAGATTTATCTCTGATGCTGTTCTAAAGAGGGTGAAAACTCCTGTAAAACTGTTCTCAGAGGGCTTTAAAGATAAAGCCAATCACAAAGATGCCTCTGCTATTAACGTAGGATAAACTCCTCACAGAGTTGAAGGTAAAGAAGAAGGTATCTGAGTGAGATGTCCTCACAGTGAAAAAGAAGCCAAGGAGTTTCTTATCTCACCTGTGACAAAGCTGCTGGATAAATGTCCCTTGAGATACACATTGGTGATAAACCTTGGATAGCTGGATCCACAGAAGATAAAAAACGATCCAGACCTGTGTGAGAAACAACTGAGACTGTGCCTACAGATCATCTCCAGTGTTGGACAAGTCAGAGAGAACAAGCGTGACTGTATCCTCACCCAGTTCAGGGACTTCGCTGTGATCTGCAAAACAAGTAAGTATTCTTCAGAATGGCCCACCGGTACCCACTCCGGACTGGACACCTTTTCCATGCACAGCTAGCCAAAGAGCGCCAGTTCCAAGATCTGTGTGAAATTGTCCACAAGGTTTTTCTGCTGTCCCATGGACAGGCGTCAGTGGAAAGGGAATTCTCCATCAATTAGACCATCGCTGTCGAAAACATGAAGGAGAGGACCTTGGTTGCCCAGCGTGTAATAGTTGACCACCTGCACCATGTAGGTGGGTGGGGTGACTAACGTAGGGATGACCAATTAACTACTGCAGTTTGTGGGCTCTGCAAGATACATACCATGCTTATCTGGGCAAGGAAAAGAAGAAAGAAAACACACAAAGAACACAGAAATGAAAGGCAGCACAGGATGAGGTGGATCAACTTCAGATGAAGAAAAAAAAGGTGCAGATCAACATCAAGGCTCTTCTGACTTCTGCAGATGAACTTGCAGTGGGCACCGAAGCCAGTGACAAGATCTCTATGCTTTATCAATCAAACCCCCTAAGGAAAGCTGCTCAAGAAAAAGGACGAGACTTAATGAATTGTGAAAGACATTGAAAAGAAAATCACTGAAATTAAGAAACTTTGAAGGTAAAACAAGGCAGGAGAGTGGGAGAATTATGGAGTGGGGCTTTAAGTTTTAGTGATTTAACTTTTTTGTAATTTATGTGCTTTAAAAAATTATTTTATGATTATTCATTATTATTTAACTTTATATAGTTATCTGCAGCAGTGTTTACAAATATCTTTTTTCAGTGTGATGCCTCAGCTTTGTGGATTAAGTTCAATGAGGTTTCTTAATACAGCCAATGAGTCATCGGACATGTCTATCTTTCTAGTTCCCTAGTAAACTGTACCCCACTTGCTTTACTGTAGGGATTCTAGTTATAGCCTACAGATACTGCAGGTTACTGGCCAAAAACTGAATTGCATTGTTGTTTGTAGCATTGCAGCTGTAATAAAAAATATATATATTCTTAGTTTTGTTCTACTTTGATTTCTATGAATTAACCTAATTTTCAATATTAACTAATGACCGAATTATCTTAACATTTGGCAACATAATAACATTGATTCAGAATGTAACAGTTGGTGTTTTAATGGGTGGATCATTTTAAGGGTCGTTTCTCCTGACTCATTTTCCTATTGAACTCTATGGAAAAATAAGTCAGGAGAAACAACCCTTCAAGTGATTATTAGTGTATATTTACAAAAATCTAAAGTTGATAAGGTAAAACATTAAATATCTTTTCTTTGTATAGTTTTATTTTTTTATTTTTAGTACAACTGCACCGACTGAAAGTCGGCGCTCTTACCATTGTACCACCGCAGCGGCCTCTTTGTACTGTTCAATTAAACATATGTAAAAGAGAATTTGCAAATCACTGCTTTCTGCTTTTATGTGCATTTTACATATTGTCCCAACTTTTTTGTATTTCTGCGTGATTCCCTGTATTAAAAGCAAGCGTATTCGCGTCTCTTGTATGCCGCTTTGTTTATGCAAATGGTTGACAAACTAGGCTACTCGTTTCCAAGAAGAAACATTTCGGTAGTAAGCTGCTTGTTGGTTTGAGGCGACTTTTCTGCGATGACAGAAGCCAAATGCGCTTTTATTTTGAAGCCACTTTTACACTTAGTAATAAAAGGTAAACTGACCCTGTTTTATGAGACTCGGCGCCACCCGTGCAGCTAGCTTAGCTAGGCCTTTTGCGTCCATTTGGGAGGAAGCTCTCACCTTTTTTAATAGGACAAATTAGCGTGACGTCACAACAGCAAAGAACTTACTTCCGGGTGGATAATGGGTCTGCGGCTCTGCTGCCGACTAACGTTGAGGAATGTCGTATAGCAGGCAGTGTGTATGTGTCATTTAACCAAGGTACGAACACGTAAAGTCAATGTTGGAATATAAAAATAATTTGTGAAAATTGAACGAAATTGTTTTATTTATATGATTGATGTGATGTGGTCTATGGTCTAGCTAGCTAATGTAACTAACGTTAGCTGTCAGCACCCCCCTAACGTTGTAGCTAACCAACATCATGAACATGAATAACCAGTGCAAACTAGCTAGCTAGCGTTATTGGAAACCCTTATTACTGTAACGTTACCAACTAAACAAGTTAGCTAGCTAACTAGTTTTGCAACAGGCAAGGTCGGATTTAACGTTTAATCGTTTCATGTTTGTAACGTTAAGGACATGAGCAATACAATCAGAAGTTCCGGATTTGTTTTTTGTTTCCCCCCCCCCCCCATGTTTCTGACACTTTGAAACTTATGTCGGGCGTCTCTGTCCACAAACTACTCTATTTTACCAAAATGTGTATAAAATGCTATACAATTCTGTTTTGGACACGGTCTTATACAAATGAACTATAACCTCTGTTTTTATTTTATGTTTTATAGCCAACCAGTGACGGTAACATTAAGTTGTTAGTTTGATTCAGCAAGCAGAAGTTATTCAAGTTCAAATTCAAGTCCTGATCTAACAAAGCAAAGTCAAACCAGTAATACTGTAACGTTAGTGTTCTGCTTTACAGAAGAAACTGCACTGTTCGTTATTTGTTTTTACAATTCAGATTTTAACGTGTTTTTACTGTAACGTTATTGACAACTCAACCTCTGGATTCATAGCTGGCTAGCTAACGTTACAAGTACAACAGACAGATAGCCAAACATTGTTTTATTGATTGATAGATAGTTCGTTCATAGCTGGAATTACCTATTATTTTTTTCTGAGGGAAGCAGCTAACGTTAACGTTAGCTAAGTTCGCTAACACTTTTCCGCCGTATTTTCATCTAAGTTAGCGTTAACACGTAGCTAACGTTAGCTAGCGAGCTATATGGTTACCTTCACTAGCTAGCCAAACGGACTGTATGATCTGGGGTATCCTCTCTTTTAAGTCTCTGAATCCACAGGTTCCGTTGGGTCGATTTAGACTTTAAAGCGGGGAATCGGAAAAAGCCCAACCCACGGTGTGCCTGATTACATTTGGCATTACAGCCCCAAACACAACACGATTTCGGCATAGTGTACGTTAGCTAACTGTTTCTACACAGCTCCGACTGGTTCAGTCGATTTTGAAGTGCTGAGTGGCCACCCGGAAGTATCGTAGCAACCTCTGTTTACAAACATTCTGATTTGTCGTATAGTGTCACCTTTTAATAGAAAGGAGTAGATTACAGAAGCATAGCGAGCCTGCAGAAGACTTTGTTTTGCCCTTGTGCAGCTTCTTTTTTTTTTTTTGCTTTTGTGCATCTTTTGCTTTCCGGGTGAGCTAGATTAGCTTTTTAAAAGAAATATGAACCTCCTCCAGTTTTGTTTTACCGCTGCTGCCGAGATCTCATCTAAATAAATCTAAGTTTTTAATTGACTGTTTATGTATCCGAAACAGCCCTTGTCGGCAATCTCAACCTTAGTCATTTCGCTCTCCAAAAAACGAAATAAATGGAAGCCTGGCAGGAATTTCACAAAGCAGAGGGGTGTACGAAGCGAGATTAAGGCAAGCTAATTTAAGATTTAACCCTGGATTTTTTGTATGACGAAGCCGACTCACTTTCAATTAACATTTCTCATTTTGTATAACATATAGAATAGAATCTGGCTGTCGATAGACTTTTTGAAGCAATGCCTTAATGTTAAAATGTTAAAGTACCGGAGCCAGGTTAAAAGTTTAAACGATCCAGCGACTCATTTGCGGTCTTCATTTATTTCCAGCAGTCCAACAACTGATCCAATCCAATGTTTAACCTGGCACAATGTAGCCTATCGTAGGCTACTACCATGTTTGTGGTACCAGGTTAAAGTCCAGGGGTCAGAAAGTAAAAGTTCTGCCGTGTTTCTTCTACCCATGAACTCACAATTTCACTAATTAGCCTAGTTAGCTCCTACTTCTTGGCTGAAGAATTGTGATAATTAGCAAATCCATGTGATTGGAACAAATGATTGGGGAGGACTTTTACTTTCTGAACCTGGATTTTTCACCTCGCAGGTTTGACCTATAGCCTACACAGCGTAGTGCTGGCTAGCTAGCGCTTGACTGTGTGTTAGTTAGAGAATAGCGTAGTAGTATCTTACTCAGTGGTAGCCCACTTGTGAGTACAAAACAAAAAGAATACTACATCATATGACACTGAACAATGAACAAAGGCGGCCACATCAGAAAAAATCAAGAAGCATTTTGGACAACGAATATGAATGAATACCGTTTTTTTCATAAAACAAGAATACTTTATAACACTGCTCAGATTCTTCATCGTTAAAACTTACGAGTGCCCTGTGAGCATTTTGAGTCTTGTCAAATTAGTATCAAGCATAGACTGTTACCCATTCCTATGCTATGGCTTCCCTTAGTGTTCATTAAGTTTAATCATGTATTTATTTATAATCGTTGCATTATTATAAATAGTTTATTTATAGCCTATCCATGTATTCAGTTGAATTATAGTAAATGGAATTAATTACACAATTGAATGATTCCTCAGTTTTAAATCTGTCACTTAAGCTTCACATTGAGGACAGATTCATTCTATGTCAAAAATATATGAAAATGATTAGCCTGTGATTAAGCTGAATATGGTGGAATAGCTATTTCTGTGATTAGCCTATAGGCTATATATACGTTATTGTCCTTGATAATGAAGGTTAAAATCAGGCAGAAAGAAAAACTGCAGTAGCCCAATTGCCTTTCTTAGGTTATTTGTCATAATTACAGTGCAGCCAGATGTCGCTTGTGTTGATGAATGCATGAATTAAGGACTTTTTTATAAAAAAATTCTGCCAACATACCTTACATGATTATAAACCTATAGGCTACCTTCATGTATGGGCATGCCGCGATATTAATAAAAGGCATTTTTAAAACTTAAGAACTTCTACAAGTAAAACAACTGCTTATTGCGTGTGTATAGTCCTGTTTTTTTAAATGTTATTATATAATTCAAAATCCTGATTCGTTCAGACACCGACACCTTGACCAGAGATCACATTAACTTTGTTCAGTGTTGGTACATTTGTTTTAGTCAAAATGCCAGTTTATGCTGCTTACAACTGTAGGCCTAACAATCGTTCAGGTTCGATCTCGGGATACACCTTTTCAAATCCAGGACAGCGATGTGAAGCTGCGGTTTTTATTACACAATTCCCTTAATAGCTAAGCTAAATTGTTTAATAAAATCGTAGACCTATAGTAACTTTCCCCATAGTAGCTGGGCCTGTCATATTAAGTTACATGATGTTTCTAACTTTGTAGCCTACCGTAAATTTTGAATTAACGCCTGTATTGGTGAATTCCATTATACACTAACAACATAGAGGAAAATTTCACTTGCTGAGGCTGCCATCTCGGTTTAATAAAATTTGTATTTGTTTGTGCTGTTATTTTATTAAATAAAACATGTAGCCTACATGTTAATATAGGCTACGTTTATGAACATTATGAACATTTATGGCTTCAAATCATTTTGTAGAATGATAATTGGACAGTTAGCACTATAACAATAGAGTGAATTAATTTCAAGCGGACATTGTTAATTTCTGCTTGTTTACATAATGTTACACCGATAGCTGTCATAATATCAAGTTCATGGAATTTTCGATAGGCGTGTAATTCAATACGATGGAAATCCACCTGGTGTGTGTGCGTGTTTGTCTATGCAGTTGCATGGAAAATAGGCCTAGCTAGTTCGACTACACACATGCTCTTATAAACGAGTTAACAAGCAAACAACAAATTTTTGAGAAATTAATCGAAATTTTTATTGAAAACCAATGAACAATGAAGATAAACCAAATAAAGCGCTTTATTGCGGTAGTCCTAAATATAACATAATTAACTTAATCTGTGAGGATAAGATTTGGTCGGCTGTGTCAGTATCTAATTTTAGCTGTCAGGTGATGTTAAAAAGTCGCTAATGTAAGTTTTAACGAGACAAATTAATGTTGGATATTTTCGCAATATTGTAGTGCTGTTTGAATCTGCAAAAGCGTTGTTCCGCATACATAAGTGTAGCCTGTCCTTGTCAGTATCATCAAATTTGCCAAATGACTGTAATGTAATGAGAACTTGTGGAGAAGGGGGGATGGGCTTTGGCATAGCCTTCTCTGCGTCACTGCTCTGCGCCTTCCTCATTGAGCCTGTTGTATTCTTCTATTATGCTGTTTATGTATATACTGTATATGCTTTGTTTAAAAAAATAATAATAATAAAGGGGAAAATTTATAAATAAATAAATGTAAAAATTAAAAAACGTGTCTTGACTGGACACAACTGCGCATGTGAGATGAGAGCAAAATACAAATTCCCTGGTTCGGATGTGCTCCCCATTGGTTTCTATTGACACCGCTGTCTCTACATATTATATACTCTAAGATTCAAATGCACGACACCAAGCACTTCTGGGACAAAACACGGCAACGTGGGTAACGCAAAATATGAATGATTAATCGTGTAATCTTTGAATTTTTATATTATAATTTTTGTAGAACATAAATAACTCCTCGCAGCACTGCGTTACAAAAATAAAGCTTTATTAGTTTACGTTTCGACTCAAGGGGCCTTTATCAGAACAAGCAAAACGAACAGGAGACACCAACATCACAGGATTCAAACGGCTACATCAGGTGGTGACAATTAGGCCATCAAGAGGCATCAGTCAATAAGGCATCATCATGAACTAATTGTCACGAATGTATAGGAAAATACAAGTAATTCGGCTTAAATGTATAATTTTTTTAAATAATTCGTAGCTAGGCATTAGCGCCCAGTGAATAGGCCTATTGTTTCACCAGCGGGTGATACTTTTAAATCTCCTATTCATTGAATGAATGATATAATTAATTATCATACCTTGTTAAAAAATCGTGCAGGTCTATTCTGACAACTGTCATTCGTGTCTTTACCCAGCAGATGGCAGTAAAATACTTAAAATGTAAAAACCGAATGACAGCAATTCAGCACTAGGTTTGGTAGTTATTGGTTTAGAAGTTGTGTAAGTCGCTCTGGATAAGAGCGTCTGCTAAATGCCTATAATGTAATGTAATGTAATGGTTTAGAAAATGACGTATAGCATACAAGCCTCCATCATGGGGAATATTTGTGTCTCTACATGACCCATGTCACCACTGTTAACTTGCACTTGTGGATTTCATTTTCAATTTACTGCTGAACCAATATTAATGTGTGCTCGATGTAACAATGTTTGTGTACACCATAATAATTATTTGCACCTTTGCAAACAAAAAAATGTCCCTTGCTCTCAGAAACATTACAAACTGTAATTAGAATGATAAAAATGAATGTAAGGATTAATTAAGAAAAGAAAGAAACAAGATTAAAGACATTGGAACATGTGTGGAGTGGAGCAGCAGTCAGCTGACCAACAGGAGGCTTCTGACTACCCAGATCAATTTAAACTGTTTTTAGGAGAGTTCATGAATGAAATTGTCCATTAAATTGTCCATGAAATGGAATCTAAAACTGCATTTTTTTGTACACAAATATAGGTACCACTGTTTTTAGTTTTGCATGTCCATTCTGCAGTGCATGAACACTCTTACACCGTTTTTATGTTTTGAGGGACTTAACTCAGTGTTTATTTTTTTACCAGACCCCAGCCTGAGGCAAACGGCCCCTCCACTCCAAGAGCACAAAAGGCTCTGGTCAACCACCCCAGTGCTGCCCTCATGGCCCTGAGGAGGGGATCCCGAAACCTGGTGTTCAGGGACTTCACTGTGAGTATAACCACCCCCCGTCCCACACAAGAACAACCATTAATGGTAGTACGTAATGTATGTAGTGTGCAGTGTACTTAACCAAAGTATGTATAATGGGAGTAAGTCAGAAGCTCCCCCCTCTGTGATAAGCTCTTCCTAGTGTTCTAAATGCCTCCCACTGGAATAAACTTTGCCCTCTGTAATAATTCCATCAGGATGAAAAAGAGGGACCAATAACCAAACATGTCAGACTGACAGCTGCCTTAACCTTGAAGAACATCGCAAAATATTCAGACTGTGGCAGAAAGTAAGTCCAATAACCCTCGTTTACCCACACTGACTTCATCAAGAATGTTACAACAGGATTTCTTCTGTGGTTTTAGGTTCTGGAAATGTCCCAAATATGCTTGACTAACTATGGAGTTCATTAAGATGGAGCTGTTTTTAGTTTGGTCCCAATAACTGGATGTGAAACAGTCTGTCTTAACTGTGTTTTTTTTAAGACTGGTGATGACTTGTATTGTACTTGTAGTTTAGACTTGTACATAGGCATGTGCTGCTTGTACTGAAAAAGAAAGCGTTGAAGTTCATAAGGTGGGTGTTCCCGAAGCATTTATGAAAAGCTATGAACGACAGTTTGAAGGGAAGTGATGTGTTCTATTGAGATGACCCTCCTCCTTGAATGATGAATTATGGTGCACACTATGGCTCAACAAAAAACGTTTTCAACTTGCCTATCGTAGCTCACACTAATTAAACTAGCTCTATTCCAAAGCAATGCTATCCAATCTTTTCTAAATTATTTAATGGAACTTGGCCCTGTGTTTTTTCATCTTACCATCTGAAGAGAATGTGACAAATAATTACACTCCAGAAAAGATATGTTTATACTCGTCAAGTTGACTTTTGAAAATATACAGGGTTTAGAATATTCGCTGCTGCTATATAATTTCTGTACAATTCACAAACACATTTATACCTAATTTACAATAGCGTAATTTACAATTTACAAGAAACATAATTTACAATAGCGAAAGAGGAGGATGAATAAATAAATGCAGATAAAAAAGTTTAATATTTTGACCTAGATAATAGCCTTCATGTTGCATTTTTACAAACCTATCCAGACATGTTTGCCCCATTAATGTAGCCTACTGTAGGCTACATTAGTTTGTCGGTCAGATGAGACCAAATCAAATCAAATCAATATTTATTTATATAGCGTATTTCACAACAAGTTGTCACAATGCGCTTCACAGAAAAAACCCAGCCTAAACCCCCACAAGAGCAAGCCAGAGGCAACAGTGGCAAGGAAAAACTCCCTGGTGTAATTAGGAAGAAACCTTGGGAGGAACCAGACTCAAGGGGGAAACCCATTCTCCTCAGGTCAGCTCAGGGTCTAGATCTTAATGACCAGCATGGTCAAACTGACTGGCAATATCCATGATAGTGGAAATTGCAGCAGCTAGATGGCAGTCCAGATGTGGCGGCAATGATGATGGGAAAACGGGTGCCGATGGCGACAGGATCGGCTGGTAGCGGTGGTGGGGAGGGAGGGGCAAGCGGCGATGGACAGGAAGCTGGACAGCAACTCTCGAGATGCGGGGCATGAGCCCCGCCGGCGGAATGTGGAAGAAGAGAGAGAGAGAGAACAGTTAGGGAGGGAGGGAGGAGGGAGGGAGGGGGGAGGGAGGAGGGAGGGAGGGGGGAGGGGGGAGGGGGGAGGGGGTTGGACAAGTACCCCCGCCAGGAGTAACTTATGGCTGCATAGCTATGAAGACAGGGTTTGAGAACCCATCCAGTCATGAGAGAGTAAACAATCCTACCCACCTATCAAGAGCCAGCCCAGGAAGATGGGGTCACAGCTGTTGACAGGTGACAGTAAGGAAAGGATGTCACTCCGCATTACTCTATGACAAAAGGGCTTCTCTGGTCCTGTCTCCGGACTACAACTCATTATAAGCCTGATCATAAAGGTGCGTTTTTAATCTAGACTTAAATATTGAGACTGTGTCTGATTCCCTTATAGATTTTGGAAGGGTGTTCCACAGTAGTGGTGCTCTGTAGGAGAAAGCTCTACCACCCGTCAAGTTTTTAGATATTCTAGGGACTACTAAGTAGCCTGCGTCTTGGGAACGAAGGGATCTTTTTGGCTTATATGGTAAAAGCAGATTACATATATACACTGGTGCAAATCCATGTAAAGCTTTAAAAGTCAGAAGCAAGACCTTAAAGTCTATCCTATGCTTAATTGGTAGCCAATGAAGTGATGCTAGTACTGGGGTAATATGCTCATATTTCTTTGTTCTCGTTAAAATGCGAGCGGCTGCATTCTGCACAAGCTGGAGATTATTTAACAACAGCTTAGGACAGCCAGATAGCAGAGCATTACAGTAATCTAGCCTAGACGTAACAAAAGCATGAATCAATTTCTCTGCATCCCCTTCTGATAGGAAATGCCTAATTTTAGCTATGTTCCTTAACTGAAAGAAAGCAACTCTAGATATGTTTTTTATGTGCGCGCCAAAGGTTAAATCTGGGTCTATAGTAACACCTAGGTCTTTCACAGCTGAATTTGGAACAACTAAGCAACCATCAATACTTAAAGTATATGTACACAATTTCTCCCTTTGTTTTTTAGGACCTAAAACCAGCATTTCGGTTTTCCCTGAGTTTAAGAGCAGGAAATTGGAGAGCATCCAAGCTTTAATATCTGTAATGCAAGCCTCTAATCGCGTAAGTGGTAGTGCTTCGCCGGGTTTCATGGAAATGTATATCTGAGTATCGTCTGCGTAGCAGTGAAAATCTACCCCATGTGCCCGAATAATATCACCAAGGGGTAGCATATATAACGAAAAGAGTACTGGACCTAGCACTGATCCTTGTGGAATACCACATTTCATTATTGAGTAACTGGATACATCATCATTTAATTTAACAAATTGTTTCCTATTGTGTAAGTATGATCTGAACCATGCAAGTGCTTGACCATTGAGTCCAACACAGCCCTGGAGCCTGTTCAGTAGAATCTCATGATCTATTGTATCAAAAGCTGCACTTAGGTCAAGAAGTACAAGAACAGACACAGAGTTTTGGTCGGCTGATAACAGTAAATCGTTAATAACTTTAACAAGTGCCGTTTCAGTGCTATGGTAGGGTCTAAATCCTGACTGGAATAATTCATGAATATGGTTTGAGCTAAGGTATGCACCAAGTTGCTTCGCAACTGCTTTCTCTAATATTTTGGATAGAAATGGAAGATTTGAAATGGGTCTATAGTTTTCCAGTTTGTCAGGTTCGAGGTTTGTTTTTTTCAGTAATGGCTTAATAACCGCCATTTTTAGTGACTCTGGTACATATCCTGTTACTAAAGATGTGTTAATAATTTTTAACATATGCTGGCCAAGTACAGGAAAAAGTTCTTTAGCCAATCTTGTAGGGATTGGGTCGAGTAGACAGGTAGTCGGTTTTGAGGACATAACCAGTTTAGATAGCTCCTCCATGTCGATTGGCGTAAAACAGTTCAGTGCCACTGTTGATATATCTTCCTGTGTTGGCCAAGATCTAGGCTGTTCTTTGAATTTGGGAGGAGTGATGCCTAGGGGAATAGGCAAATTGGAAATCTGGTCTCTAATAGTTTCAATCTTCTGATTGAAAAAATTCATGAAATCATTACTGCTGTAAACGCAGGGATAAGATGAACATTCTGGTGATGGTTTTTTTGTCAATTTGTCCACAGTACTAAACAAAAATTTTGGGTTGCATTTGTTTTGTTCAATTAATTTAGAGAAAAAGGCAGATCTAGCAGATATAAGAGCTTGCTTGTACTGGAGGATGCTATCTTTCCATGCAAGACGAAATACTTCTAGTTTAGTTGACCGCCATTTTCTCTCCAATTTTCTTGTGGACTGCTTCAGGGCACGGGTAGTGTCATTGTACCAGGGAGTACGGTTTTTCCGACAATACTTTCTTTTTAGAGGGGCAACCACATCAAGGGTGCTTCTGAGAGCTAAACTTAACTGGTTGGTCAATTCATCCAACGATAACTCAGTGGTATTTTCTTGACTTGAAAAGAATGATTCCGGAAGCATATTTGTAAACTTTGAAATGACGTCAGAGTTTAACGACCGGCTGTAATAATGTCTTGTCTCTGATATAAAAGTGGTGGTTGCCTTGATTTCAAAAGTAATAAGGAAATGATCGGATAATACAGGGTTATGGGGTGCAATACTAAGATTCATAACATTGATACCAGAGGATAGCACTAAGTCTAGGGTATGGCTATAGTAATGAGTGGGCCCATAGACATTTTGTTTAAAACCAACAGAGTCAATAATAGAGGCAAAGGCAGTTCCTAGGGGATCACCCTGTTTGTCCACATGTATGTTAAAGTCACCAACAATTACAACCTTGTCTGCCGAAATAGCAAGGCAGGACAAAAACTCAGCGAATTCTATTAGGAAATCTGAATAGGGCCCAGGTGGTCTGTAAACAGACACTAAGAGAAAGGACTGCATGTTACCCCTTATCTTAGCTAGGTCATGCTGTACACAGTTCATAGAGAGAACTTCAAAGGAAGAGAACGTATTTCCACACTTAGGGGTTAAGCTTAAGGTGGACTGATAGATCGCTGCAACACCACCCCCTCTTCCTGACTGGCGCGATACCTGGGTACTTAAGAAACCTATAGGAGACGCTTCATTAAGTGCGACATATTCACCAGGTCTTAGCCAAGTTTCAGTCAGACACAGTATCTTGAGATTATGATCTGTGATCAATTCGTTTACAAGAATTGCTTTAGGAGCAAGAGATCTAACATTCAGTAGTCCAATTTTTAGAAGTGATTCACAACAGCTGCTAGCAGCAAAATTGTTTAATTTTAGAGTAGCAAGATTATCCGTGTTAATACCACGGTTTGCTTTACGTTTAGCATAGATGCGTGGGGCAGACACAGTCTCAATATAATAAATACTAGTTTCTAGCTCAGATATGTTAGATAATGGGGCGCTGGGATAAGTACTATTGCTAATTACTAGCTCTGAAACGCACCTTGCAGACAACGGCGTTGGGCCATGTGTCTGAGTCACGGGCATTGGGAAACGCACAGGCTCCGATGTAGGATCAGAGGCCTGCTGCCTGGCCGGCGCCCTGATACGGTGTCAGGATCTGGCCTTACTAAGACTAGCATCTAAGTTTTTTTTTATAAGTATTACTAATTTTCTGAACATGTGAAATAATAGCATTTGTTATTTTAAAACTGAATTTTGTGAACACAAGAATGGCTAGGCTCTGTAGGACCGCACAGGGTTCTATTGAAATCCAAATATTCAAAATAAATAAATGCATGTGTATGACCTCTAATTGACCGTATGGCCAGTCCTGGGCCCGAGAAAACTTCAAAGGGCTAGCCCTGAGCAGCCTAGAGATACAGACAACAGACAATGGGGGTGTAAGTGTGTGTGTGTCTGTGTGTCAACAGGGGTGGCATGACAAACCTGATGCTGACCTACCTCATAGTATTAGGATTCCATGCAGTAAAATTGGTTAATACACCTATGAGCACTATGTGGAGATTCTGGGCCAGGCCATACCAGAATAAAGCAGAAGCCAGAGTGGTACTGCTGGCTTTGTACCTTATTTTAATCATCGCCTGGTCTAGTCTCTCCACATATTAGCTCACAAACATTTCAATAACAGCCAAAGCTGTCCCTCCCCTGACAATTCATTAAGTATGCATGGGCCAGGAGAAGGAGATGGGACCCCCTCCCCCTCTTCCAACCACTTAAAAATGATGTCCTGTCTTGACTTTTCAGTCAGAATCTTGTATCTGGGTAGTGTTTGCGGTGTCTGGCATTTTACATTTCATCCCTGGACATTTTGAATATTCTTCTGTCTGTTGGGTCTTGGACTTTGGTGTTGGCGCATTCTGGGGATTACTTTGGGAGAGACGAGCTGTGGTCTGGTATTTTCTTTCATGCATTTTTTTTGTGACGAACTTGTCCATGTCTATAGCATTAATTGTTTAAGGTAGTTTCCTTCTTAGAAGCTTCGTCTTTAGCTAAGGCATTGAATACTTGTTGTTGCTTAATAAATCTCTTAATTTGAATCTGGTTGTGAGTTGTACATTTTGATAAAGGTTGCTCCAACAGGCTGCTCTGCCTATCAATGCATTTGGCGATTTAATTGATAATTAACAATGATAACAATTAACTAATTAAATAAAATAAATACATTTTCAGTTTTGGAAGTGAGGAGTTTTAACAGTTGATGCCACTTGTGTTCTGTATTCAGAGTGCTGAAAATTAAACGAGGGTGCTGGCTGTTAACACTGCTGGATTCAGAAAATACACATTTTACTTAATCTTTACTTCCCCGACATATTGGAGGTCCCACGAGATAGGATTTTGAGCAGACTGAGGTAAACTCAATCAATTGTACATGAAATCTCCTTTAAAATTTAATTTTGAAATTAAATTAAGTTATAACCAGACATGGATCAGTCACAGAAGAGAGGGATGGAGGATGTACCAGCCTATGGTGATTGCTCAGATTGTGCTGCTTTTGAGAAGGATCGGGAGTCGTTCCTTAGGTGTTACCCAGGCCTCGATGGACTACTGGAATCCCTAAATTAACTCAACAGGACACAATTACAAGCATTGTACTCTTTTGCTCTGTTTTATGGTAGTGACAAACCAATGTTCAGCTATTTTGCTGCCGACAGTCTGCACAACTACCTCTACCAACACCCCTGTCACCATGGACTCCACTTCATGCCAGCACAAAAGTGGAGAGGACAGGGACAGTTCAATTTTTGTTGCAAGGGGTTTGTCCATTTTTTAGCAAAAAAGGTACAAATTAGTTAGGTATTGCTGCCAAGGGGTATGGTTTTATGTAGCCTACCTATACCACCCCAGTGACAAGCGTTTGTACCTTTTAGGTACTTTTCGTACCTTTATTTCTGAGAGTGTAGACATTACAACTGCTAGTCTAGCTAACTAAAAGAAAATGACACCACCGGTAACTAAACCTGTTTACAGACTGCTTTTTATAACGTAGCCTACGTTGTCTAAGTTTGCTAACGTATAGCAGAACATTGGGCTACCATTAGCTACTGCAATATGACAGGTTGGGTGTTTACGTTGTCGTGGTTTTTTTTCTGGTAATGTATTTTCTTGGATACTGTAGCTTGTAGTTTTGAAGAAACTTTATTACAGAGTAATGAAGCCAAGTTGATTCGCGAAGCAGCTGCCAGCCCCCAACTTGGTTCACGTCTTTTCTACAATTATGATATTTTCGCAACATACATGGTCACTCCTCTATATTCAATTAGCCAGTGCACTCTGGCCACTATTGATCCCTGATTCTGGTTCACTCCCGGTCAGGCTTGTTTTTCCCCTCCACATCTGTTTGTATTCTAAGTTCATTGTAAGGCTATAGGCCTCTGCAAGAGTTACACAATCAATTCCTTTGGTCCACAGTCCTACTTACATATCAGTTTAATACTTACATATGTTTACTTGGTGTGTTTCACAATATACTGATAGAAATGTACCTATATGATATTTCACCCAACCCAACAGGTTGTGGAGTACCTGTTCTCATAGCCAAGTGTCAAAAGTTTGAGACGTTCTAAAATTGGCAAGAAATTCTTATTAAACATTTCACCTTTTTCAGTAGATTACATTGCATTACATAGAAAGTTTGGAGTGGGATTATTTGAAAATGCCTATAACGTTAGCCGGAGTGGTTAATGTTAGGTTTACTGCGCAAATTTAATTGTTTTTTTTAAATCGTTTTTGCTCATTTAGGATGATAGTGGGCCTAACGTACCGTATCAGTTTAATCCATCTTTATATATACGAAGTAGACTTACTTACCTTTTAATGTTCTAGCAATTATATATTCTGCCTGCCTAGCTTTGTCACTAAGATAGCACAGTTTGTGCTGTTCTGTCGGTGTGGAGCTGAACTGTTGTAGTCTTATGGCAGCAGGGAAAGAACTGTACTCGCGTACTCAATTGGCATATTTGGTGGCTAGTGTTTCGGCCCCCTTGTGTTAAGTCAATGGGGCCACTGAACCACATATCGGGGTTTAATAAAAAAATGCTCATACATGTTTGATAACAAGCACATAATACATCTCTTCCCCGACATTAGGATGTTTTTTGTGTAACAATTGGTGGGGTAAATTTTGGGCTATGTTTGTGAACAAAAAAGTATTAACCCCTTCGCGCAAATGCCTAATGATAATGACACCGGCGTCATCATTTTGCTCAACTGAGAGATTTGTTGCTCCTGCAGCCAAACTATTAGTGGAAATCACAAACTCTGTTTTTTAACTTTATTGGTAGACGATTCGTGACGATTTCTGCTGAATACGGAGTTTCTAAGTGTCACTGTTTTTCCATAGCAAGTCCATTTAACAAGCAACCCCCCACCCAGTCTATACCTAGCCATGCGTGACATAGTGGACAATAGCGTCTATGTTTGAG
Organism: Ilyophis sp. 1 JC-2022; assembly: GCA_022702515.1. Taxonomy (NCBI): domain Eukaryota; kingdom Metazoa; phylum Chordata; class Actinopteri; order Anguilliformes; family Synaphobranchidae; genus Ilyophis; species Ilyophis sp. 1 JC-2022. The sequence goes on from CM040404.1 coordinate 68,596,666, forward strand.
TTCATAAATATATTTATTCATCATATAAAATTTTTATTCCGTCATAGCGACAAGATAAACCCAACAATAGCCTGATCGTATGCCAGAAAAGCTGTGAAAAGCCCTGCTAACTCAAATGGAAAATAAACGGATGAAAGTATTGTCTCATTCTACCATGTATTCTACTAGCAATATATGCTACTAAATATGAAATAAATATACAATTTTACCATTGGTTTTACACAACGAGATGTCTGGTTTAATTGTCGGCTCTTTTATCCAATAGAGTACATTATAACCTTAGCAACGGTATGTGCCATGTCTTCTTGGGTGCTTTGAACAATTTACTACAGCCCAACATAATGGCAGTTTTTGTTTTAACTGTCTAGTATTACACAAGCTCTATAGAAAACACATTAGGGAGGGGAGTATTCCCTTTCCCGTTATTTAAGTATTTTTGCATCTGAAATACGGTTGGTCTCGCTGGGTACATATGTACATTGAGTGCATTTCACATACTGTAGTGCAATCGTTTTTTGATGTAGGCTACCGATTTTCATTGAAGATAAAACATTTGGCAGCATTTTGCAGATGGTGGAATACTATTTTATTTTCATGTTATCGTATATATGGCATATATACTTGTCACTTAGGGCATGGCAAATGCTCAATCCAATTTACTGTGCGCTGATATGTGGTAGATTAATGTAAAAAAAATTCCTTGGAGTCATTATCAATAGGTGTGAATGATTATGATTACATTCTTTAACACATTCAGTTTATTGCCTATATTTAATTGAAAACGGTACAAAGAAAATATATTTTAGGTACTCTTACAAGTGATGCAAAAACCTCTCTGCATTTGAATGGATCTCTATGGGAATTGGGGAGTGAGACTAGATTAAGCTGTAAATTACACTGGAATAGTATGGAACCTATGGTTGGCTGTAAGTCATCAAGGGTCTGAGGTATCAAACGAGCCCCAAACCATCACTCTGCTGCCAGATATGCAGTAGATATGGATAGGGTATAGTTTAGAAATACCCTTAATTCGATACGATACCTGAACGATACCTTTTCCGATACTTTATATCAGGGCTGCCCAAACCTGTTCCTGGAGATCTACCATCCTGTATGTTTTCATATCAACCCTAATTTGGCACACCTGATTATACTAATGAGCAGCTCAACAAGCCCTCTAGCTGTTGAATATGGCGTGCTTTGTTAGGGTTGGAGTGAAAACCTACAGGACGGCAAGATCTCCAGGAAGAGGGTTAGGCAGCCCTACTTTATATGAACACTTGATATGTTTATCGGCCAACTACAGTCAAGCCGGAAAGTCTGCACACCCCTTTCACCTTCTCCACGTTTTATTACGTTAGACATATTCTACAATAGATTGAGTTAATGTTTTGTCTCAAAATTCTACACAAAATAGCCCATAATGACAGTGAAAACAGGTTTTTAGACATTTGTGCTATTTTATTAAAAATCTAAATGTAAAATATCATATGTACACAAGTGTGCACACCCTTTGATATGACACCCAAAAGTGAGCTGAGGTGCATTTTGTTTTCACGGATACTGCTTGAGATGTTTCTACAACTTAATTTGAGTCCACCTGTGATAAATTCAATTGATTGGACATGATTGGGGATTGCCAACACCTGCTTATATAAGGTCCCACAGTTGACAGTGCATGTCAGAGAAAACTCCAAGCCATGGAGTCAAAGGAATTATCTGCAGACCTCAGAAACAGGATTGTGTCAAGGCATAGATCTGGAGAAGGGTACGGAAAAATCTGCAGCTTTACAGGTCCCAAAGAGCACGGTGGCCACCATCATTCGTAAATGGAAGAAGTTTGGAACCACCAAGAATCTTCCTAGACCTGGCCACTCGGCCAAACTGAGCAATCGGGTAAGAATGGCCTTGGCCAGGGAGGTGAGCAGAAACCGAGGGTCACTCTGACAGAGCTCCAGCATAACCTTGTGGAGATGGGAGAACCTTTCAGAAGATCAACCATCCAGGCAGCACTCCACCAATCAGGCCTTTATGGTAGAGTGGCCAGACCGAAGCCGCTCCTTAGTAAAAGGCACATCACAGCCCGCTTGGAGTTTGCCAAAAGGCACCTAGAGAACTCTCAGACCATGAGAATCAAGATTCTCTGGTCTGATGAAACCAAAATTGAGCTTTTTGGCCTGAATACCAAGCGTCACGTCTGGAGAAAACCAGGCACCGCTCATCACCTGGCTAATACCATCCCTACAGTGAAGCATGGCGGTGGCAGCATCATGATGCGGGGATGTTTTTCAGCAGCGGGAACGGGGCGAATAGTCCTGATAGAGGTAAAGATAAATGCAGCTAAGTACACCAAGATCCTTGAAGAAAACCTGCTCCAGAGCGCTCTGGACCTCAGACTGGGGCAAAGGTTTACCTTCCAACATGACAACGACCCGAAGCACACAGCCAAGAGAACAAAGGAGTGGCTTCGGAGAAAGTCTGTGCAGCCAGAGCCCAGACCTGAATCTAATTGAACATCTGTGGAAAGAGCTGAAAATGGCTGTGTACCGACCGACGCTCCCCATCCAACCTGACGGAGCTTGCAAGGATATGCCAAGAGGAATGGGCAAAAATGTTAAGAAACAAGTGTGCCAAGCTCGTAGCTTCTTTCCCAAGACGCCTTGAAGCTGTAATCACTGCCAAAGGTGCAGCAACCAAGTATTAGGCTATGGGTATGTACAGATATGTAACCCCTAAATAACCTATTTTTGTCAGTAAAATAAAATTGCATATTTTCTAAAAACCTATTTTCACTTTGTCATTATTGGCTATTGTGTGTAGATGTTTGAGGCAAAAAATGAACTCAATCTATTGTAGTTTAAGTCTGTAACGTAATAAAACGTGGAGAAGGTCAAAGGGGTGTGCAGAATTCCGGCTTGACTGTATGTCTATAAATGATTATAACTGATATTTTTACTATTTGTAAATACATTTTCATTTTGTTAACATTCTGTCATTGTAAAATGAAAAAAAAAAAGTATTATTCTGTGAAAAGTATGTCATTGTAAAATGACTGATAAATAGGCTATTATTCTGTAAACATGTCATTGTAAAATGACAGAATAAGCACAACATAAGAAAATAAAGGGCAATTTCAATCATGTCATTTTGTAATATGATAGAATCGGAACAGAAGAAAATTAAAAGTACAATTCCAAAACTGTCAGGACATCCATTTTAAATTTCAACTGTATTGAAAGGATGCAACCCCTTTATTACAAAGCGGGTTACAGCCACCGAGCTATATTCGCTGGTTACATTATGGTGCTGTTCATCAGCTTACTTCTACTTGCGGCCACAGTAAATGGAGTTACGGAAGGGGTGCAATCAGCTAAACAAACTTTCACAGAGGGACCTTAGTATGAAATAGGAGATAATAATTTCACAACTAGATGTTTACTGCAAACGTTTGTTTGATACCCTCAAAGATACGAGATAAGCTAATAATGTTAACGTAACTAACATCCACCTTAGCCAGCTACGCATACATTATTACAAGGCAGTCATTAATATCCGAATCAAAAGTTCTGGTTCTGAAAACCGTATCTATTATTCAATCGATGTCAGCAGTCAGAAGACCCAGCACTGGACAATCAAATGCTTTACCTTATTCGATGTGTTACTTGAATAGTAGTTTCGCAATGTTTGCATTTGATGCAATAGATTGTCCGCTGGCTGCGAAAATAGCATTCACGTCGAGAAGTAGCCTACCGTAAAGTATCTAAATTTGGTACCGTTTTTTCCTAAATGTTTCGATACTCGGTAGGACCGACGTATTTCGGATGGCACTGTTTCTCGATACCCAACCCTAGATATGGATGGATCATTGAAGGGTTGTTTCTCCCAACTTATTTTTCCATAGTGTTCAATAGGAAAATGAGTCCGGAGAAACAACCCTTCAAGTGATCCATCCATATCTACTGCATAGTAGAGTGATGGTTTGGGGCTCGTTTGATACCTCAGACCCTTGGTGACTTACTGCTATTTTGCCAACCGTGGGTTCCATACTATTCTAGTGTAATTTACAGCTTAATCTAGTCCCACTCCCCAATTCTCATAGAGATCCATTCAAATGCAGATATGTTATAGTTTCGCTAGTAAGAGTACCAGAAAATAAGATCAAAAATCTTTTGATATCCTTTTATGCCCAGTCATGATAGCATCACCTCAGTGGCTTAACTACATGATCAGCTCAGGGTGGGTATATTGGGTCAGCAGGAGGCCCTAATATTAGATTTTTCTCCAGAATACTGGAGAGGCTGATTGTTATAAATGTCGCTTTTTAATTACATTTATTTATAACTCAAAATGTTCATTCACTGCGTTTCCTTGTCTTTGCAGCCGCCGGTGCCAAAACGTCTTAAAAAATATGTGTCAACACGTTCATTTTTGACGTGTTTGATGTGTTGACAAGACTGGGGAAGACTGCAAGATTTATCAAAACAGTTGTAGCTTGAAACCATGTCGGAAATTGATTCCAACATGTTTCGTTTATATCAGCGATTTTGTGGAAAAATATGTAGGCTAGCCTATATATTTCTACTAAACCGAAAGTAGGCATTCCATAGTAAAGTTAACAAGGGGGAACACACTTAATGTGCCTACAACTTTTGAATATATGATATTTTAGCTGCGTGTAGAATTGTACCAAGAGTTTTTATATGGTCTGTGACTGTGGCAAGGTGAAGGACAATGGATTGCGCTATTAGTTTTATTGTCACCCAGTGCAACTGAGAGGTCGGTGTTTTCGCACATTTTAACAATCCTGGCTGCATCGAAATGTCTGGGTTTTATTTTATTTTAGAATCTCAGAGAAATATGAATAGCCTACTATAACTAGGCTAATAACCTCCCTTTTCCCTCTCTTATCACTCACGATTCCATGATGAATCTTAATAATCTACCATTTGTCCCAGTGTTCTTGTCATTGCTGTAATGATCTCGTCCAAATTGGCTTTTTTTACTGAGTTTATCCTTAACGGATATTAACCCTGTGCAAATAAGAACATCCGATTTACAAAGCACACAAAATATTAATTTTGCACATCAATTACATTTCTAAATACCTGAATACATTTATCAATAGATTATAGAACTTAATTGACCCAATTTACCTTAATTTGTTAAAACCCAGCCTAAAATGGCAATAATCTGTGATGATTATTTGATATAACACCGAAAATTAGGCTATTTATACCAGAAGGTTTTAGATCATCAGAATGCACCTTATTATTAAATGACACAGGCATACTTGTTGTATGATAAACTATTACATGTAGACTTGTAGAACACTCCATGACCTGTTAATTGACTAAATATCTTGGAATCACTGAAATATTCTGCGAAAACAAAGCGATATTGGTAGATTTAGTCTTTCTGCGTTTCTAACAAACATGGTAGAAAATAAAAAATAAAAAACTTTATAAAAATAGGCTACATGGCCTAGCCTATAGGCTACATGTAAACTACTCCAGAAACATAATTAAAATTATTACAGGTAATTAATTAGTTGTTTTTAAAATGTTAGAACTTTTAAAAACAAACTGAGACACGCGTTCGCGCAGGAGTAGCTAACTTTAAATTAGCTACTTCTAATTAGCTACTCCTCACGTTAAAAACACGTTAAATTCGAAACACTTCCATAGTTCTTACAGGTCAATTCTTCGTTCTTTTGTCCAAGCAAACTTGTTCATTACGTTCTCCAAACTGACAGTCTCAACGGTTTCCCTCTCCATGTACAACAGCACCAGGTGAGAAAGCCGGTCCTCTTGCATGGTTGACCGCAGATAGTTCTTTATCAGTTTAAGTCGACTGAAGCTTCTCTAATTGGGATGGTGAGATATATCCGATAAGCAATGCTCACGTTTGTAAAAGCACGGTCCATATCATTTGCAATAAGGAAGGGGAGAATATCACTGGTGTTTAGTTCACTCTTGTCAGTGAAGAGTTCCTTGTACATTCCTCAAAAACAAATTCATCCAACACTGACTCGGCCATCAAATCATCAGAGTAGTGCTGTGCAAGTATAATTGCATTATCTGTTGAATCTGGATGAAAAAAATGTTTCTAATTAAGTACACAAAATTTTCTTGCCATGTCTCTAAAGTCTCGAAAGGTCCCTACTTTGAAGTGCTCCTTAGCGTTTACAGGTGTTTCGTCTTCAGCATGTTCATCAAAAAATCTAATTTTTTTGCAAGCTTTCTTCTCTTGAAATTCTGCTGAGGCTCCGTAGATTCTAGCCAATTCCTTGGCTATGTTCTCAATTGCCTCAAATGCCTCGTCTGAGTGCAAATCTCAATTCTGACACACAATTGTCATTTAGTTCAGTTGCGGCGTTTAAATCAATTGACTTCTTTTGAAGATAATTAGAAAGTATAAACGTCTTCCAATATGCTATTCCAAAATGTCAACATTAATTTGAATTCAAAAGTGTCCAAAGTGAGCCGCAGGCCATTAGCTTCAGCAGCTGTTTTAGGTGAAGTGTCCCTGTGTTCTACAATTCTGTTAAGAGCCTCCAGAATAGTGGGCAAGCTCTGCATGACTTCCTCAGAGGCTTGTTTTCTCGATGCCCATCACGTATCCGAGAGCCTCTTTAATGTCAGAGCGGTACCGTTCAAAACTCTCTTGTTCTTCGCCTAATATTTTAAATCGGGGCAGACTGGATGTCAAAAATGTATACAGGGTTTCAAGGGTCCCGAAAAAAAGCTCAGCAGAGGATAATGATTAGGCTGCATTCATGAGAATTAAATTTTAATTATGTGCAGAGCAGTGAACATAAACTGCTGTTGGTGAGCAGTTTTGTTTAACCCTAGTTTGTAGTCCTGTTAGACGACCAGACATTGTCCTGGCCCCATCGTAAGCCTGTCCTCTTATGTTTTTAACATTGAGTCCCAGTTCCTGTGAGTGCGTGTACTAATAAATCATAAAAGGCCTCTGCACTGGCGTTTGGCAATTCCTCAAATTTCACAAAGTGTTCGATACTTTCACCTGCTTTTGACACATCTCAGCGAAAGAGAAAACTGGTCAATTCTTGCTATAGCAATTGTGCAAACAACAATTATGCAGAAAAACTTGGCAAGTTTAACTTTTTTAATAATAGTATTCAGTGTTTCACTCGAGTGCTGATATAATCTCATTCTGACACTGCGGGCTGAGATATTTATTTCTGGCTGTCTGATTTTTCAGGTGCTTGTCGATGACAGCATCGTATTTGGCCAACAGTTTAAGGAGCTGTAAAACATTGCCTTCGTTTACACCAGGAGCACCAAGACCAGCATATTCACGATGACCACGGAACGAACCGGCCTTTGTTTGGTTAGGAAGAGTGACGTATCGACTAGTCTGCAGTATTTGTCTGTTCCTCTCGACTCTCCCTCTCGGCTTGCAATAGACATAACGGCGCAGTCTTTGCTTAAACAAAACTTTGTCATAAGAAAGGTGTTTTCTGCTTCTGTGTTTTGACTTTTCGTGTTTTTCAATCTTTTCGATGCCTTTTATAAATTTGCTTAATCCGTGCTTCGGGTCTTCCCAGGTCAAATCATTTTTGTTGTTGTCTTTGCCTGCAAAAAGGCAGCAGCAAAAACAGTGCATACGGCTGGACACTAGCCAGTGTCAGTCCACGGAACATGCACCGTTACTTCGCTTGTACCATGACGTATTGAAACGCCGGTTTTCGGAATCAATTGGAAAGTTTGCGAAAGTATCATTAAGGCCAAGTTGACAGGGACTGTATTGGATAATAGCTCTGACTAGGTCAGGACTTAGAGAATTGTCTTTAAACCGATATGGATCCGTGGGATAAGGCTCTTGTGTATCAAGTTGAAATCTGACACCCTCCTCCGTTCGACTAGCGAAGCTAGTGGCATGACCACAGCACTGGGCCTGACCTCCCGAGTCATTCAGTTTATCCAGCAGATTGCCACTGTCAATGCCACTAGCACTGTCGTCACCAGCATTGTCATACATTTCATCTGGTGGACGAGGGCTAACGTTAGCCTCATCCACCGCCTCAAGGACATCGTTGCCACTCATTTGATTTACTGAGACTGGTGGTTTATGATTGCTATCATAGCTAGACAAAGACGAGCCCTCATTGGGTTGAATAGGCTTTTAAAAGAAGTTGATTCGTGGTACACACGTTAACGCAGCTTTTTTTTTTTCTTCCGCTGTTTTTTTTCTTTACATTTTATATATGAATCAATTGGAAAGTTTGCGAAAGTATCATTAAGGCCAAGTTGACAGGGACTGTATTGGATAATAGCTCTGACTAGGTCAGGACTTAGAGAATTGTCTTTAAACAGATATGGATCCGTGGGATAAGGCTCTTGTGTATCAAGTTGAAATCTGACACCCTCCTCCGTTCGACTAGCGAAGCTAGTGGCATGACCACAGCACTGGGCCTGACCTCCCGAGTCATTCAGTTTATCCAGCAGATTGCCACTGTCAATGCCACTGGCACTGTCGTCACCAGAATTGTCATACATTTCATTGACTGGTGGTTTATGATTGCTATCATAGCTAGACAAAGACGAGCCCTCATTGGGTTGAATAGGCTTATTGGGTTGAATAGGCTTTTAAAAGAAGTTGATTCGTGGTACACACGTTAACGCAGCTTTTTTTTATTAAATTTTTTCCTTCCGCTGTTTTTTTCTTTACATTTTATATAACCCAATTTCTCCATTTTTAACTGTGCTGCTAACTGACATCGGAAACTAACTTGCATGCAATGTGCATTTGCGGAAGTCAAACAACGTAATATGAGTTATATTAATTAAAATATTTTCCCACGTTTTAAATACATATATTTTGTTCAGTCATGTCTTCACTGTTGATAATAATTATTTTTGATATTATGTATTTATTTATTTTTGGTGATGATAGTCACATCATGGTGGGATCGTGGAATTTTTCCACGGAAGGGAGGAGGGTCTGACTGTAAAATAGTTTTCCTTGTAGAAAGGCGCAGGAACGTTCACCGAGATTATCAATAAAACGTCACAATAGCATTTTGAGCATTCCATTTTCAGCTGTAGTAGGGCAATCATAAACATTTTTCATTGCCTATCATTCATATTTGCGAGCATATTTAAAAATATCTAATCAAAGAATATGATTGTCGCGTTTCCAAATATGACGACAAATATGCTTGTGTGTGCGCATTAAATCTTTTCGATATTTGGTCTCAACGTGACACGGCTTCAAGCAACTCTGGCAGTTTTGGTCCACGAAAGCTGCCGTCTTCTAGCCAAGGAAAGAGCTCGCTCACCAGCTTGTTGACTGCAGGCTCATTTTAAGCTGTGGGAGCCCGGTTTAAAATAAAAACAATGCGAAAAAAGTAAGCAACACTGCTTGTATGACTTTCATAATTCATGGGTGTAATTTTAGAAATACCAAGGTCCAAAAACCGAGCCTGCTAGGGCGGTTCGGGTTCCATGGCCCTCCCCCACCCCCATAATATTTTGGTGCATTTTAAGATGTTTGGAGAGCAAAAAATGGATAACAATGGCTTTCAAACCATGTCAGTGGGTAGTAGCATAAATTATATGTCAAGCAGTAATACATGAGAACCAGAAATGATGCAATGAATGAACACAGACAAGCACTGACGGTGATCTGATGAGCAAATCGATAATATTGGTGTTGTAGGCTACAATATATTTGCCGCACCAAAGTAAAGTAATTTTTAGGCAATTATTTCACGACTTAAAATAATTTACGCAAAATAATAATACACTAAGTAATCGGGGCACAAACTGTTTTTAAAAAATATATATATAGGCTACACATTAGAGTAAATATTTGTCACCCACAAACAAGATTGGTGTTTTTGCTATGATTACAGACCATCAGTCTCTAGGACATAAAAACGTTCAAGTTTTAAGCGGCATCACGTGACCATTATGTGAAACTCCATTCATTTTCTCCATAGAGAAATTTCGCTTTGATCCGGAAATCAATATTTTGGCAAATATGTTTTACTTCTGAGGCCTATAGGAAACAGAAAAAAGGTGTTCCTACATGGGCGGTCCTGCGCCTTTCTGCAAGGAAAAAAGTGTCTGCAGTTTGACCTAATTGGGCGAGAGCCCCCTCCAGGTTGTCTTTTTTTTGCCCATCCCAACTTTTTTGGAAAGTGTTGCAGGCATCAAATTCAGAATGAGTGTATATTTACAAAAATCTAAAGTTGATAAGGTAAACCATAAAATATCATTTTTTTTTTTGTACTGTTTTCAATTAAGTATATGTAAAAGAGAATATAGAAATTACTCTTTTCTGCTTTTATGTGCATTTTACATACTGTCCCAACGTTTTTGGAATTGGGGTTTGTTTATTAATGAAAAATGTACCCATTTCAGGCTTAGGCAACACAGGCTGAAGAAGACTATTTCCCCTTGTGGAAGCTGCATAGCAAATATATGAAAGAACAGGGATTATTCTTTTAAATAAATTGCAGATTTATGCTTTTTGTTATTTCATAATATATATTTTTTGCTGTTGTATTCCAGCTAAAATATTGTCCTAATTCGTATAAAAAATACCGTAAAACGGCGCTTTGAATTTACCTATTTAATTTTATGAATGTGATTAATTATACACTTGTTTTATTTAAAACAATAGTGTTCACTCCATGTCTGCATTCAGATCAGTCTCTGCCCATGTTCAATGACTGTTTCCCATCTTCCGTAACTATACATCGGGTAAGTTTTTCCAAATATCGTTCTGTGTCTTTGGAATTGCAGTGTGAAAATTTAAATAACACATAACAAAAAATTGATTCAAATGGCTCCTCAAACAAACTTTGTGTTTTACGTAAATTACATGTGAATTTCTGTTTAATCAGCGACATCAAATTGGGTATCTGCGCTATCCAACTGGGTAGCGCAGTATCCAACTGGATATGTGGTGTCTAGTTTGCGTTTGCTTTTGATCTGTTCGGCTCTCCATCATATGTTACATAACAAAAGTATCTGAGATGGATTATGGCTTCAGTGTTAAATTAAAATGTGGTATTTATGTATAAATGATCACAAAAAGCTGGTATTTGCTGCAGACTTGCTTGATTAGCTTCAAACCTTTACAAAGTTGTAGGACGCATGGTTCTGAATAAAATGCATTACTGGTCTTTATTGGTCTGCTTGGTCCCTGCAATTTCTGCTTGCAGCTCTATTTTATTATTTGAATGCTACTTCTCCACTCACTTTTTTTGAATTTTCTTTTGAATCCCAAGCAGCCCCATGGCCCACCCTGCTTCAATTTTTTTTTCTTTTTTCAGCCAATTGTCAGGCTCTTGTTCTTTTTTCTTAAGCAGTACCTCGGTCTTCTTGAGTTTTGTCCTCAGCTTTGCTGATGTTTTCCGTCTTGGGACCCAAGGTTGATGGTGTTTTCACGTTGACATTTTGTTCTATGGCCTGTATGATATTGTGGGGGGGAGCTTGTCTAATGTCATCTTCTATGCCAGGGTAATCTGAGGGTCGAGCATCATTCATAAGTGCCTGGAGACGTTGTTTTCTATCTTTTATATCTTTTGGAATTCTCATTCCACCGCATTCTTTGTTTTTTAGTTGCTTTGCAGTTCATTTTGCTTCAAAAGCCCTTTTTTTCTCATTTGATATCTGCAAAACAGTGTTAAAAAGTGTAAACAGTTATACCAAAATCCATTACAGAATTACAGTATAGAATTAATTTTTCTGTTCTGGTCTCAACCTCTATACACTTTCCAAATCTGAACAATATCTCACTCGATAACAGTAACCCAGATGGCACGGAAGTATTGAATCAACATTGATATTGTGTTATAAGCATCAGTATCGGTCATCAACCAATTTTCAATGGTCGGATCAACATTCGTTTTCTGATGGTAATGGTCACCGATGTATTAGGTTGAAATGGAAACATTGTATCAATGTAACAATAACAACCAAAGCACTGGTTTTTGATCAGATTCAGGTGCGCTTTCATTTTCCAAAAAAAACAAAAACGTTAGAATTATTCATTGCCTGTTTCTGCGGTCGCTGCTGTACATGCTAGCCTGTACGCTCGGTATGTTACGTGGTAAGTGAATACATTTTTTCTTGGTTAAATTTGTTAAGTTCAAAGTTCTAGTTTCTATGACGAGGGTGATGTAGGAAAATAAACAAAACGAGACTTAACAGCAAAGCGTATTTGTGGTTGATGCTAATGCTGTATTCGTTTATTCATGTCCAACTAGGAATCCCGATATCCGACTAAATGTAGGAAATGCCCTAGGAGTTCATGGGTTCGGAAAATCAACCCCAACCTCCTGACTAGGAAGAACTTGACATCACATCATCATGGCTGCTCACACCGCCACCCACACTGTGAACAGTAGCTAAACAAACATTATTTTTAGACGAGTTTAGCTTTTAAAACACTTCAAATTTAATTTTACATGGCATGTATTGTGTCCATTAAGCAGAGGTTTAAAATCAATAACGATCTTTACATTTTTAAAATTGATGTCAATGTGTTATCTATTTTAGTATCCTAACTCAAGAGTATTTAGATTTGTTTTTTGTAGATTTTGACTACTTTGAGCAAGAATTGGTAAAAATGATATCATTCGCTATATGATAGATTACATTGATAAATTTATTTCACATCAGTTACATTGATTTCCATCGTTAACATCAACATTGTTTCAACATTATTTCAAGAACGTAAACGTAAACTCGATGAGCACCTGGATGCAGAATCAACATCGGAGATCAACTTTGAATCAATGCTTATCTTATGTTAATTCAACATTGATTCAATGTTTCCTTGCTATCTGGGAAGGAACTTGCATATCATCTACCTAAATCAAGCCTGTGTGTCCACATGCAGTTGCGCGTGTGTTTGTATGTCCATGTGTTTGTGTGTATGTGTTTGTGCGTGTGTGTATCTGAGTTTGTGTGTGTGTCCAGCTCCTGCTGTAATTTACCTCTCGCTCCTTCCTTCCATAATTGTCAAATAGCTCTGAATTGTACGTTTTTTCCCTGTACTTCTGCACCCTAGCCTTTGAAGTTGCGTTCTTCCTTTCCACTACTGGTGATATTTATTTGAAAAAATGAGATATTCAATAACTTTTGAAATTTTTTATAATGTTCTAGTTGTAGTTTGTTATACATAACTGCACAGGTTGTATTCATTGCCATAACTATTTTGTTAATTACCGTAACAGCCTCTAATATGGCATGGTAATGAACGGAGAACATTACTGTAATCAATGATCTTGATCTGAGCTAGCATAAAATGGTCGAAGCCAAGATACTTCAGAAGAAATCTTTTCACTTTTCACGCTCTTAATTAAAAGCCAATTCTCTATTAATTATCAAATCAATATCTTTTTTTAAAATATTGTACATTAACCCATTACGGTAATGTTCAATAGAGGTGTGCACAGGGGTGTAAGTAAAATCTAGCTATAGTGAACTCTTCAATAGTGAAGTATTGTCTTCAATGCAGTGCATTGTGGGGACAATAAAACTTTATTTACACAAACACAGGGATTTTAATGGGCAACAGTAGACAGTGCAACGGTAATGAACATGACATGCCTGGACACTCATATTTACCCTAAAAGGTTTTAATTCATAAATGTTACACCCAAATTAGTAACATTATCAGTTAAATTGTACAGTTTCAGCAATTTTTTGTATTTATGTTGATATTAAATTATGCAGATTGTGTTATTCTGGAGTCAAATGTATATATATATAAAAAATTTAAAAGCCCGGACACATTACGGTAATTAATTTTAGGTAGAAAAACGGATTAAAAATATTAAATAACTGCAAAAATATTTGTCTGCAAGTTTCTCACAGACATGACCTCAGATGGCTTTGTGAGAATCACCCAATAGCCTTTGATTCTCAACAGCCTGCTGATCTTATGCAGCATCCAAGCAACAAGAATAATATATCAAGTTTAATTGTTTTTGTTAACTGCTGTAAATTCTGATGTATCCAAATTCATATGCCAATTGCTATAATTAATTATGTCCATAGGTATTATTTAGTCATTAGTTTTATGCAGCATTCTGATGGAAATGGTGAGGCAACAATTAATTGTGGTAACCACATTTACATAAGTTTTGGTTTATTCATGCAACATTTGGTAAGCAAGACCAGGAAATGTTGCATTATGTTATGCAGTGTGCCAATGGATGGCATTCTATAAGCATTTGTTCTTAACTTTGTCTAATCAAAAAGAAGAATTATTCTTCACAGTTCAGAAATCACTAAAACCAACTTGCCAAACTTAAAGGGTAACAAAGCACTAAAACCACTTATTTTAGACGAGAACTTTTCTAAGTATTACTGATTGATCCAGGTCCAAATCTTGACAAATTACTGAAGTCAGCGCAAAAATGATAAACTTTAAGAATCTGGCTCAAAAGTGTCTCTAGTGGTAAAACGTTAGCTGTATTTTTATGTTATTTTTATGTTAAAACAAAACAGAATTTTACGTTCTGACGAGGTAAGTAAAGTATCAATTGTTTACTTTGTTCACACTGTGCCCTTGCTGGCCTGTTTATGTTGAATATTTTTTGTAAACAAACGTACTCGCGCTGCAGGACACCGTTCAGTGTGAGCTGTAGTGCTGACTGTGGACGAGAGCAGTTATTTACATTTTGTTGGTTAATGAAGTCACTTTTTAAAAATATTGTTGAATTTATGTTTTAGGGTATATTATTGCTATATGTGGTATTTCATGCAGAAAGGGGGGATTTTGGTGAAATAGTTGTATATAGTTGTATACTAGTATATGCATCCTACACGTTTAGCTTTGCAATGTACGTTCCTAACAGAGTAGAATAAAGCAGCCACTGTGAGTGCACAAATTTGGACCTCTACATTAATGGTTAATTGTCTGGACAACGGTCTTTGGATGAAAATAGACTTAAAATCAAAAATGTGTGTTTGAATATGGAATTTATTCTGTACATTTTTTGATGCTTGGGGATTTTATTACCAGCACCCTGTAAAAAGAGCAAAACTGTGTAGGCTGACCTTAAAATGGGTAACAAAACTTAATTTGATACTTTTCAATTCATTGTGATGAGTACTGGTATTCAAAGGTGAATTTGGCAAGAGGACTTGAGGTTAAATTTGTGATGTTGCTGACAGTCAGGTGTCTTCCTCTCTTGGCAGGTTGGTGAAGCGACATGAAAACCACCTCTCTGTGCTGGCGCTCAGCAATATGGAGGTGTCTACCACACTCGCCAAATGCCTTTACGAACTGAGCCGCTCGCTGCAAGCCTGAACTCCTAATGAGACAGCCGCTCCAGACACGGAGGTGGTGGAGTGGCAAGGCTGCACTTCCCGAGCGGAAGCCAGGGGGAAACCACGCTTCAGCCGCATCTCTGAAGAGGGCTATCTCAAGGGGAGAGAGACTTCAGGGCACTGTCAGTGCCTCTCACCGCTCACTGTACTGGAATCAGTGAAATGGTCTCACTGTACTGAGATCAGTGAAAACAGTCCCTTTCGTTCTTTCCACAAACTGCCACGGGATCTTCCAGCGTCCATCTGCATGCGCCTGTCCAAGCGCCCTGCTGATGGACGTGCCACCAGCCCCTTGTCGCTCCATCCCTCGCACCGTTTGTACTCCCTGCTCAATACTCCATACCTTAAAAATCAGACGCCGTTTGTACTCCCTGCCCAAATACGAGCACATTTTTGTAATCCTGGGACTGTTTGCCTGAACGGGGTTGAGTATGAGTTTCGGTAGGTTGAGAGTTGGGGTTGTGCGGATGCGGGATGGGTTCGGGCGGGAGGGGGCTGGAGGAGGGGAGGGGAGGGGGCTGGAGGAGGGGAGGGGAGGGGGCTGGGGGAGGGGAGGGGAGGGGGCTAGGGGAGGGGGCTAGGGGAGGGGAGGGGGGTGCGGGAGTGTTTTGGGTTCAGTTTGGCAGGTGCTGCAGCTGGCAACTGGTTCGTGTGTTTTTCTTTAGAACTTGGTAGGTTGGTTTTTCTTACTTGAGCCAATATATTTTCACTTATTTATTATTGAAATAAATACCAATATGTCGAAATGAGAAAAAAATCTTGTAAATATTTGTGAATATATATAAAATCCACTCATGCCGTGACAGTCACTGGAGAAAGCCTGCTTTGCGGGATCATAAAAGCGTTACAGTAGGTCCGGTAGTTTTTTAAGGGTCCCCGTCACTTGTATTCGGTGTGATTATATACACAGCAGTGGATGAATGTTCTACAACAATGTGTAAATAGTCTGCAAAGGTACAGCTGCTGTAAAATTTAGGGGGAGAGGAAAGCAGTTTTTTGTGGAACTGTGATTTTTTTTTTTTGTATTATAATACCTTGTAGAACTCATTTTGCTGGCTGAAAGAGTATGGAATAATATATCATGTCATTTTTGTAGAAGAGAAAAATCTTATTGAAGGTATTTTTTTTTTTCCCTGACATATATCCCCTGTAAACGTTTGTCATTGCGCCGGCTCAGCACTCGCGCAGATTCTTTTGTATTTGTAAATTGGTTTAAATACATGGAGTTTTATACAGGTTTTCTCCTGTTGTTATATTTGCGTTACGTGCAGGTATGATATTTTTCTTCACTACTTTTTCTATCTTAATATAGTGTGGAGTTTTATTGTAAAATTTATTTTCATTCTTAATACCATGCCACATTCCGGCTCTCATCCCCAGACTGTCTTTGCAGCGTGTTCCTGTAAACATTTCTATCTGCCTGTTGTAGTAGCATCCAAACAGGACATCCCATCACCATTTCTGCTGTGTCAGTAGAGTGTGCGATATGAATAGACCCAACCGTCTGTTATAGATTTGCTTTATTTACTTTGGTGACTGTTTATAGTTTTTAAATAAAAAGACTGAACATTTTTCTGTTTTTCTTTCCTGGCCAAAGTTAGTAGTATTTGACTTCTGTAGACTGATTCATGGACTTTTGCGTGGCTACTTTGAGGTACACCTATCTACTACCAGGTAGGACCGCCTTTTGCCTCTACACTCAAAAAAAATAATAATAATAATTTTGACCACACGGCTGGGTCACTATGGGACAGAACACGCGTTGGGTTTATTTGCCCCAACGGCTGGGTTTGACTATTTTAACCCAGAATACTGGGTTGATCATTTTACCCATGCATTGAATGAAAATAACTACATTGTTGGGTTAAATCTTACCCAAACATTGGGTTACTCCACATCTCATTGCAATCACTACTTTATCATATAAAATGTTTATTTATTGTTAATGATAGTAATAATAATAATTATAGTAATGTGAAACCCATGCAAAAATGCACAAAAACACACAATACACAAGAAATGAGCATTTAATAATTTTTATGAAATACATATTGTAGAAATATTCATGACCTAACACCTAGACTAAAATACCAGTCAGTATCACGCTCTGACGAAGATGTTTAATGTTATCTCTGAAACGTGTTAGTCTTGTGGTTTAATAAATATTCGAGAGAGTTGCTGTCTGAATCCTATTTTTTCTAAATATTTAGGCCTATTTGTCCATGGATTAGGATCCCCTTTTTTGCAAGCCGAAACAAAACTTAAAAAATATATATATGTATATATTTTTTTTTACAGCTATGAGCCCCAGCATATAGCTAACGTTACGTTAGGCTAATAATTACCTCAGGATCCTCACAACTCACTGGCAGAGTTTTACAGATTGTTGCCGCTTTCCACAGAAAACCTCTGGTACAGGACTGTCATTAGGGTAACAGTTAGCTAACGTTAAACTACCTCAGGTAACGCTTGAAAGACCATAGAACTAGACTGGTCTAACCGTTAACTATTGTTAGTCAACATTTCTTGACTCTGTTCAATGTCTTTGGAAAGCAAATTAATTATTATTTTCCTCCGTTCAAGTGGCTAACTAACGTTAGTACTTCAAAGAGTGTTAACGTCGTTAGACTCGCCCAACAAACACTCATCAGCCAGATCAAAAACATGCAGTTATCAATGACTCCCAATTAAAATAATTCAGTTAACATTATTTGGTAAAGACTTACTAAATTATACAAATAATATAATTAATAATATATAATATAAAAAATGTACCATAAAAGAAATTCCATCTGTGTGAGCCCCTTAGTCTGTCTTGTTCACTTTACACTAACCGTCTTTTAATGAAGTTGCGAAGCGGAGGCACTGGTATGACTGAGGTGGAAAGAATGACCCAGTAGCTGGGTTCCGGGCAACCCAGCCGCAGAGTAAGGGAAATATTTTGGGAAACTCAACATTAATTTACCCTGCAAACGAATCCAAACAACCCAGAATTATGACCCAACTTGTTTAACCCAGCAATGTGTTTACATAAACAACCCAGCATTTCTTTGAGCGCAGAACAGCCTGAATTCTTTGCGGTATGGATTCAACAAGGGCTGGACGCAAATCCCTAGGGATTTTGGTCCATGCTGATTTGATGTCATCACGCAGTTCCTGCTGATTTTTTCGCCACACATCCATTCAGCAAACTTCCTGTTCCACCTCATCTCAAAGATGCTCTATTGGATTGGGATCTGTGTACAGTGCAGGCCATTGGAGTAAACTGAAGTCACAGTCGTGTTCATGGAACCAGCCTGAGATCATGTGTGCTTTGTGACATTTTTCTGGTGGTAGTATCCTTTTTAAAAAGGGTTGACTGTGGCCGTAAAAGGTTGTGCATAGTCAGCAACAGTGCTTGGGTGTGCCTTCGCTTACAAATGACATGGTTCAACATTAACGGTTTTTCTCACTTGCCCAGTCGGGCAAGTAGGTCTGAAATCTACTTGCCCAAACTCAATCTACATGCCCGTATATGGTGTAGTTTATAAACTCATTAAAAAAACACAGAGCTTATATGTTAAACTTGTACTTAAACTTTTTATTTTATTGAAAAATTCACAATAAATAAACATCCTGACCCGCCTCCCTGCCAACTACCTTACAGCCTTCATGCCCTCTCCCCAGCACCCAGCCTTCACTCAAACACCCTCTGTGAGTTGAACTCGTCAATTGCAGGGCCTTCAGAGCTCACAGAGGAATTTTCACAGCATGTCAAGTTACAAGTTGCTCCTCCAGTCTGTTTTGATCCATTTAATGGTACTGAAACCTTGCTTACATGCAGCAGTGGACAAAGGCCAGGAAAATGTATTTCCGGAAATCAACATAAATATGTATGTGCTTAATATATCAGTTTAACCTTAAATAAACATATTATGGACAATAACTGTCTTTATATGTAATTTTAATGTGATATATGGACTGTTTTTGCGACTTTTAAACTCACATTTTCCCAACATCCCATCAATCATAAGAGATCACAACTGTTCTATTCAGTTGTCTTGCGGTCATTCTGTCTATCCTTTTTTACAGAAACATGTCACACACACACACTACTGCTGTGCTTGCTTGCATGTGGGTGGGGCTCACACAGAACCAAACCAAAACCGGTGATTTTGCAAACTGAAATTATGACGCCACAGGTGGTGTTACATGCCTGGCACATGGTTTTACTTGCCCCGGGCAATCGTGCAACCGTTAATGTTACATTACATTACATTATAGGCATTTAGCAGATGCTCTTATCCAGAGCGACTTACACAGCATTTCTTTTGCATTTATACATAGTATCCATTAATACAGCTGGATATATACTGAAGCAATGCAGGTGAAGTACCTTGCTCAAGGGTACAACGGCAGTGTCCGACCTGGGAATCTAACTTGCAACCTTTCGGTTACAAACCCAGTTCCTTAACCATTATACCACACTGCCGCCTGTTGAACCCTGAATGATGTTCAATTGGCATTAGGAGGCTTATGTGCCAAGAACATTTTGCACACCATTACACCACCAGCAGCAGCCTGCACCGTTGACACAAGGCATGGATCCATACTGTTTACGGCCTACTATGTATGTCGCAGCAGAAATCGAGATTAGACCACGCGCTGTTTTTCCAATCTTCAATCCTCCAGTTTTGGTGATCTCGTGCCCACTGTAACCTCATCTTCCTGTTCTGAGCTGACAGGAGTGGAACCCAGCGTGGTCTTCTGCTGCTGTAGCCCATCTGCTTCAAGGTTTGATGCGTTGTGCGTTCAGAGATGCCCTTCTGCTCAAAGAGCTGTTATTTGAGCATTTGCGGCCTTTCTGTTAGCTTGAATGAGTCTGCCCATTCTCTTCTAACTTCTCATTAGCAAGGTGTTTTTACCCATAGAACTGCCGCTCACTGGATCTTTTTTGTTTATCGCGCCATTTTCTGTGAACTAGTGACTAATGCGTGAAAATTCCAGGAGGGCACCCGTTTCTGACATTCTGAAACCACCTCTGGCTCCTACTATTATACCATGGTCAAAGTTGCTTAGATCACATATCACCCATTCTAATGTTTGGTCAAACAACAAATAAACCTCTTCACCATGTCTGCATACTTTATGTATTGAGTTTCAGCCACATGATTTGTTTGATGGAGTACGCTATTTGTGTCAACAAGCAGGTGTGCCTAATTAAGTGGCCAATGAGTGTAGTTTGAGTAGCCTTATGTTAAATATTTTAAAGTTAGTATGGCAACCATAACATTTTATACTGTAGCGGTTAAATACTGCGAATACAGTACTTGATTGATTGAAATCAAACTGGGTGCACTGATAGAAGGTACCTCCAAAACACCACTGACCAGATTTGCTTCTGATTGGCCATATGGTGGCGCTAAAAAGTCCTACTCTGTTTGACTTAGCTACCTGAAACTAAGGTGAAAAGATCCCTCTTCTCATGCAGAATAAATATGCCTGAAGGACCCATTAGCCTTCCATGATGGATTTACCGCCATTTTGAGTCAATTAAAAAAACTTTAAATCCATCTCGCCTAGACACTTGAACCGACTTGCCCAAAATTTTTGGTTGGCTAAATGGCTGTAAGTCATCAAGGGTCTGCAGTATCAAACAAGCCTCAAACCATCACTCTGCTGCCAGATATGCAGTAGATATGGATGGATCACTTTAAGGGTTGTTTCTCCTGACTTATGTTTCCATAGAGTTCAATAAGAAAATTTTGAGGCTCGTTTGATACCTCAGACCCTTGGCCATTTAGCCAACCATGGGTTCCTATTCCTGTGTAATTTACAGCTTAATCTAGTCCCACCCACCAATTCCCATAGAGTACCTGAAAATTAGATGTCAAGAGTTTTTTGTTATCCTTTTAAACCCAGTCATGATAGCATCACCTGTTTACTTCCCAACTTTTTTATTTTTTTGCCCCTGTCCCAACCTTTTTTGAACATGTTGTAGGCCTCAAATTTGGAATTGGTGTATATTTACAAAAATCAATAAAGTTGATAAGGTAAAACATTAAATAGCTTTTCTTTGTACTGTTTTCAATGAAATATATGTAAAAGACAGGCGTCATTTACACGGGAGACGCGGGGGGACACGTCCCCCCCAATATCCAAGAAAGCCCTATCAGTCCCCCTCAATGTTACATCGACAGAAATGCATAAAAGCGCCTGTATTATAGCCCATGTACGAGGTTGTATACGGTAATCAGTGGCCGGGGCAATAATGTTGCTCCATTTAGCTACATTATTGGGGCGATAGACTAGATCAGGGGTCCTCAATCTTATCCAGAAAGGGCCGGTGAGGGTGCAGGCTTTTGTTCCAACCAAGCAGTTACACACCTGATTCCACTAATCAATCACTAGAGTCTTTGCTAAGCACCTTGATTAGTAGAATCAGGTGTGTAGCTGCTCGGTTGGAACAAAAGCCTGTACCCACACCGGCCCTTACTGGATAAGATTGAAGATCCCTGGACTAGATCAACAATTTAGCAAAGCAGTGTTTAATTTCAGGCGTAGTAGGCAGCTAGGCTGTATGGAGTGGAAACACAGGGCTTAGGTTCCGGAAGCAAAAACTCCATTCGCTTTTTACATGGGCTGTGTCCGAATGGTCTGTGTCCTGGCATAGGATGACTGTATAGCCTACTGCTTAGGCATCTGCATACTGTTTAGTGGCATACAAATATCCTCAATGCTCCATACTATTAACAGCGAAACTCGAAAATAAGTATATAATTTGGGGATTGCTTAGCTAAAAATGTAGGCCTACAAGATACAAGATTTTTTTTTGTTCAATTAACCTAAACTACGAGTTTACAGAACAGTCACATGTGCCGCCGAGGAGCCGCAAGCAATAACAACAGTATCGTGGATGTGTTCAGTAATTTTTTTTTAGTTTCAAAATAATAAAACAAAAAGGAAAAAGGCCCTAAGAGGCCAAACCATTTTAGTGATGAATGCGAAGATGAAGTAGGAAGGTTAGTGCTTATGATTTTTTGTGCTTTGAGATGGATGTGTCTAAGGTATCAAACGAGCCCTAAACCATCACTCTGCGGCCAGATATGGAGTAGATGTGGATGGATCCTTTTAAGGGATGTTTCTCCTAACCTTTTTCCCCATAGAGTTCTATAGGAAAATGAGTCAGGATAAATAACCCTTGCAGTGATCCATCCACATCTACTCCATATCTGGCAACAGAGTGATGGTTTGGGGCTCATTCGATAGCTCAGACCCTTGATGACTTACAGTTCCATACTGTACCCGTGTAATTTACAGCTGAATCTAGTCTCACCCCCCAATTCCCATAGAGATCCATTCAAATGCAGAGAGCTTATAGTATAGCTTGTAACAGTACCTGGAAATAAGATATCGAGAGTCTTTTGATGGGTCACAGACTTCAGGAAGTAACAGCATGCAAAGGATATGCGACCAAATATTAAATATGATACTTTAAAAATATGTTAAAGCAAAGTGTATGAATACTTATGTAAATGAAAGATTTCAGTTTTCGATTTTTAATACATTTGCAAAAATGTCTGAAAACATGTTTTCACTTTGTCATTATGGGCTATTTCGTGTAGAATTTTGAGACAAAAAATTAACTCTGCTTTTATGTGCATTTTACATACTGTCTCAACTATTTTGGAATTGGGGTTTGTACATATGCAAATGTTTTTGTGACTAGCCCCTTTTCCACCGGGTTGTATGAAGTAAAAGAGGACAGGAACTATCCGCAACGGGGACTAAAACGGTTCCTTGTGTTTGCTTTCCAACCATACCTTGAGAAACGTGAAGATAAAGCAAGAGTAGGAGGGAGTGATGGGGGGGAAAGCCACGGTTGCATTTAAAAAGCATGGTGGCATTTTTTATTTATATATTTTTTTGCAAACCTGCTTCAGTTTAAAAAAAATTCCCAGCACTGTTTAACTTTGTGGTCTATGCCCAGTTCAGCTAATATTGAAATATTTTGGTAGACCTTTTCGTTTAGGGTTGCCACTCATTCCTTATAATACGGAATCGTCTCATAAAGAACAAAATGTTGCGTTCCTTATTGAACCAATACGGGATGCAATTTGTTCCGTATATTCCTACTCCACAAAGTTCCATATACACACATAGACAACAGCTGCAAGCACTGCTCTGCTTGTCACATATGCAAAACTGTTTAACACTTGCACCTTGTTGTTGGTCCATTTTGTCTGGTTTTGTGTTTATATTTCCATATGGATGGATCACTTTAACCCCTTTGCACAGATGCCAAATTTTATAACTCCAGGGGCCACATGTATAAAACTCTGAGTAAAAGAATGCGTAAAAGGACGCTCATAGTGAAAGTCTGAAATCTGCTTTAAAAAAGTTTTGCATTTTCTACCTCTGCATTTTCTACCTATCACATGGACTCCAAACATTGCATACATATGGTATCCATCGTGTGCAGAGGTACGCAAATTCTCACAGCACGTGTTATTTTATACATCTGCGTGGGAACTCGCTTATACAGCTTTTTGAGGGCATTTTTCTGCTCAGCACTGTATATATATGTAGCCCCTGCCGCTGGTGTGAGCACCACAGAAACTTAAAATGAAAGGAGACAGTTATACAATTTACAATACTAACTTAGATTAATTTATTTTCATAATTTAAGTCAAAATAAAGTGCTACAAAAACAAAGAAACTTTGTAAAAATGCAAAAAAATATATATATACAGTATAGGTTTTTGTTTAGTTGGCAATGAAATACTGAGAGCCACATATGTGAAACAGGTAAAACTACATTTCCTTGATCATAACATCCACGTGTGTGCAAAATCTGAGGGTGATATGGACAACTCTTAAAGATCTATGATGCAAAATATAGACAGTGTACCCTGTTGTCCCTTAGTGTCTCCAAATGTATCCAAAATGGCAAAATTGTGCACTGCTGTAAATCATAAAATAATAATATATTGAACTACGAATCAACTGTTTTGGCTCATAAAACTCCCTTTTGCCTCATTTTAAAGTGGGAATTACTTTTTCATCAGTCTAGGGGGATAGATATTTATGGGTCAAAAAACCTATTCAAAGCCTGTCAAAGCCTGAATACAATATTTTTTGTCCAATATAAAGCATATTCATTCATACTCACTCCAAGGAAGATTGTACATTCATCTCGCACATATGCACAGTAAATTTGAATGAGTATTGCCAAGGGATATACTAATTCGACATTGTGTATATTATGTACGAAAATATTGCAATAAAAATAATATTCTACCATCAGGTAAATTCTGTCAAATCAAACATAAAGAATGACTGAGCAACCTATGAATGCTTAAACTACAGTATGTGAAATGCACTCAAAATGCGAAAATAATAATATCAAACATATGGCACAACACTGGTGGAGTGAAAAAACTAACGTACATATTTGAAATGTCACAAGCAGTAATACTTACATATCGAGGAGATAAATGTCCCTCATGCATATCCCTCAGGTATATTCTCTGACAGAATCAGTGCTATGGTATCTTGGTAACTATGATACCTTCTGACCCACTCCCAAAATCCATGTAAGCAGGTGATGATTTTCTCTTGCCATGCTGATGAGTTAGTAAATTTGTAAAAACTCATTCAAAGAATCCAATAAAACATTGCAAACAACGTTGCTAAGGTTATAATGTCCTTTACTGGATAAAAGAGCCGTCAATTAAAACAGAATGAACTGTAATGAATGAGACAGGTTTGCAGAGTTTGGGGAGTATTATGCATTGATGTTTCAGATAGTGTATAGATAAAGTGTTGTATATTTCTATATTTAACAGATTGTCCCAGACAATATATAACCACTGAATTTTGAAAGGGACATCTCTATGCGCAAAACCAATGGTAGGATTGTATATTAATTTCATATTTAGTAGCAGATATCGATAGTAGAATCACGTGGTATAATTACACAAAAATTTCACATGTTTATTTTGCATTTGAGTGAGTAGGGCTTCTCACTGCTTTTTTGGCATACGATTGGGCTATTTTTGGGTTTATCTTGTTGCTATGACGAATACAAATTTTTGGTCGTAAAAAAATATATTTATCTCACACATAGATGTTATTGTCCACTGTGTCATGAATGGGTAGGTATAGTTGCAGGTGAGACTGGGTGGGGGGCAGGCGTGCCGTAATCATTTCAGAAGTGCAGGCCAAAAAATAAATAAAAATAAAAAATTAATCTCTATATACCGCTATTTTTTAAACATTTTTTATTACATTTTGACTTTGGACATTAGCTAAGCAATTATACACTGCCTGGCCAAAAAATCTCTGTGTAAAACCAATGGTAGGTTTGTGTATTTATTTAATATTCATATTTAGATATTTATAGTAGAATACATGGTATATTGTTTATTTTGCATTTGCGTGAGCACGGCTTTTCCCAGCTTTTTTGGCATACGATCAGGCTATTGTTGGGTTTATCTTGTTGCTATGACGGAATTCAAATTTTACATGATGAATAAATATATTTATGAACTCACACATAGATGCTATTGTCCACTATGTCACGCATGGGTAGGTATAGACTGGGTGGGGGTTGCTTGTTAAATGGACTAGCTACGGAAAAATAGTGACACTTAGAAACTCTTTATTCGGCAAAGTTGTCACAAATTGTCTACCAATAAAGTTAAAACCCAGAGTTTGTGATTTCCACTAATAGTTTGGCTGCAGGAGCAAAATCTTGCCGCCAGCTGCATGATCACTAGGCATCTGCGCAAAGGGGTTAAATTAATCAGAATTAGGATTTCTTGCATGCTCTTTGGTTGTCATTTCGTTGAGCACTCTCAATCACTGTTCAAATCATTGTTGCATGGGGCCATAGGTGCTTGGTCCCCGGGATCACTGTTTGCAGAGGTATTTTAAATTGTGTTTTTCTCCTAATATTGAGTAAAGAAAAAGTTGAAAGAACAGAGAAAAACTTGATGGAAATTATGAAAGAAAAGGTTATTGATGACAAACCAAAAAAAGAAAAAACTAAACTCTTAGTAAATTACATGAAAATAAACATGTGCCTTCAAGAGCAGTTATTACTCAAAGAAACAGCTGGTAGGTTTTTTGCTTTCTTTTCATATACAGTTTGGGCCTGATTTACCAAGACTTTTCATGGGTGCAAAAACCTTTAGCACATGCAAAACTAATAACACAACCAATGATTGGTGCAAAACAAAATTACCATGACTAATCACTTGTCATGTTATTGGTTTTGCGTGTGGTAAAATGTTTTGCACATACTAAAGGTCTTCGTAAATCAGGCCCTTAATGTCTTCGTTAAATGTGTTAATTAAGCTAGACTCTTTCCTTTTTGGAGAATTGTAAGTGACTGCTGTTTCTATCGATGCCATATATCAATAAATATTGTTAAATATTCAGGCTTTGTTACCACCCATTTAACCAGTTGAACAAAGTCATGGAAAATAGAGGTTAACAATGCAATGTCAATGTTAATGCATTTCATTTTAATAAGTATTGAGATATGCTATAAATATATTCATATAAATGGCATACTAGTTCTGAAATATGGACCACAAATGTTGGAATAGTGGTGCTTCCAAAAGGAAAGCCAAAAAAGAAAAGGAGGCAAGAGAAGCAGTTTTGCTTCAAAGTGTTCCACTCATTGCCAAAAACCCTCTGACAGTTTCCAGTAATGTTGTCACTCCCCCAGAGCCATTCTTTGAAGGCAAACCCTCAACAGCTAATGGTATACAAGAACCATAATTTCCATGTCATGGCCCTGTCACACAATTGCGTATCGTACTAGCGTATGCCAGCGTATGAAACATATCACTCATACGCTGATATATGCTGACATACGCTAGGGGTACGTTAGGCATAGGTTGTATACGCTTCAAGCACGGTCGCATACGGTGGCATACGCTGGCATACGGCGAGGCACAAAAAGTTTTTTAAGCATGCTTAAAAATTTTGTGCGTATTCGGACGTATGGTTTATATGCTAAGCATACGCTAGGAATACACTAGGCATACGCTGGCCATACGCTATTTTCAAGGGCTTTTTATGCGTATGAAAATTATTTGATGAATTTACATACGCAACTCATACGTTTCTCTCATACGCAATAGTGTGACAGGGCCATCAGGAGCAGTTAGCCAGTACACAAGAATCAAATCAGCAACTAAGCCATTCCTGGTGCTATGAGGTCACTGACCCTGCATTATGGCAAAGCATTTCCAGTGACATTGTTAAGTCGCTTATTGAAAGAGAAGCAGTCCCCTTCCAAAACCGCAGTGAAAAATACCCAGCTTCAGTCGGAGATTGAGCGCTTGGTGGAAAGACTAGAAGTTTCAACAATGAACTTCTGAACTGTATATTGCCAAATGGGCAGAAGGTTTCTAGACAGTGGCTACTGTACTCACCCTCAACAGGTTGTGTGTACTGTTTTGCATGCAAACTGTTCTTCAGCACGCTTGGTGACTTTAGTCAGGTTTAGTGACTGGAAGCACTCAGAAAGAATAGGGGAACACGAAAAGAGTGCAGAACACAGATCATGCATGCTTGCCTTGCACCAGTGGACAAAGGGCAGTGCTATGGATGCAGATCTCATGCAGTAACTTAATGGGGAACGGAAATACTGGAGGGTAATTTTCTTGGCTTCCTGGAATTGCTATCACAATTTGACCCATTTTTAGCTGAACATATTAAAAAGTTTGGCAGAAAAGGAAGAGGCACAGTGTCCTATATGTCATCGACAATATGTGAAGAACTCATTGAGCTAATGAGTCAGATAACTCACCAACCAATAGCAGATGAGATTCGGGATGCCAAAAGACATGTGCCCAGGGGCCTCATGGGACCATGATCCGGCCCTGACTCCACGTGATTCCTTTGTTCCCTGAACGCACATATGGCGGACACACACCGACACACGCACACACACCCATATGTACATAGCCACACAAATGCTACAATATGCACACAACATGATATGTTTGTTTAGTAGAATGTAATATTTCTGTTTTTTCTGATTTAATAAATCTATTTTTGTTAAACCTGGTGTCTGTTTTGATGTAATGTGAACACGAGCGCTGAGTCAAACCTAATCATTCCGTAATACCTTCAACCCTTTATTAGTTATTAGTGCTTTGATGGTAAATTGAAGTAGTAGTAATTATAATCCATGATAATCAAATGAGACTGATTTAATTTGAACCTAACTAAAGAATAATAAGGGTAAGCATATTCCATAGTTATTGCCTATATTTCTGGCATCCCATGTAAGAGTTTATATCCTGGTGTGAGGATTTATATATTCTCTACATTTATTGGCGACCCGTCCGAGGATATCCCCTACATAATTGGTGCTACGTGACTCTGATTCAGAAATCATATTACTAATCATCTTGCTCACTGCTACCAGATTCGTACGTATTCTCTACATTAATTGGTGCCCGGGTGAAGACTGGTAAGACGGACATGTTTTATTTGTCTATCACCATTACTGCTAAATGTATATGTAAACGCCTTGCATGAACAATATTCCACATGTAAGAATATAGAGGCATATTCCATACAGTATAAATCCAGTTATTTTAGGGGCCGTTAAATAATGAGCCATTATTCTATTTAAATCGATTGTGTTGTAATGTTGTAGTAAAGACATAAAGACATACACCCAATCATGGTCACATGGATTAACTCGTATTTATGATTTTCTTTTATTCACGCATGACGTTGTCCAATGCATGACTGAATGCTTAATTAGTGGAAATCATAGTTTGATCATAATATCAATGCATAATGTCGCAAGATGGAATAATAACGGTTGTTTAGCTGGTCATTTAAAAATACAAATACGCTTTCTGCATGGGCTATTTCAGTATATGGTTTGTTTTATTAATATCCTAGGCTACCACACAGGCACACTTTTTCTATATATCCTAACAGCCTAACATATCCTATAAAAAGCAATAGGACTAAAACACAAATTATTAAGCATAGGCCTACTTCGTTTTTGATTTTAGACATTACCCTGAATTGAAACAAATTGTGGGCTTGGAAGAAGAGAGGCGTAAGTGGCATTTTGGACGAAAATTTGTTCTATATATCAAATGAAAGCTCTTGATGAGCTCTATCTAGTACCAAAAGGACACACCTGAAATCACAAACAGTATTGAATAAAGCAACAAAACAACAAAGACCTAACACAAAAATTGAGAATGGTTTGGAGCCAGAAGGATATAAGTGCACTTTATGCCATTCTGACTCTGAACAATGCATTGTGGGTGGAGCCTTAAGACAGCGCTTAAGCCAAAATGGCTGCCAACACATCAAGATCGTACATGGAAACAAAGAGAACTTTTAACAGCAGAAGAGGTTTTAATGAGTTTAATGCAAGAACCAGATGATCTTGAAGAGCAAGATGAATTGAGTAAGAATTCAGAGTCAGGGTCAGCTGGGAATGATGAAGGTAAAGTATACAAACCCCAATTCCAAAAACGTTGGTACAGTATATAAAATGCACATAAACGCAGAAAGCAGTGATTTGTTAATTCTCTTTTACATATATTTAATTGAAAATCGTACAAATAAAATATTTTTAATGTTCTACCTTTTGTAAATATAGGCTAATTCTGAATTTGATGCCTGCAACACGTCCTTTGCAAAAAAAGACTGCCAAGTTAAATCTTAAATCTTAAATCTTAAATCTTATTTTCTGGTACTCTTACAAGGGAAACTATAACCTCTCTGCATTTGAATGGATCTCTATGGGAATTGGAGGGTGGGACTAGATTAAGCTGTAAATCACACGGGAATAGTATGGAACCCATGGTTGGCTATGTGGCTGTAAGTCATCAAGGGTCTGCAGTATCAAACGAGCCTCAAACCAACACTCTGCTGCCAGATATGTAGTAGATATGGATTTATCACTTGAAAGGTTGTTTTCCTGACTTATTTTTCCATAGAGTTCAATAGAAAAATTAGTCAGGAGAAACAATCCTTGTCGTGATCCATCCATAATTACAAATTGCATCCATTCAACTTTTTTTCTAATCATTCTAATTGTTCAAGTGTTTATTAAATTGGCAAATGAAACTAGGTGAGTTTCTGTATTGTTCATCACATATGCCCCTCGTTTACATGTTTTTGTGCCAAAAAGGCTTATGTGACTTTTTTTTTGGCATAATTTAAATGTTTTTTAATGTTTTGGAATATTGTATTGTAATAATATTGCTCAGTTAGTGCCAATTATTTTATTATGTATGGGGTTCCAATATGGTTGAACGTTTGGGGAAAATTGACTTTGGCTCTCTTGTAAAGTTTGCCAAATGGCACTTACGCCCCTCTGGTTCCAAGCCATCGAAATACACTATTACATTGATTGTAATTGATGCCCAGCGCGCCATGCTCTGCACCATTAACTATGAGGGCTCGCCACATGCCATGCACCGGCCGGAAAATAGCCCTAAATACAATTGCAGTCCTCGTCTTGATCTGAAGTATCTTGTTGAAATGACTCAGAAATTTAATCTTTCAAATATGTAGTTGGGATGTTAACAGTTAATCTATTAACTATTAATCGTTACTAGAACATTGATCAATCTATTTTATTGATTGAACAGTTAAATTTCAATAAACCAAATGATTAACTTAATGTTGACAATTCGATTTTGTACTGTGAAAAATGTCAACGCCAAAATGTGTAAACTCTTAATTTGAACACATAGGTGGCTAGGCCCGTCTTGATCGATGTGGCAAGATCGGATTTTGTCATTTGGCTCAAGGTATTGAAATAGTGGTTTGAAACCATCCCCGGACATTTCTCCATCGTTGGACACAAATCCCCTCGAAAGTTGGTAAGTTAACGAGTCACGATCCCTTCACTATCATTAGTGAAACGCTATTTGTCCATTCCTGGAACATCAATGCCATTTCAGCGCGTCTTATCAGTTGCCGGTCTCAACTTCGACAGACTCCGCAGCAGACTAACCAGAGCAAGTAAACATGCTCATATTCATTAACGAAAATGCTTAATGGAAAATCCACTGAGAAATTATGTTTGATTTGTATAAGAGTCGCTGTCCTCCTAAAATAAAATAAGCTCTCAGCCAACTCTCTACCTGTAGTAAGAGCAGGGCTATAATCCGAACTACTGTGCTTGTTCCAGGTACCTGCTTTATTGTGGACTACAACGGCCAGGGGCTTACATTTTTTGGGCGGGTGTCAGCCAATGGCAATCACAGGTTGCTACTCCTACAGAATACAAACAGAGGGGCTGGCCATTACTATTAATCCTGGAAGCCAGCCAGTGTAACTACAGGCTGCTCCATCTGCACGGTCAGCTTCCCCCTATTTCCGGTTCCGGAGGCATTGTGATATATCGACCCATTATTGGATACAACGCTGTACATCCTTGTGTATTTGTCATATCGTTTTGCACTTGCATACGTGTAGTTACTGCTATGTTAGTACTGTTATGTTAATGATGTGTTCTAATGAAATGACCCTCCTCCTTTCATCTGGTTGGTTTGCCCACTGGCTGGTCATGGCGATTGTGGATACGCAGAAGTTAAATATTTCTAACTTGAGGGAACAGTGCAGTACTTGTGATTCGTACCACTGCCAGCGACACCGACAGAATCGCGCCTTGTCGCCCTCGCTCCATTGGAATTTAATGGCTTCCGGCCAGACCGACGCGGGACTGCCGCTCCTGGTATAACGTCACTCGTTGGCAAGCTAGCCACTATAGTTCTAGTGAAAAAATGTCACCACCATTAATTGGGAGTCTCCAGAGAAAAACGGGGGAAATACAGCCATTCATTAAGTTTTATTTAGGAAAACAGTCTAAACTAGAATGGCACCAGCACGTGTGCTAATCTCGACCCTGAACGTAATATGCATGGGGCTAAAACTTTGATCTTGCAAGATTCAAATTCAAGATTCAGGTCACTGCCCAACTGTCAACATTTCCACAAAGTTTCATCACAATCGGAGTGGAATTGTTCGAATTATGGATCGGACGGACGGACGGAGGAAAAACAATTACCCTCTGCTTGCACTACGCGCGCGCATTTATCTGCTTTTGGCATAGTGAAAACATATTAGTTAGCCTAGCCAGATGTCTGCGACACTTACTCATTTCTCCTCTCGGTCTACACCAGTCATTGTTTAACCGAGGCACTCCCAGGTTGGCTGCATGTTGCTGCAGCTCCAGCTGCCGTCACATGCCTTCGGCTAATCTTCACCTCAGTGGTGTATTTGGATACGGTAGCCTTCCACCATTGATTCCAGTAAAATATCTCGAAAGGTGTCATCATCCAGTACATGGTCCACAAAATCGTTGGACGCCATTGTACTGGAATAATTGGTAACTTAGTCAAAAACTCTTTAAGCTAGCATGCAAGCTAATACTGTTTACAGTTGCAACAATAGGTACACCGCCTCTCTGACCATGTACGAATCAGCGCACTTGCCTACTATTGAGTATGCCAGTTGAGTATACTTTAAAAAAAGTTGTTAAGTACACAACAAAACAGTAGCCTAAGCAGTGCACAGTATGCTACTACACAGTAGAAAAGGCTCTGATTCGGACACGGCCTCTCCCTCTCTGTGAGTTCGGTCACGCCTCCTTCACATAGCATGAGTGTATGAATTAGGCTCTTTGAGAGAAGGTTCGAATCTTAAGCAATCTTTCCATTGGTGAGCAGGCTGATGTTAGCGTTGGGGCTGATCAATTTAATTTCCTGTTTTTTTAGGCTTTTGGCAACTGCAAACATTTCACTTAACCCTTAGATGCACGAGTGATTGGACCCTACACTCTTCCATAAGTGGGTCAAAAATGACCCGTATTAGAATCAATGTGTTTATATGCCATTTTTGTCATTTTGGTTAAGAATATTCATTTGTATTATATTTTGGTCCACACAAGAATGATTTCATGTTTGAAATATGTTTATTTTTCACTTTTTAACATTATGAGCATTTTGAAAACATTTTGAAAAAGTTTTACATTTTGAAAACTTTTAACATTTTAATAATTGAAAAAAATTACACAGAACAGCAATAGAAAAATGTCAACATCCATTTTGTGTGTGCGTGTGTGTAACAGTCCAGTCAGTTCCTCTTTCTTTTCTATTAAAAATTTTTTTTCTATTGTTTTGACAGTTCCTCTTTCTTTTCTATTTTCTTGCAGGTAAGTGATCATGTTTGCTGAAGCTTTTGATGTGGTAGTCCCTGTTTTGCCTTCTTGTCTCCTCACTGTATGCAGTTGGGACAAACTACCTGTTTCTGGCTGTGATCATTACACACAGGTACATTGCATGTCCCACACCTATTGCTGACTTTGCAATCTTTGTTACTTGGGCAGATCTGACACCTCTTTCTCTTTGGTTGGCCCTGTCTGCTTCTTTCCTGTAGCTGGGTTGTGGCTTTTGTCACCCCACACCTTCCCATTGCTTCAATGATGTGGGTTTGCAGTGGGGGGCAGCCTTGCAGTCGACTCTTCATGTGTAGTGTGACAAGCTCCTTTGAGAGATCTTTGAGGAAGAGCCGTCGTGCATTGGTTCTACCTCTCTTGAATTAAGGGTGCTGAGCTGTGAAAAAGGTGTAGGCATTCAGGGTGGTGGTGTTAAGGGTGTTGTACCACAGCACCATGGGCCACCTCTGTGTTTGGCGCTTGCAGGTGTAGGTGCGAACCATCTGGTCCATGGTGTCTACTCCTCCTTTGGTCTTGTTATAGAATGTGATCACTTCTGGCTATTTTCATCCACCATTTTGTCGTGGTGCATCGTGCTCAGGAGCACGACAGCCGTTCCATTCTTTCTGACAGAGCTGACCATGGTAATGCTGCCATTGAATCCAAACTCTGTGCTGTGAACCTCCCTGGACGTGGAAGCCTTCATCAGAGGAGGGATGTCTGGCTTGTTCTGTCGTAGAGTCCCCACAATAGTGAGATCCTTCTCCAGGAGATGCTGTGCAAGAGGCACACTGGTGAAAAAGTTATCTGTGGTGATGTTAGGACCTGTGTTTCTGAAACGACTGCACAACTTCTGGACAATGTTTTCCCCCAGATTCTTCTGAACTTCATCCCCTGGTTGTCTCCCCGTGTAAACCATCCCATCTATTGCATAGGGGATGCGTGCATCACAAACCCAGAAGATCTTTAGGCTGTACTTGGCAGGCTTGCTTGGCATGTACTGTAAAAACTTGCACCTCCCCCTGAATGGCACAAGCTGTTTGTCCACAGTGACACAATCACTGGGGATGAATCGCTGTCCAGGAACAGTTGACCAGGAACAGGTCCCATATGTAGCGGAAGGCTGCTAAATGGTCTGTTTTCAGTCAGAAGGCTCTGGTCTTCTTGTCATCAAAGCGCAAGACAACTAACACTAACTATAACTAAGCTAGCTAACATTACTGTATTTATTGTGCGTGTGTGCATCAGTCATGACACACACACACACACACAATACACACAGTAATGTTAGCTAGCTTAGTTATAGTTAGCTAACACTATAGCTAACTAAGCTACCTAACATTACTGTATGTATTGTGTGTGTGTGTGTGTGTGTGTGTGTGTGTGTTATTCATGCCTATTGTATGAAAGAGTATGTGTTATGATCATGTATCATCAAATTAGCCTACTTTATAGTTAGCTAACATCATGGAAATACATCAATTTGATGACATCAAATATTTTCTGAGGTAAAAAATAAAGATAATACTTACATGTATCAGATCTTGCTGTGTAAAATAATCTTCTTGAGGTGTGGCAATTCTGATATAGTAATTGTTTTCCTTTTTGACCCACTTATGGAAGCTTGTGGTAGTAATACAAAAACTACAATTTCTTGAAAAGTATAAAAGGCACTGTAAAACCTCACCGGGTCATTTTTGACCCACTTATGTATCTAAGGGTTAAAACGTTGTTTTTTGTGATTAATTTCCTTAGTTTTTACACCGGGAGGTTTAATTATAATACTTGGTATTATGATGCATGTAACCATCACTGGAAATTATTACCATATGAAATTCAAAGCATCATCCCAAAAAAAGGATTACATTATATAGTAGTATACCAAATGTTTAAATTATATTTTCTATGACACTGCACTGCATATGTATAGCTACATTGAATAGCCGAGACTATAGTGCTATAGGTGAGAGATCCCACCCAAACACACTGCATTCAATACCATGTGGTGGTATACCGGGGTAAAATGCCCACCTTAAGAACAATGTTTATCTTCTTTTAAAATATACATAATTTGAATGTCAACATAATACATATAAGAAGCATGCTTTAGTAAACACATTGATAAGGTAATTAAATCGCAACAGACTATAGCTTTGTTATTATAAAACTAAAAGTAAAATTTGTAAAGGGGCATCTTCGACCGTTACCCGGGGAAGATGCCCCCACAGATAGCGAGGGACCATTGGTTAAATGTTGGATTTATATCAGGATCATCATTATGGTTGAGGTTGAAATTTCAATTCTAACTCAACATTGAATCAATATTGATAATTGCTCCTTCTTAAACATTGAGTAACATAATTGAATTCGCATAGATTTTTAGTTCAATTATTGTTATATATGTATACATTGAATTATAGTTGGTCTAATGTTGAAAGGGGGAATATGCACACATGTGCACACACACACACACACACACACACACACACACTGAGAGAGGTTAAAACTTGTATCATCCAATCCCATACGCAAGAAAAACATATTTGAAATGTATTTATATTGGCCAAAATGTATGTCCAATGTATGTCAGATATATGTCTAGGTCCAAAATACATTTAAGAAATACATTCCCTCCTTGATTAAATGCATTAACACATTTCAACACCCAGAAAAAGATTTGGACTGTTTTCAACCAGGGCAGGAAACAAACTTTTTGAATTTGGGCTTTTTATCTGCCAGAGTAGCTATATTAGCCTATGGTGTTTCTTATAGTTTGTATAGTTATATTATTCATTGTTTACTTAATAATCCTATAGTATTTTAGGTTCTATAGGCAATATCAGTATATAGTGTTACTATACTTTAGTATGTTTGTATAATTATATTGTTTACTATATAATACTATTTTAATACAATTGGCTATATCTATTTTACTTACAATAATACTCTCAAGTGTTAAAATATATTATTAATTTTAATAAATGTCACGGTGCAATAGTGTATTAAAATGCAGATACACCATATTTAGATTTCCCATTGTCTGTTATAACCCTCTACTCTGTGCTTTTGAGGGTTTGATGTTTAACAAACACTGCAGTGAAGTTTTTGATTATGTAGATTGAATCTAAGTGGACTCTACCCATTAAGACAAATGCACAGTAGAGGGTCATAATTGACAATAAAAAATTTTAATATTGTGTATTTGCATTTGAATACAATTGTTCTGAAATACTGAAAAAAAAATAAAAAAAATTCCACAGCGGAAGGAAGATCAGCTTTTTAAAATAAATATAAATTGCACAAGAAATAAGTATAGATATTTAAAAAGGCAGGTCCACGCATCTGTCTCCAATGTGAAACAATGTCTGCACTCTCTGGACATGTGGGAGTTTGTGTGTATATAAAGCCTATACCAGAATTTTATATAAATATAATGCAAAGGAATTTCTCACCAATTATCAGTAGGCTATACACAGCAGAATATAAATCATTTTAAGCGCAAAGATGGGTGAGATTGGCGAGAATAGAACATCAAAGGATTGTTGGAGATGGATAAGCAATGGGATTTATACAGGGCATTCTTTAAATATTTACAAAATACAAGATTAATAAACATATAAATCAATAATGTAATTGGAATGATACTACACACTCCCGTACAGTATGTGGCAGTATGCACCTTTAACGTTTGTAGCCGCTATTACGTCAAAGAAGAAGAAGCTTGTCGCTCAAACTTAAATTTCATCGGTGTCTAGAATTTTAAACGATCGCCAGTTACACCACAACAGTCTGGACTGCTGGTAAGTTAACGTTACCGTGCTTCTTAACATACATTACCATGAAATCTGATAAATATAGTTTTATTGTTATTTATACTATTATTATACATTCATGTTATCAATAATGTGCTGGTACCGATTGTGAATGATTAACGTTGGCGAGTTAACACTAACGTTAATGCCCTGCTATAATGTTAGCTAGTTGCTAACATTAGGTAGCATTGAAGCTTGCTAGAATAGCAAACATTTTTGGTTATGTTAGGTTAGTTAATGTCACTGTCTGAAAATTGATCAGTTTGCTCCATTTTCTCAAAAATGTTTGTGGATTTTGACTTGTTATGTTATAGCTAATGGTCCAGAGGAAAGGAACTTTTGCTTAGCCTGGATTCCAGAAGTAAGGTTAGGCCTAAATTTCTCATTAATTTTCTCTGTAACGCAAGACATTTCAAAAAAATCCCTAGCTAGCGTTAGATAAACAGTTTTAAAACTTGAAACAAACCAATCAGCTACGAGATGAATTATAAAATATACATTATAAAAATGGATAGTGAAACAAGTTATTTCGTGGGTGTTGTGACGCTCAAAAAAAATTATCCACCATTTTACAGCCGCTCCTTTTCCCATGATTGTGTGCGAGAAAACTGCTTTTCGGACCTGGAAGTTGTAATTACACGGTTTGACCACTAAATAAAATTGACTTCAAAGCCCGGCGCTGTTCTCTGGGCTTGCTCAGTACTCTCACTCACGACACGAGTTAGCGAGCTCAGGCGGGTGGCGGGTTCCGGGGCTGGGTGAGCGAGTACTGGGAGACCGAGTGAGTGAGTGTTTCGTGCAACCCTAGTCAGACAGCTCCGGGCGGGCTGGGAGAGCAAGTGAGTGGGTGATTTGTGCAGCCAGACCTTCAGCTCAGGGCAGGGAGAGCGAGTACGGAGTTGAAACTGTCGTGGATTTTTCGACAAGAATATCAAAGTTCAATTTCTAAGTTCTTAAAATAATCAAAGTCCAAATTCAGAATGATCAGTAAACAGTCTTCAGGCAAAAATCAGAGTGGCAAGTTCTTTCAGAGAAATCAGCTTTTATTGGTTCAAGTTCCCAACAAACCGGGTTCGCCTTGCAAGGCGACTGCCCCGTCCTGTGTTCTCACAGGCCTTATATACTCTTTTTCTGCTGACATCTGCAGACATATGTGACCTTCCCTTTATTGGTTTGGCTTCGCCACAGTCGTTTAGGTGCTGTAAACCCATTAATTACAATCAATGTCCCATTGTGCTGTCAATGTCCCATTGTGCTGGTGATGACTCATATATGCCCTTTCATTATTTAGAGTGCGTCCCCTCCCAACTTGATTTTGCTCAGGATGTAATTTTGTAGAGTGTTTTCCGTTCATTAAACTGTGCACGTGGCTCTTGTGTTTTCCGTTCATTAAACTGTGCACGTGGCTCTCACGTGCTCAGTGCATGTCCGGCCAATTAAACTCTCACGTTCTCAGTTGAGCCAGAAGGCCTGGAAAGTTTTTAAATTTCCTACAAAACAAGCGCCAAAGTGGTTGCTTTCTCACAGGGCTACGTGATTTACTTGATGCATTCCACAAATACAGTTAATATAAGAGTTGCACAGTAGTGTGAGTAACACGTTGTCTCACCTCATCTTCGCAGTTCGCATTAGCAGGTAGGAGGGGCGAGTCAGTGAACGAGTTCGTGGAGGAGAGGACTTGTCACTCCTGAGTCAGTAAAAAGAGTCGTTCAAACTCGCACATCACAACTGTTAACGATTTTTAAGAAGTTGGAACTACATATCCCATAAAGCATTGCGAATGATGTAACCGTAGCAAAAAATGCTAGATTAACGTTGCCCGACATCTTCAGCTATTTCTCAAATTAATTTAAGCAAACGTTACGTTACCTATAATTCAAATTAGCTGAGTTACAAATGTGTCTACCTAACGTTATCAGTCACGTTAACTCATTCAACATACTATGCAACCTTGAAGTAAGATGGCTAACGTCGTGATTTAACCTGAGGTAAAACCAAAATCCACTCTGTTCCCAGGCTATCGAGAGGCAGGTTGAGAAATCAAACGCTGGCCTTAGACAGAAACGGAGGAAGTTTGAGAGAAGGGGAAAAACAATGGTGCCCCTTTGCTTATCTTGACCACCGCTAAATTTGACTGTTTAATGTTAATTGAAAATAAAAATAAGTATAATAGTTTGAATTTCATGCTTGCACTTGTTTTTCTTATGGTACAGTTTAAGATTCTTATGTTTTGATGTGTTTATACACAGTGGCGCCGCCAAGGGGTGGCCACGGCCACCCTGATACAATCGCTATATGGTGCTATCTGATATTTTACATTAGGCACTATTCATTTAAATCAATAATTATATTTTTCATAATAGTTCATGCATGTGAAAGAAAATGACAAATCTATAGCCAGCCAGCCGCTTAAGCGCAGTGCACTGCCAGAAGACTGAGCGCAAATAGGCCCCGCCCATCGCGCGGGGGAAAACACATCCCGCTCTTGCCCTCTATTGACTTGACGTGCTGGTGCCTTCTTGTCATTTCGATCCGTTAGCCATCAGCATAAAAAAAGTTTTGTTTGGTGGGATGCACTACAAACAAGGCAAAAAACCCAGAGTTGCGGTTTTATAAGATTCCAAACCACAAAACGGAGCCCATAAGATGAGAAAAGTTGATCCAAGCAATAAGACGTGAGGCGTCGGCGTGAAGAAAGGGGAAAATGTGCGACCCTGAAACTCCACATGCTTATGTGTGCAGCAGGCATTGTTTCACAGGTAGCCTAAGTCAAATAATGTCCAATTGTCAATTTATGGCTAACTAATATTGCTGTAAGAAACACTAAAACATTTTGACCATATGAAAATGGTTTGTAGTGGAATGTGGATAAATCGGAGTGCTATAACGTTACAGTATTATATTTGCAACTGCAAAATATTATCATCCCGTAACAAAAAAGTTGTGAGCATCCAAAGAACGATAATCTTTCATCGTTGTATGCGTGTCAATTCCAAACAAACGGTGAGACAAAGAAAAAGCAATCAGCTTTCAATGGGTAGGCTACAACATGCAGGTTGTAACTGTTCAAGTAGGCTAAGCTAGCGAAATAGAGGTGAAAATGGACGACTTGTTTACATTCTTGGACAGATGTTAAAGTAAATCTATCACCACTCGCCACAAGTCAGCAATTATATAGGGAAATGCCCTCTTTGAAAAAAAAAAAAAGAAAAACAAAAAGGCTATGCTGTTTTGCCAAAGATGCATCATAGCAATCATAGCGCGGAGCTTTCAAAATCATAACAATGCAGAAACCCTTTAAAAAACTAAATAAAAACTGTAGGCTACACATAGCCTAGCCTATGATAACTGTGGACAAAACAGGCTGAGAAGAATGTAGCCTAATAAAGCAGGAATATGAGTAGGCTATAATAAAATGTATATTGTTGTCCATGATTATGCTTTTTTGTTTTGTTTTTCATTTTTGGACATATATAATATAATATTTTCGTTTACAAAAAGACACAGCAACAGCCAAATACAGATGTATTGCAAAAAATCGGAGGCCTCTGTTTGGTGTTTTTAAACTCTAGTAGGCTTATTCCTAGTAAATGTTTTGTTTCTCACAATCAATGTAGCTACTCCTTCAAATTAAAGCTGTATATTTGTCTTTTTAAGGAAAAGCACAACTACTAGCCTATTTGAAGAACAGTGAATCGCCTATGTATATACATATGCATAACACATTAAAACCGGATTGTTGTGGAACTCAAAATGTTAACGGTACCGGTATTAGTCTGTGCACATCAGATAATTAGTAACATTAACTGTAAAATAAGAAACCAAAGTATATCAGTATGCAATTCCTTAACTCTCATATAAACATAGTTTCCCACTAGCCTATATACTACAGCAACATAATAGAATTCCTGAAATTCAGTTATGGCTTTTGGTTTTGGTGTGCCACCCCAAGATTTTCAGTGGCCCCATCTGGCCACCCCAATGAAAAATTTCTGGGGGCGCCACTGTTTATACACACAAGATATTTTACTTATATATGCACTTAAATATTAATGTTGGAGTTATGAATTTAGCTTAAGATAATTATATACTTGTGTTTGTCTGTTGGTCTGTCTGCCTTCCCCAAGATGGTTTGCAACAACATGAGATTGGAAAAGAAAGAAGCATTGGAGTTTGTCTTTGTGGAAATCATTCAGAAATGGCTTCGGTGTCAGTACCAGTACCTGTTCGGGGGTTCTGCGCCTGCAAATGACGTATGGTGTTCTGATTGATTAGGACTTGGGAACGTGACATCATGTTGCAGAGATTCACCATGATAGGTCTATTTCACAGAAACTAAAACCAGATGTACAGTTACTTTATGTCCCGTTACCATTGCTATGACTGTGGTTGCTACAGATCATCAGAACATCAATTTCTGACAGTGAAAACATGGAGCCTCTTAGCTCTGCCTAAGTTTACTATACAATTATTTTTGTTGGATGTAAAAAGAATTGTAAATAAATCATCCTGCACTCTGTTCCATTGGTGAGAGCACAGAGAGGGCAAAATCACACATCCAGTTGCTAGTTAAAAATAGATTTCCAGCTCCTGTTCCAGGAGCAAGCTAGCAAGCAACAGGTTCTTAATCACCCTTACACAAATATAGG
Source organism: Ilyophis sp. 1 JC-2022 (assembly GCA_022702515.1). Lineage (NCBI taxonomy): Eukaryota > Metazoa > Chordata > Actinopteri > Anguilliformes > Synaphobranchidae > Ilyophis > Ilyophis sp. 1 JC-2022. The sequence goes on from CM040404.1 coordinate 68,638,652, forward strand.
CCTTCCAGCAAATTTGCGCCAAACCTTTGGCATTTATATTTTCACATGCAAATTAGCATTGTAGGAACTGCCATTCACTTCTGGCAAAGTTTTTAGTTCACCACTACTGGCAAACTGACAAACCTCTGGCAACATTTTGTGGAAAACAATTTAGTTTGCAGCAAATGCGCTATAAGTTTGCGGCAAACTATCCAGTTTTGTAAGGGCAGAGGTGCTCTTAAATAGGTAACGTTAGCTAGATAATGTGGCTTATTCATTCATTCAGCTTGTCGTAGAATAAATCGAACAATCCTATCACCGCCCTGTCGGGAGGGGTCAGGACCATTCAACTACACGTAACTCAAACTTTCTTCCAAATAGACACTACATTCCAGAGTCTGGTATAACGTAATTTATTGTACAAAAGATTTGCATGAATATATATACCCAGGCTGATCGGCTAAGCATACATGTTAAAAACACTCTCAATCACACGGTCCAGTCTAAGTCCGTCAATTTCATGCTCACCCACAAGACGTAAAACAGGTCCGTTAATGACAGAAGCAAAACATAACAGCAGCACCATGAAGTTCAGCTGACATCTTATATGTTATTTTGACCTTCCCCTTCTTCTAGTGGGGGTTTCCCTCGTTTCCTGTTTTTCATGGTCTGCAGCGGTCTCTGCCGGTTTTAATTAAGCATTACATATGACCCTTATTTATATGGTAGTTTTGATGAAATGCCATGATTTAATTATATCAGAAACATCCTAGTCACGGTTTGACAATAATAGTTCAATACATAGTTTTTATACCAATGTTTGTAAAGATAGAAGATAAATGTTTTCTTTGGATTTAATAAACTATCAGTTCCTCAAACTGCACACACACATACATTTCCAAGGCTCATTTTCCGGCGTGAGTGTCTGCCCTTGAATTTGAGGCCTTGAATGTGTGCTGTTGTGCACATATGGGCCTTTTGTGCAATTCATCCTACCACAGAAAAACGTATTCATATTAACACCACATTTTATATAGTTGGTCCTACAGTATGATATTTAATTATATATATAAATAATGAATAATCTATATTTTTCACAACAAGCTCCCCAGCTGAATAATGAATAAGAAGTTAAGCAAACATTTGAGTGCTGGATCAAAATAATGGCACTTTCATTTGCTATTAACGTTAACTTAAAACTAGCTCCTGTCAGTGTTCCAGGAGACTGCCAAGACGACCGCTTGTTAAGAAGATGTATGTCCCATGAACCATATTGGGAAATTGGCCAGATTTTGAGTTCGGTAAGTAGCGAGCTATACCACTAGCTGCCTAGCTAAGTACTTACCAACCACCAGTGTTGGGGGAGTAGTGAACTACATGTAATTAAACTAGTAGTTTAACTACATTTTGCAGTAGCTTGCTGTTAGTTCAACTGCATTCATATTTGCATGGTGATTCAAGTAGTTAAATTACTTTTTTGTCATTTTTTATGTAGTTAACTACTGAAACTGCAAACAATTTTGGGCCATGAAAGAAAAGGAATGATTTTTATTTTTTATTTTACCATTGCTTCTTTACTGTAATTGAACCACCAGGGCTGTTATCCGTCACTGAGGGCCCCAGTGCGAACCCCACTGTTCAGTCCCTAGATTCCTTGTGGCAGGAGGATCTAGTATTCAGGTCGAGTCCGGCACAGACAGCACACAGGAGCAGGATGGCTCTTGTTCTGATGGGGAGGACTCCCAGGTCCCCTCCAAGGGGGGCAACGAGAGCCTAGTTTGGGATTCTCTGGCGGATTGGCCTGCCTCGCTCCATTCACTCTCGAGCGAGGAGAGCACTAAGGAGGGGTTATGGTATTTTCCTTCCCTCCCAATGTCCCTGAGCAGTACAGGACTCTCTCTGAGGTTTTTAACAAATAACAGGCCACTACGTTGCCGCCTCACAGGGTTTATGATTGTGCTATTGAGCTCTACCCGGGTACTGTTCCTTCCAGAGGGTCCCTGTACTCTCTATCTGCCATGGAAAGCACAGCCAGGAGTCCACGCCCGTGTATTGATTGTATCGGTTTCTCAATGACATCACTGTGAAGAACCGTTATCGCCTTCCCCTGATGAACTCGGCGTTGGCTCCAGGGAGCGTCCGTTTTTACCTTGTGTGCATTCGCCAGAGTGACGAGTGGAAAACCACTTTTAATACGCATAGCGGGCACTCTGAGTTCCTGGTGATGCCGTTCGGGCTCACTTGCGCCCCCTCTGTTTTCCAGGCGTTGGTGCTTCGGGAGAAGTTAGAGAGATTTGTTTTCATTTATCTTGATGATATTTAAATCTTTTCCGATCTCCTGACGCACGTTGTTCAAGTCAGGCAGGTTCTGTCAGCGCTTCTTAAGGCTCAGTTATTTGTGAAAGTGGAGAAATGCGTCTTTGACCCTAACTCGGTTTCTTTTATTGGGTTCATTGTTGCTGACGGAGAAATACAGATGGATCCTGAGAAAGTATCCGTGGTAAAAAACTGGCCCACTCCATCTTCTCTCAAGCAGGTTCAGCGTTTTTTAGGGTTCGCTAATTTTTATCGGCGGTTTATCTGCAATTTCAGTGCGGTAGTGACCACTATTGCATCACTCACTAAGAAGACACTTTCCGGCCCATTTCAATGGAACTCCAAGGCGGAGGCGGCATTTTCGGAGTTAAAGAGGAAATTTAGCTTCGAGCCCATACTCGTTAGTCCCAACCCGTCCTTCCCCTTTGTGGTAGAGGTGGACGCCTCTGAACTATGCGTCGGAGCCATTCTTTTCCAGCACTCCCCGGTTGATCACAAGATGCACCCCTGCGCGTATTTCTCTTGTGCATTAACACCCGCAGAGAGGAATTACGACGTAGGGGACCGGGTGTTGCTGGCAGTAAAGCTAGCTCTGGAGGAGTGGTGCCACTGGCTCGAGGGAGCTGAGCATTCGTTCACTGTGTGGACGGATCACAAAAACCTTGAGTATGTGCAGCAAGCTAAGAGGCGTAACTCTGGCTCGTTAGGCGTTGTTTTTTTAACGTTTTTATTTTTTAATCACATACCGCCCTGGCTCCAAGAATGTGAAACCAGATGCATTTTCTCGCGTGTTCAACCGTACTGACAAAGATCCCATCCCTGAACTCATTGTCCACGCCGACCACATTGTGGCTCCAATTATGTGGGCGGTCGAGACAGCATTACAGAAGGCTCTGCGCTCTGATCCAGGTCCAGGTGGGGGTCCTCCCCACTGCTTGTTCGTCCCGTCCCGAGTTAGGTCTCGAGTTCTCCAATGGGGACACGCCTCCCAGTTGGCCGGCCACCCGGGCGTCCACTGTATTAAGGACTTTATTTCCTGGCATTTTTGGTGACAATGTAGGCCTATTACTCACATTCTCAGTTCTTGCAGCAAAAACCTAGATTTTTTATTTAGGTTTTATTTTTGTATTGGCTTGTTATAAACGTTCGAAATTTCTGCATAACACACGTTACTTTAATTTCTCAGTTTTGGCCATTCACCACCGAAACCCTCGACATTTCAAAGAAGGTAAAATGTGTAGGCATTTTTTTTTTTGAGGGAGGGTACAGTCATTTTCCTTGAACACTGGTCGTTAGTAGACCTAAAGCCTTTTTGTCGTGAACAGTTATAGCCAGCGTTAATACTTCTCACGGTTCAGGTAGGCCTAACAGCCCTATCGCCTTTGTTTAGTTCCAAAGCAGCCATAATTTTGTACAGAAAATATGTTGCTTTTAATAATAAAACGTTTTTGAAAAACAAGTTTGTTGTTATTGATATTCAAGAATCTCAGCCAGTAGTATGCTACTGTGGACAATGCCATGGTGCTGAACGATAGTTTTATATGGTATATGGATGCCAGTAGCCTGTAAACGAATAACTAGGGTCGCACATTTGATAATAGCCTACTAGAACACCCTTGTTTTTTTATACGGGATTTCCCGGGAAAGCCGGGAGCGAGGTGTTATAATCCCGGGTTTAAAAATAGCTAATTTTCAGGAACTCAACTTTATCGGTCATAACACCACCACGGTCCATTTCTTCATTGTCATTATGCATAGAAACATCTTCATTTTCAGGAAAGTGTTCCATCATATCAGCGTCAGGAATTATATCCTCCCAGTCTGATTCTGCATCTTCCTCATTGTGAGACTCAGAACATGTGGGGTGGCTTTCATCTTCCACGAAATAATCCATAGTGAAGCTCTCCCACAGACTGCTTCCAGCTGCACCAATTAAAGGTCCCATATCATAGGCTACTAGTTTTAGTAAATTTTATATTATTCTACACTGCCTGGCCAAAGAAAAAGTCACACTCTAATATTTTGTTGGACCGCCTTTAGCTTTGATTACAGTGCACATTCGTCACGGCATTGTTTCAACGTCACAACATTTATTTCCGTGCAGAGTTGCATTAACTTTTGGCCGAGATCTTGTATTGACGACGAGATGAACCACTCCGTAAAAAATGCGAAATCACAGATAGATACAGGTATAGGATTTCAAGGGAGAATGACAGCTGCAGGTAGAAACTCAAGATAAATTAGTAATTAGTAATGTTAGTTGAAAATTCTAAATCCCTAATGTTAGTAAGTTAGTTGTTTAGTATTATGTACATGTTAGTTTGTTAGTAGTTTAGTATTAAATCTAATCTAACAGTTAGTATGATTAATATGTTAGTATAATATATAAAAAGGTGGCACAGAAGAGACAGCTCTGGAAGACGGTGGTGGCGCAGAAGGGACTGCTCTGGAGGGCGGCGGCAGAGACAGGACCGCTCTGGAGGGCGGCGGCAGAGACAGGACTGCTCTGGAGGGCGACGGCAGAAACAGGACCGCTCTGTAGGGTGGCGGCGGCGCAGAAGGTACCGCTTTGGAGGGCGGCGGCGGTGCAGGCGGTACCACTCTGGGGGACGACGGTGCAGACGGGACCGCTCAGGTGGACGGCGGCGCAAACTGGAATGCTCAGGTGGACGGCGGCGCAGACGGGACCGCTCAGGGGGACGGCGGCGCAGACGGGACTGCTCAGGGGGACGGCGGCGCAGACGGGACCGCTCAGGTGGACGGCGGCACAGACGGGACCGCTCGGGACCGCTCTGTAAATACTAATTAAGTCGGAAGGAAGAAAACGAGATACGAAAGACAGGAAAACCGAATGTACCAAAATCACCCGAATAGTGCAATGATGGGCGGCAGTGTAGTGTAATGGTTAAGGAACTGGCATTGTAACTGAAAGGTTGCAGGTTCGATTCCCAGGTAGGACACTGCCGTTGTACCCTTGAGCAAGGTACTTAACCTGAATCGCTTCAGTATATATCCAGCTGTATAAATGGATAATATGTAAAAAATGCTAAAAAGTTGTGTAAGTCGCTCTGGATAAGAGCATCTGCTAAATACCTGTAATGTAATGTAATGTAATGACAAAAACAGGGAGTGGAATCTCGGGGAACACGAAACAGACAGACAGATGAGACTCGGACATCCCACGAACAGAGGAGGCTGCAAAGATTATAAGGAAAATAATAAATATATGAATAAAAAAATAAAAATACAGCACAGACAGAACTCAGAACATAACAAATACAGTACATGAGTATGATCATCCTGTGTTTATGTTTAGGGAACTAACTGATAAAGTGGGGTCAGAGTGGGGTTAACCAATAGGGAATAAAAACGTAGGCCAGGTGTTTTGCACTTCTGGTCTCTGAGCCATTCATGGTGCAGTTCACTTTTAGAAGAACTGGCCTACTGCATCTTGATGAATTTCAAGTATATCATAGCGTCCATGTACATGTAAATTAACACATGGGCTCTTTTTTGGACTCACAAAGTGCCTTTTTAAAATACATTTTAGCTTGTTTACAGATCGTGTTTGAGTTCAAATTGAGTTCAAACTCAAAGTAAAAAAACTGACTTTGACATACAGGTGCAGCTCAAAAAATTTGAATATCGTGAAAAAGTTCAATATTTTTTGTCACTTTGAGCTGCACCTGTATAGGCCGAATTTCAGTGTATTTTGGCTCGACTGAAAAGTCGGATAGTGTGATATCTGCCTTTCCTCACTGACTTTGTTGCAGAACCTGCTCCCACATAACATATTTTAGTATTTAGAAGCATAATTATTTTGCTTGAATGCCATGGGTTCTATCTTGGCGCTTGGTCTAAGCGCATGGTGTAAAATCCATTTAGGGTGTGTCCAAGTCAATTTTTTGCTTGTTTACCGGCGTGTATTTTGGGCGCTAAGCATGGCGCAACGGGCTGAACTTAGTCTCTTCATTAATTATAGGTGTGTCTTGGGCGTGACATGCATTAAACCAATCAAAATGTCCTATCCCATTCCCTTTAAAAGCCTGCTTTTT